>QVTF01022405.1:0-567475 GCA_003573665.1 Oxygymnocypris stewartii | reverse complement strand
GGCAACCAGTGGACTTTCAATTCTGCTTTTCCCTACTCTCACACACACACACACACACACACAACACATACCTACTTAACTATAAAACGAGGACACATGACTGAACACCCTACCTTTGGGTACACCTATTTCTCAAGGGTCTAGAGACAAAAGAAAGGTATGTCTGCGATACAGGAGATGCTCTCTTTACACTTATCAGTTGATATTCTCAATAAAAGCCTTCTATAAAGACCTGACATTTTACCTTCACTTTAGGGACAAGTATTTTTGATGTCACTTTTGGGGACAAACACAAATTCTGATCAAGCAACAATTTAAGGACTTTGGTGATACACAAACTCTGGTTAAGTTATACTTTTAGGACTTTGTGGTTGTGCTAAAAATGCATCATCCTAACAAGAAACATAGGTAGAATTACAACTCAAAGTGTCAATATTGTCTAGAAAACAAGCTAGTGCAGAGATTAAGGCATTAAACACTAAAGAGTTTTTTTTTTTTAAGATAATTAAAAATAGATAAACTATATTTCTTCTGACTAGTAACTTGAAATCAGGTGTCTTCAGGACAGAAGACACTTCACTGAGCACTACCTGCATCCTTCTAATTAATTTAGTATCTTGTGGAGATTTAATCTCAGCTGAGTTGCCTTTTGCTGCTCACTGAAGGCTCATAGACATTAAGACATAATTTTCTCTATAGAGCTCTATAGCAGGGGTCACCAAACTTGTTGGTGGTGTCCTGAAGAGTTTAGCTCCAACCCTAATCAAACACACCTGAAGCAGCTAATCAAGGTCTTGCTTGGTATACATGAAACTTCAAGTCAGGTGTGTTGCCTCCAAGGAGGCAAGTTGGAGCTAAGCTCCGCAGAACACCGGCCCTCCGGGACAGAGTGAGGTGACCCCTGGTCTATAGCAATTACAAATAACTTGATGCGTCTCCATTAAAAAAAGTTTCGGAATACAACAGAAACACAAACTCTGCTTAAGTGATGCTTTAGAGAGACTGAGATACACAAACCTCAATCAAATTACATTTTGGGGACTCCGAGATACACAAACTTTGCTTAAGTGACATTTCGGGGACTCTGAGATACACAAACTCTGATTAAGTGACACTTTGGGGACTCCGGGATACACAAACTCTGATTAAGTGACACTTTGGGGACTCCGGGATACACAAACTCTGCTTTAGTGACATTTCGGGGACTCTGAGATACACAAACTATGCTTAGGTGATACTTTGGGGACTCCGAGATACACAAACTCTGCTTTAGGGACATTTCGGGGAATCTGAGATACACAAACTCTGCTTAAGTGACACTTCGGGGACTATGAGATACACAAACTCTGCTTAAGTGACACTTTGGGGACTCCGAGATACACAAACTCTGCTTTAGGGACATTTCGGGGACTCTGAGATACACAAACTCTGCTTAAGTGACACTTTGGGGACTCCAGGATACACATACTCCGCTTAAATTATACTTTGAGGACTCTGAGATACACAAACTCTGCTTAAGTGACACTTTGGGGACTCCGAGATACACAAACTCCAGTTAAATTATACTTTGAGGACTCTGAGATACACAAACTCTGCTTAAGTGACATTTTGGGGACTCGGAGATACACAAACTCTGCTTAAGTGTCACTTTGGGGACTGCGAAATACACAAACTCTGCTTAAGTGACATTTCGGGGACTCCGAGATACACAAACTCTGCTTTAGTGACATTTTGGGGACTCCAAGATACACAAACTCTGCATTAGGGACATTTCGGGGAATCTGAGATACACAAACTCTGCTTAAGTGACACTTTGGGGAGTCTGAGATACACAAACTCTGCTTTAGGGACATTTCGGGGACTCTGAGATACACAAACTCTGCTTAAGTGACACTTTGGGGACTCCCGAGATACACAAACTCTGCTTTAGTGACATTTCGGGGACTCTGAGATACACAAACTATGCTTAGGTGACACTTTGGGGACTCCGAGATACACAAACTCTGCTTTAGGGACATTTCGGGGAATCTGAGATACACAAACTCTGCTTAAGTGACACTTCGGGGACTATGAGATACACAAACTCTGCTTAAGTGACACTTTGGGGACTCCGAGATACACAAACTCTGCTTTAGGGACATTTCGGGGACTCCGAGATACACAAACTCTGCTTAAGTGACACTTTGGGGACTCCGAGATACACAAACTCTGCTTTAGGGACATTTCGGGGAATCTGAGATACACAAACTCTGCTTAAGTGACACTTCGGGGACTCTGAGATACACAAACTCTGCTTAAGTGACACTTTGGGGACTCCGAGATACACAAACTCTGCTTTAGGGACATTTCGGGGACTCTGAGATACACAAACTCTGCTTAAGTGACACTTTGGGGACACTGAGATACACAAACTCTGCTTTAGGGACATTTCGGGGACTCTGAGATACACAAACTCTGCTTAAGTGACACTTTGGGGACTCTGAGATACACAAACTCTGCTTTAGGGACATTTCGGGGACTCGGAGATACACAAACTATGCTTAAGTGACACTTTGGGGACTCCGAGATACACAAAATCTGCCTTAGGGACATTTCGGGGACTCTGAGATACACACACTCTGTAATCATGAGATAGGATTAAGAACAACAACAAAAATCACTCCACTCAGTCTTTTCATAATTTGCCATTTTTTTTTAAATTGATGAATGAAAATATAACAAACATAACAGAAAATATTAACATGCAAATACACTCCATCAAATGTATGCATTATAATAATTGCGTTATTTTAAATGTACAATGTTCAAACACAACAGACTTCTCTTAACAATAAAACTTGTTAAAGATAACATTGTGGTCAAAGTGCATATTATACCTAATAACAGCAATAAAAAATCCTCCCTCCTTCTTTAACTTACATTCACTCCTCCCTCCTTCTTTAACTTTACATTCACTCCTCCCTTCTTCTTTAACTTTATATTCATTTCCTCCCTTCTTCTTTAACTTTATATTCACTCCACCCTCCTTATTTCACTTTATATTCACTCCTCCCATCTTCTTTAAATTTATATTCACTCCTCCCTCCTTATTTCACTTATATTCACTCCTCCCTTCTTTAACTTTATATTCATTTCCTCCCTTTTCACTTTAATTCACTCCTCCCTCCTTTAACTTTATATTCACTCCTCCCTCTTCTTTAACTTTATATTCACTCCTCCCTCTTCTTTAACTTTACATTCACTCCTCCCTCTCTTTAACTTTATATTCACTCCTCCCTTCTTTAATTTATATTCACTCCTCCCTCCTTATTTCACTTTATATTCACTCCTCCCTTCTTCTTTAATTATATTCACTCCTCCCTCCTTTTTACTTTATATTCCTTTATATTCACTCCCTCCCTCTTCTTTAAATGTATATTCACTCCTCCCTCCTTATTTCACTTTATATTCACTCCTCCCTTCTTCTTTAAATGTATATTCACTCCTCCCTCCTTATTTCACTTTATATTCACTCCTCCCTCCTTATTTCACTATATTCACTCCTCCCTCTTCTTTAAATTATATTCACTCCTCCCTCCTTATTTCACTTTATATTCACTCCTCCCTCCTTATTTCACTTTACATTAGGTGTGTTCGTCTTGAAGCGGCGCTGAACAGAATGATCAGTGTATGACATCAAAGTATCGCGCGAGTAGTTCGAAAGCATAAAGATCCATCTGCTCTCTTATCGCTCTCGTGGTACTTTGATGTAGGGCTGTGCGATATGACGATATATATCGGAAGAACGAAATAAAAAGTCTATCGTTTCATATTATGTTCTATCGTTTATATCGTGGTGTCGCAAAATACATTGTTTACAGTAATACCTTTTTATCATTTGAGTGACTGCGATCTTTATACTGCTGCCCACCACGGGACGTGAAGGAGAGACAGAAGCAGCCAGGACAAAACCAGGAGCTCGTTACTAAACTACATCTGTAGCATGGTCACGCGTTTTTAAGCACTGCCGTTTTAAAACGACCGATTTTAAGCCGTTGAAACTCAATAACAGAGCTATATGCGTGCGCGTCTCTTTCTGTGTGAGAAGAGCGCGCCTTTTCTTTTTTGCAGACTTTGAACAATTACATAAACACATATATATGCATCAGAATCCCCATCTTTGCAAGTATCCTCATAAACACAGCGATTTAGGTCTTAAGAGCGAGAAAACGGCAGAAAGAGAAAACGCAATGTAACAGTGTATTAGATCCAGACTTCAGTCTTAAAGGGGAAGCGTTCCAATATTCGTTCATGTTAATCATAACACACAGCTACATCTCTCACTGCTCTTGACTAAATCACTTTTGTAACTTTAATGATAATAAATAAAAAATAATAATGATATATTTATAATATGTATAGAATCTATACATAATACACGTGGTAATTATATCTATCATAGATAGATAGATATAATTAACACAGTGAAGACTAATTAATTTACACAATGTATGTAGTGTTTCTTATTTATTGTAGATTGTCATATTGCTTGCAAATAGTTTCTTATCCTTATTTCATCACTGACTGTTTATTTATCTTCAGTGAGGTGGAGTTATCTTTTCTCTCTCTTTAAGATTGTATTAGTTTGATATTGACATTGGTGTAAAGGATTATGAAAATGATATGGTATTAAAGATTTTTATATAATAAAAACCTTTTTAAAAGAAAAAAAATAACTATATCGTGATATAAAATTTGTCATATCGTGATAAAGATTTTGGTAATATCGCCCACCCCTATTTTGATGTCATACACTGATCAGTCTGCTCAGTACCGCTTCAAATCGATCACACCTATTTACTCCTTCTTTCACTTTACATTCACTCCTCCCTTCCTTGATCTTGTTTCATTCTGTTATTAAACAAATTATCTTACTTCATACTCCTTTATTCCCACATTTCCCCGCCATGCATTTCTTCTGCACACCCCTACACACCACCCTTTTTTTTTCAGAGTAGAGATGGTTTTCCGGACATAATTTTTAACTCCCGTCCATGTTCGCTCCTTCAATGCTGGTTCTACTTGTATGCATCGCTCACACTTTTTCTTACCAGGCACTCTGCATGTGTTGATGAAGTTGTCATGTTTCGTTCTACTGCTTTTACCTCTGCGCTTTCTTATTTCCGCTTTGAAGGATTTGAAGAACCTGCAAAATTAATAAATAAAATAAAAAATGTATTTCAATTATTCAACTGAAGTCAACATTTGAATGCAACTCCATGTGAATTTTAAGGCCACTTTCACAGTAACACAATAGCTAAATTGCAAGTGTTTCTAAGGTTTAAAACTAGTAACTTAATATTATATGAGGCATCTAAGATAATCTACCAGCCAATTTAATAAAGCAAGTATGTCAAATATATTGTATGCTTATACAAAATTAGTATTTTGTATGCTTGTGTCAAATAGTTTCAAATATAATAGTTCAAATATATTCTCCACAAGGCAAAATAATGACTGAATTTATAAAAATGAACCCGTTCAAAAGTTGACATACCCTTTAATATTAATACTGGATGTCATTCCCTGGATGTCATTCCCTGGATGACTATTCCCTGGATGTCATTCCCTGGACAACTATTTTTCTTTTTTGTGATAGTTGTTCATGAGTCCTTTGTTGGTCCAGAGCAGACTGCTGTTCATTCTTTGGTTTTCCAGCATCTTCTGCATATTTGACCCCTTTCCAAAAGTGACTGTATGATTTTGAGATCTATCTTTCACATTGAGGACAACTGAGGGACTCATGCAACTATTACAAAAGGTGAACACTTTTACTGACGCTCAAGAAGACAACATGATGCATTAAGAGGCAGGAGTTGTAAACTTTTTGAATCGGATAAGCAAGGGTAAATTGTGCTTATTTTGGCTTCTGGGAAACATGCAAATATTTATGTAGCTTTTGAAGTGTAGTACTAAATGAAAAAAAAAATATATATATACATTTTATATATATATATATATATATTGGTGCATCTCAATAAATTAGAATGTGGTGGAAAAGTTCATTTATTTCAGTAATTCAACTCAAATTGTGAAACGTGTATTAAATAAATTCAATGCACACAGACTGAAGTAGTTTAAGTCTTTGGTTCTTTTAATTGTGATGATTTTGGCTCACATTTAACAAAAACCCACCAATTCACATCTCAACAAATTAGAATACTTCATAAGACCAATAAAAAAAAATATTTAGTGAATTGTTGGCCTTCTGGAAAGTATGTTAATTTACTGTACGTGTACTCAATACTTGGTAGGGGCTCCTTTTAGTTTTAATTACTGCCTCAATTCGGCGTGGCATGGAGGTGATCAGTTTGTGGCACTGCTGAGGTGATATGAAGCCCAGGTTTCTTTGACAGTGGCCTTCAGCTCATCTGCATGTCTTGGTCTCTCTTGTTTCTAATTTTCCTCTTGACAATACTCCATAGATTCTCTTTGTTCAGGTCTGGTGAGTTTGCTGGGCAGTCAATCACACCAAAACATGGTCATTTAACCAACTTTTGGTGCTTTTGGCAGTGTGTGCAGGAGCCAAATCCTGCTGGAAAATGAAATCAGCATCTTTAAAAAGCTGGTCAGCAGAAGGAAGCATGAAGTGCTCTAAAAGATCTTGGTAAACGAGTGCAGTGACGTTGGTTTTCAAAAAACACAATGGACCAACACCAGCAGATGACATTGCACCCAAATAATCACAGATTGTGGAAACTTAACACTGGACTTCAAGCAACTTGGGCTCTGAGCTTCTTCACCCTTCCTCCAGACTCTAGGACCTTGGTTTCCAAATGAAATACAAAACTTGCTCTCATCTGAAAAGAGGACTTTGGACCACTGGGCAACAGTCCAGTTCTTCTTCTCTTAGCCCAGGTAAGACGCCTCTGACGACAACTGTAGCCAAATTCCTCGACACGTCTGTGTGTGGTGCTCTTGATGCCTTGACCCCAGTCTCAGTCCATTCCTTGTGAAGTTCACCCAAATTCTTGAATCGATTTTGCTTGACAATCCTCATAAGACTGCGGTTCTCTCGGTTGGTTGTGCATCTTTTTATTCCACACTTTTTCCTTCCACTCAACTTTCTGTTAACATGCTTGGATACAGCACTCTGTGAACAGCTTCTTTGGCAATGAATGTTTGTGTCTTACCCTCCTTGTGAAGGGTGTCAATGATTGTCTTCTGGACAACTGTCAGATCAGCAGTCTTCCCCATGATTGTGTAGTCTAGTGAACCAAACTGAGAGAGCATTTTGAAGACCCAGGAAACCTTTGTAGGTGTTTTGAGTTGATTAGCTGATTGTCATGTCCCCATATTCTGATTTGTTGAGTGAATTGGTGGGTTTTTGTTAAATGAGCCATAATCATCACAATTAAAAGAACCAAAGGCTTAAACTACTTCAGTCTGAGTGCATTTAATTTATTTAAGACACGAATTTCACAATTGGAGTTGAATTAGTGAAATAAAAGGATGATGAGGGTGATGAGGACACAGCACAGGGTGCAGATGAAGAGGGTGTGTCGGACATGGATCCGACAGAAGATGACTGTATGAGCTTGAAAATATGATTTTGATAAATATAAGAATAATGTAAAAAAAAAATGAACATAATGTGAATTAATAATACCATAATCAACTTTTAATAGACTTAGGTATAAATCATACAGTAGTGTGATGACCATTACACATATTACTCACCAAGCAATCTTTCTGTGATGGCTGTTTGAGAGTCTTAATCTGCTCGTTTATGGCAATCTTCACGATGTTGTCGTAATTTTGACAATCTTGATTTGCAGTTTCTGCAGATATATATAGAGGTATTTAGCTTAAGAGAGGAGAAAAATATACATTAACAGTATTGATAGTTATGACAACCAAAGAATATTAAACCAAACCACAGCGCGTCGGGCTACTGCAGTGCAGCATAAATGGCTGCCCATTGCTCCGGGTGTGTGTTCACGATAGTGATGCGCGGATGAGCTAAAACGTCACCCGAATACGCAGCTTCAAATATATTACCCACCCACCAACCGCCTGCACCTATATTTTTGTCTGATTTAGATAACCACACCCGATCGTCACAGTCAGGGTTCATGCGGTCATGAAAAACCTGCAAAAGTCTTAGAAAAATAAATAAACCCAGAAAGTTTTGTTTCACAATTCTCTGTAGAATTAGGTTTAATCAGGTCCTGAATTTCGGTGAGGGATTGTGCATATATTCCCGCAGGTTTCAACTTTAAAATTAGAGAAATTACTGCAAAACACTTATTTAATATAAATGTTTTCAATATATATAAAAATTCTATATATATATCAATTTTATTACAGGAGTAATGGTATATAATTATATTATGCATGTGTGGTTAAGGCAGTTATAGCATGTGTGCATTTATACTGAATGGTTTTAGACTACTGTCTTTCATACAAATAGGCGACCTAACAACCTTATAGTTATGTTATTGAGGTGCTATATGTGTGGTTTTAACTGTTTATCATTATTTAAATGTATGCTACTATGGAGGACAAATGCTTAATAAAAAAAAACATTGGTCAGAATACATTATACCATATAAAACTAAGGTTGCTACAATTTTGTACAGATGTTACAGATTTTGATAATGAACAAAAACTTACCTCTGCATCCAAACTCAAGCTACTATCAGATGTGCATTTCTAAGATACATTTCTCTGATATTATTATTATTAATATTATGAGGTAACCCAAACTTGATTCTTGATTTAAACAATATCACTCGTTAGAACATGCAGAAACTAATAAATACATTTTTCTATTTAGACATTTATTTTGTTAAGGAAAATTAATGGTCTGGTTTCTACAACTTTCACTTTGGAGCTAAAATCTGGCTTTAAACTTGAAATAAATAAAGATTAGGTATTTATCGTGATAATTATCGATATCGACTGATATTAAAAAAATTATCGTGATAATGGGATCTTATGCTTTCAAAGCTACCACCATTAGAGCGGTAACTTTAAAGGGACACTTTTGCCATAAGAGTACATATTACTACCTTAAGGGTACATAATACTATTCTAAGGTACTCAAGCTACGATCAAATGTGCATTTCTAAGATACAAAAAAGTTATATTATTATCATTAATATTATGAAAGAAATAAAGATTTGACATTTATGGTGATAATTATCGATATCAACTGATATGAAAAAATTGATCGTGATAATTTGTTGGGCCATATCACCCAGCACTACTTGGCTGTGTGTTACAAAAATAAAATATAATAAATAAATACAACTCACTATAGAGGTGAACAAAAAAAACTACGTTCTATCCATTTCAAAGTACAGATTACAGTTAACACTGCTCTAGTTACCTTTTAAAGCACCAGATATAAAATATAGAATCGTACATGCCTAAACCTAACCAAAGGAAAGAGATTTATGAAGATAATACAGATTCCTTCGTAATACTGAAGATAATTTTAAATAAAATGTTAGACACTCTAACCAAATATTTCTACAAATAATTTGCAAGCATAAATTGTGACAAGAATTGCATTAAAACTCTGAACACCAGTAACTAGTTAAAACAAGCAGAGGTGGAAGGTAACATGCTACATTCACTTCATTATATCTACTCAAGTCATTAAAGAAAATAAAAATTTAAGAGTAGGTTTAATTATGGGTACTTCTTATTTTTAATCACGTACATTTCTAATTCCAAAAAGGTACTTTTACCTCGTTACACCAGTCGATGTTCGTCTCGTTACTTTATTATTGTTTTTTTGTTAATAAATTCATGGTTTATTCCGAGAGTCATTAGACCCTTTTTACTGGAGCATGAGCAATGCCCTTTTTGCTAACGAGTCACTCTTGAGTTGGGCATTTGAATTGATCAAACAGTTGGGAAAATATTGGTTCAGGAATCAGTTTGAATGGTTTGTTCTGTTCACTCACATAATGTATAATCGAAGCAGGGTCATTCCGTGTCAAATCAACCAAATCAACTTTTGATTTTGCTAATGTATTTTCTGAAGAAAGATAGACATGTATAGTGATGAAAGTCAAAATATTAAATGTCATGTAAGGAATAATCAACAGCTAGCTGTGCATTAAATGATTTGACGTGGAGGCAAAGAACCACCCGAAGCACAGCGTTTAATGCACAGCTAACCGTTGATTATCCTGCTTATGCTATGGTCATTTGCCAGCATTCACATATTAAAGATGTTAATAATATTTGCTGGCATATTCCATGGTAATTTGCCAAGTTATAGACAAGTTACAAAACTAGTATTGCTCTTTGCAGCGCATTATTTGACCAGAAGGCTAAAAATGCCGGTTATTTTCATCAGTTATGGCTCGTTAGCGCTAGCATTCTGCCAGCATTCTGTGCGAGTGAGTGATGCGTGTTAGTTAGTGTGCATCAATTAAAGCAGCGCATTAATAAAGAACGGTGATTACACTGACCTGGAACTACCTGTGCAGTTATTTAATCAACAAATTTAATCAACACCTGCCAGCCAATCAGAATAGTGTATTCAGACAGACCATGGCATAAGGATGAATATTTACTGAGTAACCCACTATTTTATAGAGGGGGGTCAAAATAGCCAAATTACAGGGGGGTAAAAATGCCTTCAGAAAGATGGCAGCATCATAATGTTAATTTTACACAGATATTGGTAGAGCTGTTAGTAAAATCTGTTGTTAGCAATCTTTATTGCCAATGGTGACCATTCAAAAATGGGGAAAGACATTAACATTGGCACATTAAAGATGGCTAAAGTCAACAGATTTAAGATGTAAAATTAACATTATGATGCGGCCATCTTTCTGAAGTCCTTTCTGGCTCTTTCTGGCTCTGAATCTCAGGTTAAAATGGCCATTCTGACCCCCCTTTACAAAATGGTGGATTACTCAGTAAATATTCATCCATGACATTTAATATTTTGGCTTTCATCACTATACATGTCTATCTTTCTTCAGAAAAATATTAGCAAAATCAGAAATTTGAGCCGGGGTCCTCTGGTTGAGTTGACACAGAAGGACCCAGCAGTTTCTCACTACATAAAACAAAGGAAAAACATTGAAAAAAAGCCCTTTGCTTAGACACAATTACGTGAGCTTACTCAGTTCAAATTAGGGCTGGGCGATTAAACGATAACGATAATTAACACAATATAATTTTTCTTGATAAAGCAGTAACAGTAGTTTGATACATTTTTGATATTATGTTTATGTGCCAAAAGTGGAAAGAAAGCATTTATCCGCTCAGGCTCAAAGTTCATGCGGCAGCACAGCGATTATGAGTTCACTAGACCAGATGCATTAATCACTAATGAGTCTCGATCACACGACACTAAACAGCTCTGTGAGATCCAGTGTGAAGTGACTGAATTCAGCAAAGAGCACAAATTACTCGGTGATATAAACTAGTTTAAAGCCAGATGAAACAGCGATGACAAAACAGAAGAAACATGGTGCGCAATGCAGTCAGAAGACTTTTCAATCTACAATTCGCAATCATTTACTATGGATTTACTGTAGTAACAATAACTACACCATGGTATTGTGTCAGAAATGTGGGATATTCGTATTGAATTTTATTATATTATTAATGTAGATGAGCATTAAATGTATTAAAGATGTAACAGAATATAATTACTGTATTTTTGAGATTAAAGGGGTGGTTGACTGGTTTTCTTCTAGGCTCGATTGTGTTTATGGGGTGCAGTCTAACATGTGTTAATGCTTCGTAAAAAACAAAATAGCACTATTTTTCACCTATTTTACCTTTATTCTAAATCGCTCTGTCCCTTCTCCGATAACCGCTCTGATGATTTCCTGCCTTTACGAAGCCCCTCCCTCAGAAATGCTCAATGGGCTCAGATTGGTCAGCTGGTCCAGTGTGTTGTGATTGGCTAAACCATCTGTGTGTCTAAAGAGCCCGATTGAGACGCAGAGAATATTAGTGAAGAGGGTCGCACATAACCTGTACAAGCATGGCTCTTAATGGTATGTTTTTTGTTTGTTGTTGTCTCATACTTTTAGATACGCTGTTTGTTGTAAATGCTACTGCTTCTGTTAGCTTTTAATAAACGGTTTTATCCCGATTAAAGCTTTCCCAGCAGGCACACAACGTCATAAGACGTTGATAATTAGGTTAAATTTCTGTTGCGACGTCAGGTGACCAAAATTCAATGTAAATTCAACGTCTAATGTCAATGTTAAATTGATGTCCAATACCGACGTCAGCTGACGTTGAGATTTTGTTGTTTTTAGGTTGTGTAACCAAAATCCAACGTTAAGTCAACATCAAATTGACATCAAATATTGATGCCAACACGATTTTAATTTTCTATCAAAATGCAACGTCTGTACCACGTCATGTCCAACGTCAACCTGACGTTACATAGACGTCTGGTGCCTGCTGAGTACGGCAACTGCACGCGCGTCCATGTATAATGCTTCTCTCTGTGAAAAATATCTGTCTGTCTCTACACAAAGTGTATAATTGGAACAGTTCATTGTTGGAGCGGAGCGGAGCAGACTGGATCTGATTGAGAGAGAGAGAGAGATGCAGAGCAGGGGAACACAATCAACCACCCCTTTAAGATAAAGCATTTATACTAAATATATTAGGACTACTGTTTTTCATACAAATACTTAGAAACTATATAGTTACTACTATGGAATACTAATGATTTATTAATAATTCATTAATTATTTAATAAATCTCAAACAGTCAGTATAAATACATTTCACCATATGTTAGTTTTTAATAATAAACATAAATTTACATCAGCTTCCTAACTCAAGCTACTACTATCAACTCAAGCTGCCGTTAAACGTGCATTTCTGAAAGACAAAGAATGTACTATTATTAATATTAGTGATCGACCGATATTGACTTTTTATAACCGATACCGATATCGATTATTTATAGTTTATTTAACCGATAACCGGTATTCAGAACCGATATTTATTTACTGTATTAAAGTAAATAAATAGAGTGAAGTAGGCTTGCCGCGATAGATGTGACGACGGTTCTACTGGTGTTAAGCCAGTAATCACTTGCTCACCATGGCACCGTCCCCCACCTTCGTTTAGATTGTTTTTATAGTAATACAAATAAATTCGTTCAGATAGAGGACACTAAAATTAAAACTGAACGCGGCTGCTAAATGCAACGCACCGAACGAACGAGAGTCTTGCATCACAGCAGTCTAGGTCTGCATTGCCGGCTGTCCCGACCAGATTTATTACTCCGCTGTCCTTGAAGGACGTGCAATTCCCTTTCCTTTTTTTGTATTATGCTTATCCTATCATTTTAAATGACAGACTGTGTCGAATTTATTTATTTTTTCTCTGCTGCACTTTTCACTGTGTTAATAGCAAGATGTTAAATGAATTTAGTGTTTTGACAAGACTAATAAAATAGCTATTAGGCTAAACCTACATTTTTTTCCTATTGTTTCCTATTGAATGTTAGCATAAACAAATTATATCCTGACAAAACAAATTATAATAGGGATTACAATTTTTGTATAACTTTTTTCCTCTCTTTGAAACTTTATTCCGTGTTGGCAGCAAAATGTTATTAACATTTATCAGTCAATAAATTCAAGACTCTTGACAAGACAAAAATAAAATAAATACACTTTTGTGCAGACTAAACTTTTATTTGTTAGCCTAGCTCTCTTTCTTTCAGCAGAAATGTGAACAAACAGAATATATCGCGGGAGCGGGTGTGTGCGGAATACAACCTAAAATAGTCCCGCGCAGACCTCTACATCACAGATCAGATTTAATTTATCACGTGAAGAGAGATGACTGACAAGAAGAGTGTGACACAGACAAGAAGAGTGAGGAGACACAGACAAGAAGAGTGAGGTGAAAAAACAAGACAAGAAGAGTGAGGTGACACAGACAAGAAGAGTGAGGTGACACAGACAAGACAAGAAGAGTGAGGAGACACAGACAAGAAGAGTGAGGTGACACAGACAAGACAAGAAGAGTGAGGTGACACAGACAATAAGAGTGAGGTGACACAGACAAGAAGAGTGAGTTGACACAGACAAGAGTGAGGTGACACAGACAAGACAGGAAGAGTGAGGTGACACAGACAAGACAAGAAGAGTGAGGAGACACACACAAGAAGAGTGAGGTGACACAGACAAGACAAGAAGAGTGAGGTGACACAGACAAGACAAGAAGAGTGAGGTGACACAGACAAGAAGAGTGAGGTGACACAGACAAGACAAGAAGAGTGAGGTGACACAGACAAGACAAGAATAGTGAGGAGACACAGACAAGACAAGAAGAGTGAGGAGACACAGACAAGAAGAGTGAGGTGACACAGACAAGAAGAGTGAGGTGACACAGACAAGACAAGAAGAGTGAGGTGACACAGACAAGACAAGAAGAGTGAGGAGACACAGACAAGACAAGAAGAGTGAGGAGACACAGACAAGAAGAGTGAGGTGACACAGACAAGACAAGAAGAGTGAGGTGACACAGACAAGACAAGAAGAGTGAGGTGACACAGACAAGACAAGAAGAGTGAGGTGACACAGACAAGACAAGAAGAGTGAGGTGACACAGACAAGCAGAGTGAGGTGACAGACAAGAAGAGTGAGGTGACACAGACACGAAGAGTGAGGTGACACAGACAAGAAGAGTGAGGTGACACAGACAAGACAAGAAGAGTGAGGTGACACAGACAAGACCAAATGTAAAAGCGCCCGTTTTGACTTCTGAGTCTGACATTAATCTTAGTCTGGGAGAAAACTCACCGAGATCTACCAAGTGAAAAGTAAATAAATGATAAAATACACATTAAATAAATAATTAAAAAGGCTTGTTGTGATATATCTTTATGTTGCATTAATTTTATAATGATAAATAAAATAGTATTTTATTATTATTCACTATTCACGTTGCTGTATTCAACTATATACTGAGCTGTATTCAAGCAGAAATATGATGTTATTGTGACCGAGAGCGCACATACACGGTTCGTTTGCGCATCATTTATAACGAACATAACGCGCGCCTAATGCACGATCATGTCACTGTAATCAGCTTTACCTTGATTACAAAAGGTGCCCATCCAAACTTGTGTGTTTGGCCTACTAGTGTGACACTGGTTTCTTTTATCCAGCGAGAGCAGTAGTTTGTGTATCATGTTCTCATACAGCGGCTTTGAGCCGCCGTTCAGTCTGTATTCACAGCGCCATGAGAACCGTATTTCTCCTCCTAAACACAGAATACGTAGAGAGGTGAATACGATCTATTACCCCTGATCTAAGTGATAATGTTTAAAAAAAAAAAACATTCGTTTCTCATTTATTTGGTTCCACAGTATTTGCTGTTTTTTATTTTAAACACTGCTTGACACCGAATTTGCTGCTGATATTAAAGTCAAAGTAAAACGCGCACGGCGCTTACAGGCTTATTTAAAACCTATAAGGAAAAGACGGAAAACTCAAACAAAATATCAACTTCATTTTAAACTACAGTTTTAGGTTTATAAGCAGTTTAATAGGCTAAAGAGTGAATAATAATAATTCACTGGATAATGTTAATTCACTGAATAATATTCTCTGTAATATTGAAATAAGCTATAACAAACAAAACATCGTATTTTATTGCATTTCTCAACTGGCATGTTTTATCAGAATTATTCAAATGTTTTTGTCTAGATTATGAAAACTGCTGACAGCGCGGTTTATCTATTTACACAGAACTATACTCAAACTGCGATCGCTTGTGGAGAAAATAAATAATTAATTTCGATAGAGATGTATTTATTTAGATGTTTATTGGTGAAATAATGGTTCTATAGTAAATGTTAATATAATTCAGCGTGTTTCAAACAAGTCAATCTTGTATAAAGTTACATGTGTGGTCGTGCTGGAGCTTCTCCTGAGTGAACAGTGCTCCAGGTGTGTGTACACTTGGATGGGTCCAATGTAGGTCAAAATTTCACTGCTGGTTATACTCTGTATAATTATGTATGTATAAAAAAAAAAAAAAAAAAAAAAAAAAAAACAACGATATTTTTTTTTTACAAAACCGATAACCGATTATGGTAAAATGCTTAAATATCGGGAAAAATTTCGGTAAACCGATATATCGGTCGATCTCTAATTAATATTGCAGCCAGCACTGCAAACTGTGCTGAAGAGACACATAATCAAAGTAAGGAACACAAACCCGTTTCAGGATTTGAAACAATATCACTCATTACCAGCGTTGGGGAAAGTTACTTTTAAAAGTAATGCGTTACAATATTGCGTTACTCTCTAAAAAAGTAACTAATTACATTACTTAGTTACTTTTTATGGAAAGTAATGCGTTACATTACTTTTGCGTTACTTTTTAAATATGAGCAGGGCTTGATTGTTTGTTTTTAATACAAGAAGTTATATTTATAGCAAATATAAAAGCCTTTCACACCAAAAAGTGTAATGAATAAACCTCAGACTGAAGGACGAGTAAATCACGTCTGTACAGAAGAACACAGGAGAAGTTCAACACTCTTCAGCAATAAAAAAACAATCAAGCACAATTGTTAGTTTATGTAAAGTAATTTCTGCTTAATGGTACGGTTGAACTGGCTCATCAAAGGTCAGCAAACACATCGGTTAATAAAATGAGATTAGATACATTTGTGTTATTTAACTAACATAACTATTGCAGGTTTGCGTCATATTCTGAGTTTCTCTGTTTTAATTCATTTTGATGAATACTGAATCTGTTTTTTGCGAGTGGGATGAATTAATGCTCATTTATATTTAGTCTAGAACTACAGCAACATGTTCACACAGCACACTGTCAGTCAATAAATGGGAAAAAGTAACTCAGATATTTTATTGTAAATTAAAAAGTAATGCGTTACTTTACTAGTTACTTGAAAAAAGTAATATTATAACGTAACTCGCGTTACTCGTTACTTGTAATGCGTTACCCCCCCCCCCAATACTGATCATTAGAACATGCAGAAGCTAAGAAATAATTGTTTCTATTCAGATATTGAAGTGTAAAGAACTCAAAAACGTGAAGTGTTTGTCATGTTCTGACGATAAAGAGTAGTTTAGAATCACAAATACCGGTCTAGTTTCTACAACTTTCAATTAGGAGCAAAAATCTGCCTTTAAACTTGAAATAAATAATGATTTAATATTGATTGTGACAATTATCGATAGTGACTGATAAGAAAAACTTTAGTAATCATGTTTTTAGCCATATTGCTCAGCTCAACTTCCAATACACATGTTTAAGAACAGACAGAAGAAGAGTTGTCAATGGGTCTGTCTTGAATTGTGTTTGGGTTCTCTACCCACCTCTGTTAATCTGTTAAACTATAGATAGTTACTGCATGCATCAGATGATTACCGGTTTATTTCCTGATGTTCTTGCTTCGTCTGACTGTTGTGGTTCAGCTTGCTCATGTGGACCATTGCTGTTCTCCTTGTCCAAGTCAGGCGAGGTCATATTTCGCAAATCCTCATGTCTCTTTTCAGGTTTGATTTCACACGGATGCTATAAAATATAATTGTTACGAAAAACAGACATATATTACTATAATGATTTTTAACACATCCTATCCGCAGCAATATTACGGATGTTTAGGAGTTATTCATGGTATGTTGAAAGTAATTTGTTAATACATTTACACTTTTAAATGTGCTTTTAAAGCTCGATGGTTGAAGGGCGTGTAAAATAATATCACCTCACTGCATCCAGTTTTTAAAAATGCTTATTATTGCAATCATAGAGCGAACCTTTTGCTGATTGTTGACAGTGTAAACAGAAGTTACTCCCATAATTTGCGCAAAGCATCATGGAGTGTAGGAAAAAGGTGGATAAGTGGTTCTTAACTCCAGGCCTGATGCTCCAGCGCTCTGCACATTTTGTAGGTCTCCTTCTTTAATTAGTCCCTACAGGATTTCACAGGACTTTTTCTGATTTTTGCTGCCTAAAATTAAAAATTTTGCAGCAGCTTTTCTCAAAATTTTCGGTGATATGTGCGCCATTTCTAATTGTTTTTCAGTGAAAATATACCACGGACAACATTCTTCTAACTTTGTTATAACTTTTCTGACTTTGAGAACAATCGCAGGGCTCCAGAATAACATTTGAGGACACCGGGGCCATTAAGTTCTACAGAACCAGCACCTGACAGTAAAGCACTCGCCCTAATCGCACATGAACATCTCGGAGATGTCTATTTGATGTCTGCATTTACATATGCAAGAAGTGCTCATCTGAAATATGTCTCCAAGACTTTTCCTGTCAGATGTCAAATAGAGATTTATTAGAATGCACTCCCCAGCCACTTTATTAGGTACACCAGAGGTGTTCATCTGCTTTCTGCAGACCAGTCAAGTTCTTCCACACTGACCGAATCATCATTTCTCTTTGATTCTTGTCTTATACACAGAGACACTGTCATGTTAGAATAGAAACGAGTCCAAACTGTTGCTATAAAATTAGATTCCCTAGAATATCATTATATGCTTAAACATTAATATTTGTACTTATGGAGATTACTAAAGTAGTCAAACCTTTCATTAGAAGGGGGTGCCAATACTTTTGGCATTATAGTGTATATAGGCTATAGGGAGTGGAAATGACTAATAAGCCTATAAGTCACTGCAGCCATAAAGTAGTAATTTAATGTCCTTTTTATTTTTAAATAAGTGTTTGCTTTCCTACATTATGAAACTTTTAATTTTAAAAATGGAGGTCACCTATGACGGATGAACAAATAATGTCATCACATTAAAAATAACTTTAAATTAGGTAGGCTAATACTTAAAGCTTTAAAGTGCTGGGAAAAGTTGTGAAGCATTTAAAAACACTCAAAAACATTAGACCATTTCTGCCACAAGTTATTCCTGTAGTTATGTTAGATCCATTGTGAATGGTGGAGATTTGTTTATATAATTTTTTTTCTCCTGGTTTCCACATCAGTGGCGTTTGTTCTGATATCAGAATTTGAATGCTTCTCACAAGATTTTACAGAGATGTTCTGCTTTCTTCACTGTATCTCCCAGCGCTGTGTATAACGGTGTCACGTGATCGAGAGCAGCCCGCGGCTCCAGGTCCGAGCAGATAAATGGTCTGCGCCGTATAACGTTAGCCCAAACGAGTAGTGCGGATTCGTTCCTCTTTCGGTTCGCTTGTCCGATGTAGCTCTTGTAAATCGGTCATGAAGAGAACGCAAGGCTGTTCATTCCATTTTTCAAACTGAGGAACAACCTTTCTTTGACTGAATGCGCATTTTGATGGTGTCACAGGACGTGTTTAAGCCCAAAATATGCTAAAAACTTGCACCAATTACGAAAATTTGCAAGATCTTAAAAAAATTACGGAGTTTGCTTGATTTTGCCATAAATTCAGCAATTGCAGAATCGCAAAATCCTGGAGGGACTGTTTAATACAGTTGAGTGCACTTTAATACAGTGCATCAGGTAAAGCACACAAACAAACTGTGTAGAGCAGTGTGTCCCCAGCAGAGCATGTGAGCGGAGCGGAGCGGGGCGGGGCGATCATATTTCCTTCAGAGCGTCTTTGTGAAGATCCCGCTCCGCTTGCTCAATACGCTCAGCGCCGCTTGCTCATGCCCAAAATGCCCCTTCGGCAATTTGCTAATACGAGAATCTGTGGAATAGGCGAAGCAAAAGTTTGTCTAAGCTAATGTTTCTAAAAGCAAATTCTAAAATCCTGTGAAGATTGATAGACGTTTTAATAGACCGCATTTCCCCGCAGTTTAGGTCTATTTTAATTTTAGAAAGTTTTTATTTTATTTACGCCACGAAATAATTATTTGTTAAGTGCATTTCATCTTGTGTGTGTGTTTTGAATATGAAGCGTTGTTTTAATGGGAATGTATACTTTTTCAGTTATTTAACTTTTTACAAAAGTTTTCCAAGTGGCTTCAAAAACAAGACACGTTTTTAAATTAAGAATTTTAATTTAATACATTTAAATTAGGGATGTTCATTTCGGTTATTTTTCCTAACCGTTAACCAGCAAGAATATTTGAAATTAGAACTTAATTAAATTAAAAATAATAAGTGTCTGCGACCTGTTAAAAATACTAACATTTGTTTTTCGGGGATTCATTTTACATGCGCAAAAAGCAGCAAACAACAGAAGGAGGATTCACCTGATCATATCATATCACATCACGCACCTGCAGCACTTCTGCAAGCAGAGGAAAACATAATAAAGATAGGCGCTATATTATAACGAATGAATAGGCATATACTAGAAATATATTTTCACTTAAATAATAATTTAAGAAAACGAAAGAAATACTGTGCAACACGCAGTCTACTCTAAAAAAAATCTTGGGTTATTTTTTTAACCCAAATGCTGGGTTGAGCCTTTTGGGTCATTTTTTGGGTTATTATTGTGTACATTTTATTTTATTTATAAAATTGTTCCTGTGCAGTATATCGTTCAAATTTATGCAGAGCAACATACAGGCGCGGGGTGTGAATCAATAAACGAACATCGCTCGCGTCGCGTCGGTCATATTGCGTGATGAAGAGTCTGATGCTTTGCATAAAATAAACGAGTATATTTATAAAGATACAGAACACAAATACTTTGGATGTTAAAACATGTCCTCAGAGCTGTTGACTGTTTGTTGTTGAGCAGGTAATGAAGGCAATCGCAGTACATTTCGTCCATGAGTAGCGCAGGGCGGCGGTCTGATCCGTGATCAGTTCCCGCCGAACACGACTCCAGCTCGGCGTGAGAGCCAGCGCCGTTACGGTGGAGACACAATTACAGAGTGGTCGATTTACTCGTGAATTACATCAGTTTAATGTTTAATCTTTACTTCTAATGTTTGTTAAACAAGATTAAATAGGCAATGTGTAGGCTTATAGCTTATAAAAACAAGCAAATGAGAAGTAAAGGAAGTTATCACGTAAACCAGTGCTTCTGGAGTATTTTACAAAAGTATTTAAGTTAATCTGTAAACATTATTTCATGCATAAAGTTAAAAAAAGTGAATATTATAATAGAAACGAATAAACCCATTAGCTGAGTTAAATCAACCATTTATGATGGGTTAAATAAACAATCAAATTTGCTGGGTAAAATTAACCCCAAATGTACTCTTTTACCCAGCCCAAACTGGGTTATTTTGAACCCAGTGTTTTTAGAGTATGCAGAGTTTGTTCATTATTGCGCTGCGCGAAATTAAAGCAGACGGCAGAAAGATGCATTCTATTTTTTTGTCTTATTTCACAAAAAAGCAAAGATTATTTTTTTATTGTGAATGTACACAAATAAAAGCAGACCTTTTACAATTCCGATTATCTTCATGACCAAGGAGTTGCTTCCACTGTTAGAAGAGGGAATAAATCCAGTGATTGCTTAATACATTTAAGCATTCTACCTTGACACTACAGCCTGTTCATTATCATTATAAAAACAACCGGTCAAACATATGGAAAAAACACACTGGTCTGTTTAAATATGTAGTAAAATCTGTGCAAACGTTATCACTGTACTGCCGTGAAGTTATGCAACACATTTTGTTTTATGTTGGATATTGTAAGGGAGGGAAATAAGCGTAAATATTTCAATAATATTTTGGCATTCAAATACCGTGAATACGGGAACATTTGATTTTGTGTTGAAGGAGAGACCCAACATTGGTTTCAGTTTTGTTTTAGCCTAAAATAATTAGTTTTGGTTTGTCGTTTCTTATTTTTAATTCGTGTTATTTTCTAGCCTATACTGTTAATTGAAAGGATTTGTTGTGGATTGAGGGGAACTAAAATGGCCTAGCTATGTTTACAGTGTTTATTATAAAGTTTGTAATTCGTGTTGGGCTATTTCTGAATGAAATAATAAAATGCAACTTATAGGCGACTTGTTTTTTCTCTCTCGCAAAAACTTGTTTTTTTATACTCATATAGCTTATTTTAACCATGCAGCAAACCTTTTAAAATATTTTGATACATTACTAAAAATAAATAAATAAGTTACTTTAAACCGTTTAACTGATTGTATTAATGGGTCAAAATTATTATCGGTCGGTTAACGGTTAATGAACATCCCTCATTTAAATGAACAATTTCACTCAGAAACTTAACCATTTCTTACCGGACTACTGCTTTAATTGAGACATTTATTCAATAATGTCACTATAAACAGGAAAATATAAATAGGCCTAACGTTACTGGGGACATTTAATGTGAGCGCGTGATCTGAGCGGGATTTGGTTTAGCGGTGAGCGAACATTAGCGGAGCGTTTGCTTTGGCCGTGAACGACTGAGCGGTGCGCACACACACACACAGAGCGTAATATTGAGCTGCGCGACACACCGCCTAACATGCTCTGGTCCCCAGCATCCCTAATACATCAATCCAACAATTCTGTACTTACCACCAATATTAGCCGCGCCACTGAAAATCAAACAAGAACACACTCTCGCTGTCACTGTAGAGATTCGTCCGCTGAACTCAGTTCACCTCTGTATTCAGGAACTAAATCTCCTCTGAAAACGTCCTAAAGAGAAGAGATTCATTAGCTTCAGCACTTCTTTAAAGTTAACTATTATTTTGATTATTGCTAAAAGTTCTCTGCCATATGAACCAATTAATTTGCAAATATATGTTATGTGATGTAAAAGGGAAATTAGTGAATGAAAATTATTTAAAGGGTTAGTTCACCCAAAAAATTCTGTCATTAATTACTCACCCTCATGTCGTTGCAAACCCGTAAGACCTTCGCTCATCTTCAGAGCACAAATTAAGATATTTTTGATTAAATCTGAGAGCTCTCTGACCCTCCATAGACAGCAACGGACATGTTCAAGGCCCAGAAACACAGTATGGACATAGGTAAACAGTGCATGTGACATCAGCGAGTGCTCCTCTGCTCGTAAACACGGCTCAGTGCTGGGTGATCTACGTCAGCATCTTCTTGATATTGTCCCAGAGAAGAAGAAATTGTTGAATGAAGTTGTTATATTTGTTTTCTTTGCACACAAAAAAAATTCCGTAGCTTCATAACATTATGGTTGAACCCCTGATGTCACATGAACTATTTTAATGACGTTTCTGGGTCTGGGAATATTTCAGTTGCATTGCTGTCTATGCAGGTTCAGAAAGCCCTCGGATTTTATCAGAAATATCTTAATTTCTGAAGATGAACGAAGGTCTTACGGGTTTGAAACCACATGAGTAATTAATGACTGAATTTTCATTTTTGGGTGAACTATCCCTTTAAATATCTCTCAAAATATTCAGTAGCCAAGTTATAATTCAGAAATATGCTGTGCTGTTTATACTTTACATAAAAATGTACAGTCTTAAAATGATGCAGTTGCACAAACAATATTATTAAGACTATATATTGTATATAGAATAGAGCAGGGGTAGGCAACGTCGGTCCTGGAGTGCGATGTCCTGCAGAGTTTAGCTCCAACCCTGATCAAACACACCTGTCTGCAGCCCTAGTGATCCTGAAGAGCTTGATTATCTGCTTCAGGTGTGTCTGATCAGGGTTGGAGCTAAACTCTGCAGGACATCGATCAAACACACCTGAAGCAGATAATCAAGCTCTTCAGGATCACTAGGGCTACAGACAGGTGTGTTTGATCAGGGTTGGAGCTAAACTCTGCAGGACCTACACCTGGAATAGAGTGTCACAGGGATGGCATATTTTTGCAAGCCTGGTTTGCATCTGGTTCCCTCAACAAAATCCCAGAATATTTTTTTTATTTGCTTATGGATTATTGTAGAAAATCTCTGTGACAACAAAACTTTGTTCATCATGATAACCTCTTAACAAATAAACACAGCTTTTATTCATTTTGAAGCCTAAATACAATCATTGACGTAAAGACTATAAATACAAGAGGGTATTACTTATTAGGGGTCGACCGATATGTGTTTTTCAGGGCCGATACCGATACCGATAATTACAGATCAAGTAGACCGATAACCGATATTTTGAACCGATATACGTGTCTGATGTAAAAATGAAAATTAATGCCAAAATTAATAATAACAAGAGCTCTGACAAAAAAACGTTCTTTAAATGCTTTTAAACATGTCTTTAATTCTGAAAACTGTTAATAACAACATTTCCGTTGGTTTTAATTCACAGTACAGTGCAAATGAAGGCATAAAACATTAATTTAATTGATCTTTTAATCAAATGAGAGTTAGTCTTTATTTTTGGCAAACAAATGAGTTTACTATTAAAATTAAAACATGGAAGAAATAGCGTATTGTGTGATTATTCTCAACAAAAGTTGTAATAATTGTTGTAGTTGTATTACGTATACAGTAATATATATTCGGCTAAACCGAACTTATATTTTGACAGGTTGCCATGAGGACCTTTTAAGTTTCTGTAGCCTATGTATATATGATATGACGATCGTTTTACTCAAATGAAACGGTCAAATGCTCATGAAGTGACTCTCCGAGCAGTTCTGGGGATGTTGTTCATGTATTTATGTCCTCATTTATGCTGAAAACACCGCGAGCATCACGCGCATTCAGTATGTATGTGTGCAGTAAACTGAAACCGCACGTCTGTGTCATTCATTAACAGAGATGCAGAACATGCAGGATTCATATTTAAATAGTGTTTTTGCGGCTTAATATTTATAGATACTAGTCCATAGTCCATAGTCGATTTAAGTGTACTGACCTACTTTTGATTAATTCATCCAAACTTCGACACATTCCGCGACATTCCGCGTTAAACGGTAAAGTCCATTATATGACTGCATTCCGCGATTCCGCCTGCATTTTCCGCATCGCGGAACTATTACTTATGTATTATATGCTGTGGAATAAAAGGAGAAATATCTTGAGCTCCTTCAAAAACCCCTTGACTTTGTGATGATGGAATCAGAAGTGCAAACATACACTTGTTTCTGTGTTTTAGGACTCGTTCATGCAGCACTGTATTCAGGAATCACAAATATACATTACACATTATCTTCTCAGTTTTGCAGATTAATATTATTGGTAATTTGTTTAGTTGTAAATACTGAAATATCTTGCCTTTATATTTGCTGATGAAGTGCTCTTGAAGCCCTGGTTTATCGGTTTTACAAGCAATGTAATGCTCTGCATCTTGTTGAGGTCTTCTTCGTCTTTTATTTCTTTGGATTCCCAGCATTGTGACACAGGACAGCTGCTGTAATGACTGGGAAAAATATATATAAGGTGAATGGAATAAACAATCATAATTACAATTCTTGTTGATCTTACTAAAACACATCATTAGCTTTAACTACACTTAAACTAAATGTAATATTATATATATACACACACTGCTTAACATGTCAGGTTTGTGCCACAGCTGGCCTGAACTAACAGTATTGGTGATTAACTATATCATTTGTGATGTTTCTGTAATTAATCCAGCAGTATGTGTAGCTCTTTAGTCACAGCAGTAAAACAATTAATAAAATAAAGTAAAAAGCAAAGCACTTTATTTAGCTTTTAACGCAGATGCCCAATTTTGTGTTTATTATGACTGGTGAGCTAATAAATGTATAAAGCACATGGAAATTTTGCTTAAGACATTTATTAGACTGTATTTGTTGATTAATTGGGTATCTGAATAAAAAAATAATAAAGTGCTTTACTATTTTTTCTGCCATCCTTGTAAAACAATGCATAAAAAAAATAATGGATAACAACAATAATTATATTTAATTGGGACTAAAGATCTACATATACTGCTGGATTAACCATTACAGAAACATCACAAATGATTTAGTTAATCACCAATACTGTTAGTTTAGGGAACATGATTTCATGTGTATTATTTCAGTAATATTCAATATAATAACAGTACATGTGATGTCTAAAAGTATTTTAGATTACTATAATTAGTACAATATTGATAGAAAGACTATTGGTTCTAGTGTGTCTGTGATAAGATGATGTCAGTTCATACTTATATGAAGAGCTACTAGAATATTGGACATTTTTAGTCAATAACTTGATATTTTCTGTCCATAATACAGACTTAAATTAGAGAGCTAGATTCACATGGACTATTTTCATGACACTTTTAATCAGCTTTGACACACTTTAAAAATACTCAAATCTAGTATAGTTCATATAGTTCAACAACTAATTTAGTTATTTTTATTAAATTGTATATTTTATATTACTGTTATACATTAAAATGTTTTCTTTGTCAGAAAACTGACACAATCGACAACTGAATAAAACTCTCAGAATACAATGCAATCACTAAACTAAATATACATCTTAGTAACTTAAAACAGTTATTATAGGTATTTATTATGCATTTTCAGAAGAAGACATTGATCTTACCTTTGCTTTGTTAATGTGCACGGAGGAGTGGGGGATGGGTCTGCCTCTGCCTGGCGCCAAACGCGTTCTCAATTCAGCTGACGTCATTGTCACGTGTCTGCATTTCCCGGGGAAACGCGACCCTCCGTTTGTTTATTAAATATTATAAATATTTTGACAAAGACTTAGAAAATTATCTTATTACAATGACCTTATGTTTTAAACCACTACTGGTTCAGCAAAAAAAAAAAAAAAGTACTTATATTGTTCTGAGCCGGACTGACACATGCCCTGCGTTCCAAACGGCGCGGTGATGCCTACCGAGGGCACTTCGATGTCAGAGAAAACGCGTGACAATCACAATGTTCCAATCCGATATGCAGGTCTTCAAATGTGTGTTCCTAATGACTCTTTTGAGCCATGTACACGTTCCAAGGCTGCTGTTGTGAAGAATACAGCCTTACAATGGTTCGGGCGCACTAGTGATGATCTTCTCTGAATAGAACACACCCCTGTGTCGATCCAGCAACCGTGACAAACAAGGACACTTGACACAAAGTGATCGAACTCATTACAATCATGAAATAAAAATTCATATTCAAAAATTCGTTTATATTGCATTTTATATCATATTTATATTTGTTTAGATAGAATATTTAAATTTATAAAATCGCGAGTGTAATTATACATACACGTGCATCTCAATAAATTAGAATGTGGTGGAAAAGTTCATTTATTTCAGTAATTCAACTCAAATTGTAAAACTCATGCATTAAATAAATTCAATGCACACAGACTGAAGTAGTTTAAGTCTTTGGTTCTTTTAATTGTGATGATTTTATCTCACATTTAACAAAAACCCACCA
This sequence comes from Oxygymnocypris stewartii, assembly GCA_003573665.1. Classification (NCBI taxonomy): domain Eukaryota; kingdom Metazoa; phylum Chordata; class Actinopteri; order Cypriniformes; family Cyprinidae; genus Oxygymnocypris; species Oxygymnocypris stewartii. The sequence goes on along the minus strand of QVTF01022405.1, from coordinate 540,279 downwards.
ATTCACTCTCAACTAATTAAAATACTTCATAAGACCAATAAAAAAATATTTTTAGTGAAATCGTTGGCCTTCTGGAAAGTATGTTCATGTACTGTATATGTACTCAATACTTGGTAGGGGCTCCTTTTGCGTTAATTACTGCCTCAATTCGGCATGGCATGGAGGTGATCAGTTTGTGGCACTGCTGAGGTGATATGGAAGCACAGGTTTCTTTGACAGTGGCCTTCAGCTCATCTGCATTGTTTGGTCTCTTGTTTCTAATTTTCCTCTTGACAATACTCCATAGATTCTCTTTGTTCAGGTCTGGTGAGTTTGCTGGCCAGTCAATCACACCAAAACATGGTCATTTAACCAACTTTTGGTGCTTTTACAGTGTGGGCAGGTGCCAAATCCTGCTGGAAAATGAAATCAGCATCTTTAAAAAGCTGGTCAGCAGAAGGAAGCATGAAGTGCTCTAAACGGTAAACGGGTGCAGTGACGTTGGTTTTCAAAAAACACAATGGACCAACACCAGCAGATGACATTGCACCCCAAATCATCACAGACTGTGGAAACTTAACACTGGACTTCAAGCAACTTGGGCTCTGAGCTTCTTCACCCTTCCTCCAGACTCTAGGACCTTGGTTTCCAAATGAAATACAAAACTTGCTCTCATCTGAAAAGAGGACTTTGGACCACTGGGCAACAGTCTAGTTCTTCTTCTCCTTAGCCCAGGTAAGACGCCTCTGAAGACAACTGTAGCCAAATTCCTCGACACGTCTGTGTGTGGTGCTCTTGATGCCTTGACCCCAGTCTCAGTCCATTCCTTGTGAAGTTCACCCAAATTCTTGAATCGATTTAGCTTGACAATCCTCATAAGGCTGCGGTTCTCTCGGTTGGTTCTGCATATTTTTCTTCCACTCATCTTTCTGTTAACATGCTTGGATACAGCACTCTGTGAACAGCTTATTTGGCAATGAATGTTTGTGTCTTATCCTCCTTATGAAGGGAGTCAATGATTGTCTTCTGGACAACTGTCAGATCAGCAGTCTTCCCCATGATTGTGTATCCTAGTGAACCAAACTGAGAGACCGTTTTGAAGGCTCGGGAAACCTTTGCAGGTGTTTTGAGTTGATTAGCTGATTGGCATGTCACCATATTCTAATTAGTTGAGAGTGAATTGGTGGGTTTTTGTTAAATGTGAGCCAAAATCATCACAATTAAAAGAACCAAAGGCTTAAACTACTTCAGTCTGTGTGCATTGAATTTATTTAATACACGAGTTACACAACTTGAGTTGAATTACTGAAATAAATTAACTTTTCCATGACATTCTAATTTATTGAGATGCACCATGTGTAAATTTTGCATGACACTGAGACAACTCGCGCTGAAACGTAAGAGCACGTGGAGCTGTGCTGTGTCTAAATGAGCAAATACAAAGCTGCTCAGAAATATAAACTGCTCATATATGCATGTATATGTATGGGTCATTATATACATCATGCATATCTGTCCTTTACAGAAATATTACATTTGAAAAACATTTGAGGGTTAAATTTTTCTACATATTTTAAAATGAGACAATGTGTTATTTGAACAATTACACCTTCTTGAGCCATCAATGTGGCAATATTTGTTTTTAAATGAATTATAAAGAATTCCAAACACCACAAACTGCTCATCCCCACAGCATATACAGAGGGAACGTGCTTAATTTTGAGGTCAAAAACAGGATTTTCTACCATTTAAAATACAAGAATGTATTTATAACTATCAAATATATGATGTAAATTACATAAAAACAAAAAAAGCCAAATAAATATTATAAAATATATAATGAAAGTAGTGGTCTTCTGGAGTTGTGTCACTGGTGTTACCGTTCAACAATAATCTGTTATTTTGAAAACAAATCACACTGATGACATCACTTGACTTCCTTCTTCCTATTTCATAAAGATCTATGAAGAAAGGCCCACGATAAGCACTGTCTCTTTTCAGTTATCAGACATGTTCTATTTTATTTCATGATTTCATGAAGCTTTTAGTTCAAGGCACTGGTATGACCTACTTTATAGTTAGGAAATTGTAAAAAACTATAATACAAATGGATTAAACTACTTAATTTAGTGAGTATGCGATTGACAACATGTGGGTTTGGTATCTGGCAGCAGACTTTTAGTAAAATGAATTTTTCATGAGAATTGTCACTGCTGTCACCTTCCTTACGAGTAACACCAGTGAAGATCAGTTTATCTTCTTTTACTAACTGCCTTCACTAAATCCCAGAAGTATGCCAAATTTAGTCTCATCTATTAATTATTGCTGAGGAAGAATTAGGATATTTGGTCTAATGTATATCACTGGTCTTACTGTTTTTTATGTCTCATTAAATATACAATGTGTCACATGTGGCATGATAATAATTACATCCATTTAATTCTGCTTCAAGAGATAAGATTTAAAGAATTGCATCATTACTTGTTTATAACTGTTTCGAAAATAATTTCATTGTTATAGAAAATACATGGTTGCACAAATGAACTTATGTCATTCAAATAATACTTTTAACAAACCTGAATAAAATAAATAAAATATTATTTATTTTATATATATATATAATATATATATTATATAATATATAATTATATATATATATAATATATATTATATATATATGTATATATATTATTTTATATATATATATAAAATGACACTAAATACACATGATACTAATTGCATACATGCATCTTATGAGCAGCACATGTATTAATATGTTGTATGTGTGAGTCTCTCTCGCGCTGCTCTGCTGCAGGAGTCTCGCGCTGTAGGGTGGGGGATGGGCGCGCGCACACTGCTGGGGGAGGGGCGCGCGCGATCAGTCTCAACACACAACGGTTAAATACAGTCTACAGTTTAACTTTGGCCTCTGGAAGTGTTTTTTTTTTATCAGATGAAGAATAAATATTTAAACAAAATATAAACGTGTCACCTTGACTTCTGATACTGACTGTGAAACACATTTTATTGTCAATTAACTAAATAAAATAAATCTAATAATTGTAGTAATTGTAATAATAATAATAATAATAATAATAATAATAATAGCAATATTACACAAGATTATGTCATAAATCTCACAGAAATGTTTCTAAGAAGTGCATTGCAATGAAGTGGAAATCTGATACTGTTATCCCCGTAAGTCTGTGGTTATTGAGGTTAATAACTGTGTACCCTTGGGATAATTAACATACTCGTTAAGAAATAAAAGTAAAGTATTTCATACAATTTGGCAACCCTTTTCCCGTTTGTATTCTAATTTGGAGTTACACTGTAATAATTATGATATCCTGTATCATCCCATTCAATATTTTTTATTTGTGTATGTCTTGTATTGTCTTGTCTTGTGCAACAAGTTATGTAATATTTGTGTTCTGTATTTTTTTATGTAACAGTTCAAAAGCAAACATAAAATATTAAAATAATAGTAATAATACATATTATTATAATTATTATTATTTAATAATAATAATGATAATTATTATAATGACTAATCTAAAGAATGTATATTCTCATTGTAAGTAGAGCCGTTCTCCCGTAAGGTGATCTGTGCTGTTACGGTTCCGGTGGAAGGGGGGGGAGGAGCGGAGCACGTGCGGGAGATCCGATCAAATTATGAGGGAATAACAGATATATAAACATATTTTACAAACTAGGAAAAAACATCTAAACGAATAAAACCACCACTAAAAGCAAGTGAGTTTGCATGTTTTCACACAAATGTCTGTGGCTTGTTTGTTTTATTGAATAAACTCAGGTACATAAAGATAATTAACGTTACTGTTAGGAAATGTAATCATCTGTCCCTCCGCTGTTCGGAAGAAATACGTGTTTTTATGTGTAATATGCCTGGACGTGTCCTTCTCCGTGTTACGCAGTATTCATACACCATTATGAATTATGATCTAAGTGACTGTTTACTGTATGATCTTCCGGTAAGAGTCCGTGATGCACGCACACACTGCTAAATTCAGTTAGAAACAAATCATGGATGTAAAGGATGAGAGCTTTCTCTCTGGGAAATTGTTCTTTTTTTACACTAATTATTGGTTTATAGTATTAATTCATGTTTCATTTAAGTTGACGATCTGTCTAATTCATATACATAAGTCATTTTCTTCCGCGATCCCTATTGCTGACGTATTATGCCTCTAATTGGTAAGATCAGCAAATTATTCAGACGTGCGTGGCCTCTTTGCTGATCACTGATTGGTCGGAATCCCCAGAGTGTGAATCTCATAGTAGGTGCAGTTCTCCTAGAGGGCGCTGTGTTATACACACTGCCTGGGGGGGAGGAGGGGGGTATACACACTTTCAGTACACAAATCATTTAAAAGTACATTTTAGGGACATGTGAGATTTTAAGCCTGGACACCATTTTAGAGCTTACTGAATACCACTATATAGTCAGACAAATGAGGACCATCGAAATGTCCTCAATTGTCAAGGTGGTCCTCAGTTTACTGGTGTGTATTCTGGTAAATGTACCCAAAAGTGACCTAAGTAAGTGCACACACACACACACACACACACACACACACACACACACACACACACACAACACACACACACACACATTATTATTTGAGCTATTTAAGCAATTACTGGATAGGGCATACCATATTGTTTTGTTATTTTAAAGGCCAGAATCAATCACCAAGACAAGCAAGTAGCCTAATAAAAGACATTTTACCTCATTTATTCTTTCCCCAGATATTTTATCAAATAGGAAGATCTTCTGCCTACAACATTTTCGGCAACCTTAATGATAAAAAACAAGGAAAGTTTATTAAGCAATGAGTGTCATGCTTTGTAGTTGAATCTCAAGTTAATAGTTGTCATTTTACTTGTGAGTTGATCTGTGGTCCTGTCCACTTGTGTCCAAGAGACTTTGTCCTTGCTTTTTGTGGAACAAGCAAAATGTACTGGGCTGAGTATCCAAAAGCCCTCCTAGCTTAAAGGTGCAATAGGTGATTGTCTTCACAAATATATAAAAAAGTATATTCACATCCCAATAGCAATCATTAAGTTAAGTGGTCTAAATGTATTTAATATGTATTTATATATTTTGTGGAAGGCGTAGGCCAAAGAAATGTACATCCAATCAAAATGCTCGTTCCAAGCATTTCTATCGGATTTCCTACCTGCCTGTTAACATGTTTTTGCATACCTCTGTGCACCCGTTTTGCGCAGACAGGATACGTCATCAGCACGTTCACGTACGCTACGCAGACAGAGCGAGAATGGCAAGCAAATAACCTGATCTTCCTTCCTGGTTTTGCAGTACTTTTACTAACTGTGCTATGAAGTTTTCTCACCGGTTAATAACATGTGATGTATTATAGTAATGTTGTCTCTGATCGTCGGATCTGTGTGCGTTCATGTGTGACGGGGCGTGGCTTTGGACGGTGATTTGCAGGGAGGGTGGTATGTTCGCTTTCAGTGCTAACAGGCTAAAGTTAGTATTTTCCAAGATCTACTACTGCACCTTTAAGTCAGGGATTGACATTAACCAAAGCCCTTGGACACTGTCCACTTAAACACAGCTAAATATCTAAAGAACAAAATACTGTGTATTGGCTATGGCTACCAATGACCTGAATTAATTTAATTTGCCTCAAGTCAACTTTGTCTGAGAGCAAATTTATTAATAGAGTGTATTAAGGTATACCACGACAAAACAAAACTTACCCTTTCTTTTCTTCTTCTTCACATTTGGCCCCTCCTGACTCAAGGACTGGGAGATGGAAGCAGGTGGAGGACAAGATCTGTGGGGATAAGAGATGGAGGAGAGACAGAGGTGGCAGAAGGTGCTGGTGAACAGATTGAGGTTTTTGTCCTTTTCTTCCTCTGTCGCAAAGCCTTAGAGCATGGCAGTGGAGGTGGAGGAGGAGAAGACTGTGGAGGAAGAACAGCTGTAAAAGTAGTAGAAGATGGAAGAGAGACAGAAGTTGGAGAGTGTGGGGAAGACAGAGAAACAAGGTTGAGTATAAATACAGTCTCGGGTCCTTTGTGAGATTCTTCGGCTGCTCCTCAGTAAGGCTCTCCTGTTTCATGGTGAGGCTCTCTGGCAGGTCCTCGGTGAAGCTCTCCGGCTGCTCCACAGTGAGGCTCTCCGGCTCCAAAATGGAACCACTGCACTGCTCCTGACTGGGGATGTCACTGTCCAGCTGCTGTGCTGTGGTTGTTGCATTAATACAAGTTTACATTCATTTAAAATCTGCATTATATTAACAAAGAAAAATATATGTATTTTAAATAATAATAATTATTTCTGAACACAAATCTTGCTCTTACCCTTAGTCAAGATAAATTCATAAGCCCTTTGCATCTTCTCCAAAAAATGTATTGTGACAGGAGTGGGGTGCAGATGGGTAATTATGTCTGCAACCCACTTATTTGAAGCCTTTTTATTTTGTTTTCCAATAAATAAAATGGGCTTGTAACCCACTGCCTCAAGTTTCCGGACCTGAAATGAACAAAAGCAGTTACTACACATTAGTTAAACCCACTGAATCATTAGATACATCAGTACTGTATAAAGCAATTTATTTGTAAGGTCATTTAATGGAGTTTAAATTTAATCTTGTTTTTTATACAATCAAAGTTCAGATAAGGCCAGTACTCTTTCAGTTTCTACCATTGCCAACATGACTGACTCATTATTTGACAGAGAACACAACTTATTGTTTCTCTTTAGCAAAATTTTAAGACAAAGAGTCTTCCGTATATGAAATAAGACTAAGTTTATAAAGGCCACATCATACAGCTAATAGTCTATGATATTCACTATGTGACAAACATGGGCTTTCAGTTACACTTCAAATAACACTTATGAGAAATTAGCATTTTACTTACTGCAATACGGGCAGAATCAATTATGCGCCCAACATTTCTGCTTTTCTTGACAGATTGCCCCCACTTGCTATCCAGTGACACCACTTTGTCATTTATTTTTTGTTTAGTGGACAGACTTCCAAAGCAGACATAACAACTTTTCCTGCTTGCCTGATTGGGAGTCTGGCAAGATGGGCAGGGCCGGAATTTGGGCCTCGTCATAACTTGACAAGAAATATAAAGTTGAAATATACACAAAAACAAAAAAACAGACAATGTGTTAAAATAGAGTTTTTGTAGGACCTGTTGAGAGAAACAGAAAGATGGACAGATACAACAATGTAAATAGAGAAAGAGACAGTGAGCTCAGACAGACAGACTCACAACAAAGAAGGACAGATACGACAACTAGAGATGTGAACAGAGAGAGAGAGAGAGAGAGAGAGACAGACAGAGTGAGCTACAGAGAGATAAGTACAGGTTAACAAGACGGACGTGGCTCTTAAAAGTGCCTTTGATATGTGTGTGTGTGTGTGTGTGTGTGTGTGTGTGTGTGTGTGTGTGTGTGTGTGTGTGTGTGTGTGTGTGTGTGTGTGTGTGTGTGTGTGTGTGTGTGTGGAGGGAGGTTAAAATAAAGGAGAATGTTGGAAGCTGGCAAATTTGAAGGACCTGATAAGAGAGAGAGAAAAAAAATATATTGAACTCCTTACATTTTTATCAGTATTTTCTTCATCAGTGTTGGCAGATTGGGCAGTTTTGAGTTGTACTACGTGGAATAAAATGGGCTTGGACAGGTAGCATTATGATATTTCTGTTATACCTTTTTATTTCTTTAAGGCAAATGACAGACATGGAAAATGGTTTACAACATAGCCTTCTTTAGAGAACAATTAATTTGCTTTGTTATACCATATGATGAGCCAAAATATTGTTGTAGTTATGAATTAATTTGTATAGTTCATTATTGGTAAGATTTGTGTGTTTACTATATAATTTTGTGTGGATTTTGATCAATTACTGGAAAACACCAATCTGGCAACACTGTTCTTCATCTGAACATTTATACATTTCTAAAGTGTTGTGATCGAGCTAACTTACTATAATATTGGTAACTGAACACACATCATAATTACAAATTATACAATCTCCTATGATATTGTCCTGCATGATTATATGTGAAAAAATAAAAAAGCTTACATTTAATTAGGTAACTTAAATTAGCTAACGTTAGCCTACTACACATTTGGTACAGCAGCACGTTATATTTTTATAATACTGCATCACGAAACTGCTACCTTGCAATTCTAAAGGTTCTAAACACAACTTCTTGACCTGATTAAACCGTTTTTGTTCCGTACATTTAAGGATTGTTCCCGTCTGTATTAATTAACTGTTCTACTTACCAAGTGGGAAATCGCAGTGGACGTTGGGATCGCGCCTTACAATGACGTCAGCACCACTGATTGATTGAGTTATTAATACATACATAAAATAATAAATAAATAAACAATCAATCAATAAACAAACAAATACATAAATAAATAAATAGATAAATAAATAATAGGTTGATTGCATCGCATTGCGCTGATTAATCCCTGATTAACCAAACATAATCACAGCACATTAAATACGTTTATCATTATCAACAAGCCTCCGATAAAAATACCAGCATTACCTCGGAAAACAATTACTGCTGTTGCTCGCTGGAGCGTTGTTAAAGTCACCGCTGAACGCTGTTTCACAGACGGCACTTTGATAGCAGGCAAGGAGTGGATTTTTAAAATAACAAAATCCGTGAAATATGAGCCAATTGACTCGCCCTACTAATAACTAATTTATTGTCGCCTTTTCTTTTTTATTCCTATGTATCGTAGTTTCGACCGGTACACACTGCGTCTGCTTTCCTGCACGTCAATTGTCAACGCCGCAGGCTCCGGGCAGAAGTCTGTGGGAATACCTGCAAGTTAAAATATGACGCCAAAGGGATCCTGACCAAGCTTCAATATGTGACGAGTTGGGAGTGAGAATGTGTTGGATCACTCACCTGTGCTGCTCGTGTAAACGACACGAGTGTCGGCGACGATGCTCGGGTCACTTTGAGATCTTCCTCTCTGCACAACGCAATCTTCTGATCCATCTGATGTGGCCATGGAGATGAGAGCAGACGGTAAAATGCGTGCGTGGATATGAGCAGCGCGCGTGCTGATTCAGTTTGACAGCTACAGCAGCAGCGCCGGAGGAGGAGGGCAGTGCGCGTGCACTGCGTGTGCTGATGATGACTGAGGCGCATCTGGTCACGAGATCCTGCTTTCACTGTATATGTATTAGCAGGGCCGTGCAGTGACCTTTGGAGGGGCAGGTGCTCAAAATATAAAAGGGGCACATGAAACAAGGATTTAAATAGGGCTGTGCACAAAATATAATAACAACAATGTATAGTGACGCATTCCTTGATGATACGCGTATTGATGCGGATGCTGTAAATACTGTAACAATAAAAGTAAAAGTATGAATAGATTTTAGTCAAATGACATTAAAAAGACCAGACCCTTCCACCCCCATGAAACTTTTCTCCCTCAAATAGCATGAATGAAGTGAACACATGCACCTTTGTTTATGGTGCTGCTGCTGTGTATAACGTTAGAAGTGGCGTTTGCTGCAGGCTAATCACAGCGATTTAAACAAAAGCTGTGCAATGCATGTTCTCTTCACGTTGTTCTTGTAAAATAATAATAATGATAAGTAAACAAGCATACCACTCCGCTGAGAACCCCACTTACTTAAGCTGCAACCGTGGCGCGGACGATATTGAAGTGGTGCCTGAGCGCGAGGGATCGTTCGGATGAGGTCGTCAGGTGAAAGGTTATCATGTGGGTGATTTTATTTACGGCTAAATTATTAATCATTAATTTTACTAATAGTTACATTGGGCAGGCCTTCACAGAAGGGTGTTTAATGAAAAAATAAAATAAAATAAATAAATAAAAATGTTGCCTTGACAAAAGGGCACTTTGGGCATCATGGGGCAAAGGGGCAGGTGCTCAAGCACCCTTTTACAGTAGTGATAGCCTATTAATAATCGTCATCATATGTCATACAATCCGCGTTCTCTGAAACAGATGCAAGAGAAGAGTATATATTGATTTGTCAGAGGAATAGCCTGTGACGCCCTCTCGTGGGCTCTTTATGATAGTGCTGGAGCCACACAGACATGATGGTGAAGAATCCATCTCTTACGAAAATGAACCATGGTTTTATTCTAGTAATCATGTTTTCTAGCGTGTTGATTACCATTTGCATAACCACAGTTTTACTACAAATACCATGGTTAAACTATGGTTCGTCTAGAAAATCATGGTTGATCTGTGGTTACCATAGTTGAACTACAGTATCCATGTTTTTTTGTAGTAAAACCATGTTTAATTAGATAACACTAATAGAAAAACATTTTCTTCTGATCATTTCCTCCCAACAAAACACAACACACAAGGCAAAGAGAGACTCGTATTTTTGAAATAGTTACCCATTAAATTATATATATATAAACACGTCAGATTGATGAAAATTAAAACGTACATTTTTTTAGCGTTTTATCAATATTTTCTTGGTTATGCAAATGCTTGAAAATGGTAAAGTTCCATTCTATAATTTAGCATTCGTTATTTTTGAATGTTCTTTAAACGTTCTGAAACTATTAGTCTCATTAAAAAATACTTTTTGAACAAATGTTCTATTAATGTAACTGGAATGTTTGTTCATAACTTTAAAGGGGCCTTTACAGAATATTGTAAAAAATATTGCACAATAATTAAACAAAAAACATATTTTAAAACATTACACTCAATTTTGTTCTATGTATTCTGCAAAGATTCGGAAGATTAAACAGTGTACTGTAAAATGACAAAGGTAACTGTATCTGCGTGTTTTATATTCATTTGACCAACAGATGTCCTCAGCGCGCGGTGTTCCGGCCAATCTAAGTTCGAATCAGCGAATCATGATTCAATTGATTCAAAGATTCAGAAAGATTAATATCTCCCATTATTACTAATGTAATCATTTCCATTCATATGCACCAATATATAAATATGTAGCACTGTTTACTAAAACATTTCACTTCGACATTTAAAGAATGTGACACGCCCCGTGAACCTTTGGGCACAAAAGAATCGTTTGTGGTGTTGAATCGCCTCAGTAGAGATCCGCTCACTCAGATACAGTAAATATGGCTGAACGCGGCAGTGAATCTCGAGTTGATATTGTTGCAAACCATGTGTCTAAGTCAAGTGAAGCTGACCTCAGAAGTGTTCTGGTTACAAGTGTTTTGAATTTAGACAAGCTCGACACCGACCTGTACAGGTAAACAAATGCCTTTTTCAAAATATAATGACTACTAGATTTACTGCATTAGCACGGCAATACAGCAGAAATCTGAATGAGCCATTTCGCTTGGTATTAAAAGATCTTCCACACTAACAGGAAGTGTCCTGATGTTCTTTCTCTCAGGGGGACACATCACTGGGTCCCTCGCACTAAACGCCTGTTCGGGGGACAGATTGTTGGACAGGCTCTGGTAGCTGCAGCCGATTCTGTCAGTGATCATCTCTATGCACATTCACTGCACTGCTACTTTGTGAGAGCAGGTACATTCTCTAACTACAGGCTTGTGCATATAGAGATGTGTTTTATCCTGCTTTGAGAAGGGTATTCCTGCACAACCGGAGCCTGCAGTTTCACTGTGTTTCTAGGACCCTATAGTTTTTATTATTTGACTTATTTTTTGTATGTATTAGCAGCTCATACTATTTCATAACACTTGCTATTCAATTCTGTATTCAATGATTTTTTTCAACTGCTTACACACTAAATCTTTCTGTCTGAAAGCTGTCACTCAAACAGCAGAAGCACACACCAAATCTGCAAAACCAGACACTAATTCTCAGCCTTTGACTCAGTTTTCAATTTCATAAAGCACACAGTTATCTGTGTAATGCACACAAATCTAACAGGAATTCATATTATGGCAGAAGTGTTTACAAGTGTTTGCTTTTGAGATATGTTTGTGATCATTTCAAAGCAGTGCTTCATTTTGCACGAGATGTGAGGCATTTAGCATTTTGTGTGTGCATTTCTTGAATTTGTGTGTAAAGTTATGAAAATGTGTAAGTAGTTGAAAAAACTGTAATTGTATTCAGTTTTATCATTGGTCTAGCCAACCGTTAGTAACCCTCTTGAAATATTTAGCCTAATTTATATATACAGGTGCTGGTCATATAATTAGAATATCATCAAAAAGTTGATTTATTTCACAAATTCCATTCAAAAAGTGAAACTTGTATAATGTATACATTCATTCCACACAGACTGATATATTTCAAGTGTTTATTTCTTTTAATTTTGATGATTGTAACTGACAACTAATGAAACCCCCAAATTCAGTATCTCAGAAAATTTGAATACAACATCCAGCAGCACAATGAACTGTTTTGCACAAATAAAAAGGCTAAATTGCTGAAACCCCCTCAAACACTCAAGTTCACGCTAGCTCTTACAATAAATGAAGAGTTTGCATGGATCTAGTCGTCTTTGCATCTGTTTGTTTGATGTTTGAATCAGGTCTGTTCTGTTGCAGTAGAATTGGCTAGATGGCGCTGTCCTGAGACTGCAGCCTCTGGTTGTGCAGGAACATACTACCGAGCTTTGTGTGTTTCAGGGGACCCAAAGGTGCCTGTGCTGTACCAGGTGGAAAGGACTCGGGATGGCCGTAGCTTCTGTGTGAGATCCGTCAAAGCTATTCAGCACGGTCAGCCCATCCTGATCTGCCAGGCGTCGTTTCACATGCAGCAGCCGAGTCCACTAGAGCATCAGTTCAGCATGCCCTCGGTCCCGCCGCCGGACACACTGCTCACCATAGAGGAGCTCGTTCAGCGCTACCTCAGGTCTCAGCCAAAACAACGCCTTGGCCATGGCGCATCGTTTTAAATGTCACTCTTTTACGCGTGATTTTGTTTTTGTTTTACAGCGATCCAAACCTGGCAGACAATACACGACAGGGTCTGAATAAAATACTTGCTGATGAAGTTCCTATAGAGATCAAGCCAGTCAACCCACCTGATTTTTACAGGCGTGTTGCCATGGAACCGAAGAAATTATTCTGGGTGCGAGCGAGAGGGCATATAGGTATCACAAGCATTAAATATAATTCATGCGCAGCAATTAGTTGCATGATTCTTTTTCTTTTCAAATGGATTACCCTACAAATTTTTATTTTCATAATTCAGGGTTCCTGCAGTCAAGAAAAAAGCTGAAAATAACGAAGTACGAAGTACAATTCAGCAAATTATTATGGAAATAATTTAAAATAATATAGAATGTAATGTTTCCGGGAACGTAGTAGCATTTTAATTAGAATTAAATGAGAATGTATTATAGTTTACATTTATATCAGATGCAATTAGTTCACATTTAGAGATTTTCACTTTTTTCACTTTATGAGGACTTACTCAGGAATATCTTTATATGTAATTTCATAATTATTACATCAGTTGTCTTTGAAATGTAATTAGAATACACTGATGAGCATTTATAGTAAACTAAAATATATTTTATTGTAATTCCTGTTATAATTTGTATGTCATGTAGGGCTATTTAAATATATTTATAATTACACATTAGTTATGATGATTTTCAAATATATACTTATGCAAGGAATTAATATTTAAAGTGTCCTACAAGTGCACATTCAATACATTTAAGCAATCTTCGTTTTCATGAAGGTTTTTAAACTGCATGCCAAATTAAATCTTTACAGAAATCTTGAAACATCCTATTGTGAATATACATTTGTTTTGGTTACATTGTGTTCTAAAATATTATTTATTTTATTTTTCAAAAAATAACATCAAATTTGAAATGCAACAGGGAATTCTGGGAACGTCAATTTACGGGTTTTCCCTGAAAATGTTACATTCTTTTCCACATCCAAAAACGGTATTTTACTGTAATAATGTCTGAAATGTCTATTACAGGTTTTCACCGTATATAGTAGCGAAACTTACCGTTAACCATTTAACAGGTTTTTACTGTAGCATTTTCACAGGTTTTTTGCCGTTATATATTACCGTTAATTGTTTTCAGTGTATTAGGGGTTGAACGACTTCTGATTTTTTAAAGTCGACTTTTATGTGATGAAAGTCAAGTCGACTAGTCGCTGATGACGTCATTAATGAACAAATAAGTCTGGAGCTGTGACAAACGCCTTGTGCACAGCTATGAAATATGACACCGCACTGCCCACATGACTATTGCACCTATAACAGCTTATTTTGATCAGTTCTTTAGTCTTTGGGTCGTTATATTTCTCACCTGCTCGTTCTAAATCAGATCCAGATAAGTAGTACAGTAAAGATTACATTCATATGAATGCATGCATTAGTGAGAGCGGTTGCGTGTGAATTAATTCTACCTGTCTCTCTACTAGTAGTGAAGCTGTGGGATTTAGTCATTAAGAAATATATGCTTCAACTTTTCAGTTTCTAAGCTATATTACCTAGAAATCACAGAACAGTGTTGACGATAAATTTCCGCTGTGAATGATTCTGTGCGTGTGATCTGCGCGTGATGTATTGTATGCGTACTGTCTGTAGCTATGTGTGTGTGTAGATTAGAACGTGATTAACTTACCTGTACAATAAGCATCCAGTAATACAATCACAGATGTCTTGTGGAGTGCATTTAGAGTATGAATTAATTTGTAATTTTAACTGTTTGGAAACGGAGCGTAAATGTGGATTTATTATCCTATTGTGCCCTCTATAGGACCAGCGACTAGTCGACGTCAAGCTTAAAGCGTCATGCAGAGCACTGAAGTCCACTAGTCTGTGCAACCCCTACAGTGTATATATATATATATATATATATATATATTATTTATTTTATTTTTTTCAAAAATCCTTACCTAAAGTCTCACTCAATGTAGTAAGTGGTGTACAATCGGATGAACAGCATTATTATGAGAAACAAATCCTGCTTGTCTGATGACCAGCTGACTGTATGTTACATATGTCTGTATTGTGTCGTGTTTTAGGGCCTGGTGATATGAAACTGCACTGTTGTGTGGCAGCATACGTATCAGACTACTCTTTCCTGGGCACGGCCCTGTTACCTCACCCAGATCACAGGGTCCAGTTTTCCGCCTCTCTGGATCATGCCATGTGGTTTCACAGCACATTCAGAGCAGACGAGTGGATGCTGTATGAATGTGAAAGCCCGTGGTCAGGTCAGCAGATGCTTCTCTGTCCATTCTTCAAAGTTTATGAAGTTATTTAGGAACAAACAGGTTATCAGGTCAGGAGTTTAATATATGATGATAATAATAATAACTTGCGATCTGTATATACCTTTCTTTCCTATCAGGAGGCAGCAGAGGCTTTGTCCAGGGCCGCTTGTGGAGACAGGACGGCGTTCTCGCAGCTTCCTGTGCACAAGAGGGAGTGATTCGAGTGAAGACGGTTTCTCAGAGTAAATTATAGAGGATTCAAAATAGTATCACATTCTTGAGATTACTTTTCTTCCTATTTGTCATTTTGCAACGCACAATCAATGTCAAGTTTGCCTTTGGTCTGCTGTGCTCTTTAATATGGCAGTATATGAAATAACAGTACTTCATGATTTTCTTTCTCTGTCCCTTCTGCTAAACTAATTTAGATTAATCTTGTTTAAAAGTGTACATCATATTTGAGGAAATGTGTCTCTGGAGCACAAAACCAGTCTTAAGTCGCTGGGGTATATTTGTAGCAATAGCCCAAAATACATTGTATGGGTCAAAATTATAGATTTTTCTTTTATGCCAAAAATCATTAGGATATTAAGTAAAGATCATGTTCCATGAAGATATTTTGTAAATTGATTAGCGTAAATATATCAAAACTTATTTTTTGATTAGTAATATGCATTTCTAAGAACTTCATTTGAACAACTTTAAAGGTGATTTTCTCAATTTTTAGATTTTTTTTTTTCCTCAGATTCCAGATTTTCATATAGTTGAATATCAGCCAAATATTGTGTCCTATCATAACAAAAAAATGCAAAGCTTATTTATTCAGCTTTCAGATGATGTCTCAATTTCGTAAAATTGACCCGTATTCCTGGTTTTGTTGTCCTTGGTCACATATGTCTTTTTCAACTGAGTGTATATTTAACAATGTAATTTTGCTTCTTCATTTTTGTGTTGAAATCTTCCATGACAAAGTCACTTGCAGTCTTCCATGACAAACTCCATTTATACAGCGAGTTTAAGTCTAAACGGGCACTTTAATTATTTATATTAATATTTATAATTATAATCAATAAACATAACAATCTCAGGTTGTGTTGTACATTGTAATAATTTAGTATCTAAACATCAATTACTACGTTAAGTAAAAAAAACTGCTACAGTGCATATGCGTGTAGAGAGACCGTGGCACGCCGGAAGTGACGTCAGAAACGCGGCCGTTATAACCAATAACCACTAGGTGGCCATTCCGTGGAGACGGAGAGATAACGATTAAAACTGTGAGGGTTTGATTATTATTTACTAAACATCAACCATGCCGCGAGTGTACATCGGCAGGCTGAGCTATCATGTGCAAGAGAAGGACATACAGCGTTTTTTCGGCGGCTACGGGAAGCTTTTAGAGATCGATCTGAAGAACGGGTGAGTTTTAACGCGAGGCCGCGGCCTTATGATGAGAACAGCTATGCTTTTAATGTAATAATATATTATTTTATAACACACTTAAGAAATTGCGCGTAATGGGGTGTATTTTAAACGCTTAATGTGGTGACTTGTTAGTTGTCTCCTAGTCTAGTCTCTTACCGCTTTGAAAATGGCGGAGGTTTGTTATGTTTAGCTCTTGAGCTTCTTTCATGCGACCAGGTGATGTTTATTAAAGCGTTTAAACTGAGTGGTGATTCTGAGACACAATAAACAATTCCTAAGGGTGATTGTTTCTTGCACACTTTAGTAGACACGGCAGTACACATGCAGAAGTTCGGTAGTTTTGGTTTGGCGTATTAAGATTCGTCTTGTGCTATTTCTCCATTATGTATGAGACCCGTGCACGATTTCCGTATGCGTGAAATACCCGGATGATCGACTACATTTGACAGAGTGTACAGCGTATGCTGTCAAGAGCTAACATGGCGCTCCCTTTGGTCTTATTGACACCGATCACCTTAATGCAAGTTAAACCGTATTGAACAAAACTCGAAATAAATGTTCTGGTTATATTTACTTAACCTAACTTTTATCGATTCAAATATAAGTAGACAAATCAAATGAATAAAAAAATAGTGTACATGTTTTATTTGTGTGCACTCTTGCAACTTCTGTGGTGCAATTGTATTTATATAGCGGCCTCGGTTCCAGAATATTTTTTTTACATTCTAGTGATTTTAAACGTTTTAGTTGAAGTGTTATAACCCAAGAGACAAACCAGCCTGATGTGAATCACAATATTACAAACTTTGACTGTGTTAATTAAATAAAGTGTATTTGCACATCTGATGAAAAGACAAGGCTTTAATGGTGGCAATAATTACAATCCCATGAAGCATTGCAAGCGATAATTGAATAATCATCATTAAATAATTACGTTTGAGTTGAGAAATGAGATGAAACCTGACAGCTTCAATAAAAGCGTATATCAAGTAATCATTACAACCAACTGCTGTTCTGTTTTTCAAGCATGTTTTAAATAGTTTCCAGTGTATTGTGCATTATAAAGTATGTTTTCCTTTCTGATCACCTTACAGTTGATGCCCCCTCGGTTACTCTGTAGGCCCTTGAGGACTGTGCTTAGATAATTCATCTACATGTCTTTTGTGTAATACTGGATATTGTTATACAAGGTTCTGCTTAATTTCAGGTATGGGTTCGTGGAGTTTGAGGACACCCGTGACTCAGACGATGCCGTGTACGAGCTGAATGGTAAAGATCTGTGCGGGGAGCGTGTGATCGTGGAGCGCGCGCGAGGGCCGCGGCGGGACCGAGATGGATATGGTGGGGGTTATGGGGGCGGAGGCGGGCGCAGTAAGTACAGCCTCGATCGTCATCTCAACAAACCTCTCCTTTTTTTTTCTCCTTCAGGCACGAGGAAAAAGTGGAGATGAATAATAAGTGTTTTTGTTAATTTACAGTGGACTGTCAATAGCACCTGCCTCCTGTGACTAAATACATTTCTCTGTTAAAGTCTGAAGTACCTGTGGTCCGGACGCAAGGCTGTTGGGATCTAATGTTCTTTAATGAAATTGGTCTTTTTAAATGGGACTCCCTCAAAAGATGCCTCTGCTTTTGTAGTTTTGACCCGTTTTAAACGCCAAGGGTCATGAGAATGTGCAGTATAACTTGAGTAATCTTCAAAAGCTAGGGACTAAAGATGTTTACATGTCAGATAGTGGGCTATTTCCACTTTTTATTAGCACATCTCTAAATGTATTCTAGCTGATAGAGTTAGTAATCAGTTGATGTTTTCTGAAGCCTCGCTGGCATGTAACGAGTGTGACGATACGATTTTGTGTTTCCATCTGAATTCAACATTAACAAAAGTCCTTGATGTTTCAATTTAAAAGAGTCTGGTGCGGGCTGAGTCCAAGTCCGTTGAGGCTAAGATGACTGCCTGTCCCGTTTGGCCTTGGCTTTCACCTTACAATGTGTGTGTGACCTTTGCCCTTTGACCCTTGGCTGACCTAACCGGAAGCCATGATGACTGCTGCCTTTTGCCAATAGACCAGGGTGATGGTGAGGAAACCCATTAGTTTTTATGTTGAAAGAAATATTGGTCAGGTTAAACAAATTTCTTTAGTTACCCGCTAGTTTGTTATTTCACTTTTTCTTTATTAAAAAGAGCAATGGGCTTCCCTTGCTATGTGTCTTGTGCTGTCGCTGTTCTGTCAGTAGACAGGTAACATGTCAGCATCTAATGTAAGTAGTCCTGATTACGTTTGTATTTTTATGCGTTTATTTTCCCCTTCTGTTTGTTTTCATGAGGGTATTGCGTACTTGTTTGCTGTCTTTATAATTGGGCCTCACGTTAAAACCGGTGTCGCTGAAGCGGTATTCACGTCCTGGGCATTGCTGTTCTTGAGCTGTTGGGTGAAGACCAGCAATGCGACCTTTGACCCCTTCAGAGGGACTGATTGAACAAATCCAGTGCGGTTATATGTCAATATTTATTTAGTTTGTTTTAATAATTCCACCGTAATCGTTCCCTTCAGAACTATGTGGTGCTGAGGTCTTATAAAGTTTATTTGGGTGTGACTTCAGCGGGTGGGGTGGGATTTCTCATGCCTGAACATCACGCTTTATGCAGATGTCTGAAGAGGTTGCCTTGAGTCCTTGTTGGATTGCGTCTAATTCTGTGCTGATTGTCTCTTGGCTTTTGTCTGAAGGCAGTAGTGGTTATAGCAGCAGGAGTCGAAGCGGAACCGGAAGAGAGAAATATGGACCTCCGGTTCGCACCGAGTATCGACTGATAGTGGAAAACCTGTCCAGTCGCTGCAGCTGGCAGGATCTCAAGGTGAGCGTTGGGTCATGCTTTCCAAAGATGAAGATATTGAAACTAGATTATAGGCTAGTTTGTTTATATAAAATGCGGTTAGATTTGGGGAAACTTGAATCTTTAATCGAAGGCTTTGTTGTCCTTGGCTCTAGGATTTCATGCGTCAAGCTGGAGAGGTGACCTATGCTGACGCCCACAAAGAACGGACCAATGAGGGTGTCATTGAGTTTCGCTCCTCCTCCGATATGAGGAGAGCTTTGGACAAGTTGGATGGCAAAGATATCAACGGAAGAAAAATCCGTCTTGTGGCTGACAAGCCTAGACGACGTCGCTCCTACTCTGGGAGCAGGTCAAGGTCAGCTTTTGGCTTCTTCTCACTTGGTGTTTGCACTCATGCCTGTGATTATTCTTTGAAATGTCTTTGTGTCTGTAGATCTCTTGAGTTGGATGCTTTGTATTATAGGTCCCGCAGCAGACGCCGTTCTCGCAGCAGGAGTTCACAGAGCCGTTCCAGGTCTCGGTAGGATAGTGCTGGATAAAAGCTCTATTTGCATATTTTGATCAATTCTCATTTTTAAGAAATATTAATTTGTAAATCCCAACAATCGATTGATCTAGCCTGTTTTCAGTCAAAGAACGGAGCATTGTAGCACGCCTCCCATCCAATAAATCACAGTAATCTTTGTTACTTGTGATATGAAACACAGTTTCAAATTCTCACCATTTGTTTTACAGTATTCAAACAATAAATGGCATTTTGGCGCTGTTTAATGTTGAGACAGATCGCTGTAGCACCTCGGTTCAAAAGAAGCGGCAGCTGAAAGTGTTGCATGAACTGATCATTGCTTCCGCTTCAATACAAGTTTGAGCATGAAATAAACACGAATGAACATCTGAAGGATGTTAAAAGTGTTCAACTTGCTGAAATCCATATCCTGTCTCATATAGTCGCTCAATCAGTGTTTCAAAGACGTCAGTATAACAGATTCTAGTTTAACAGTGTCTCGTAACATCACAATTACCTCAGAAAAAAACATGTTTGGTGACCATAAACTCGTTAGCTGGAAAAATAAACTCTAGAGAGAAGCATTTTGCTAAATATGTATGCACCATATAACATAAATACATAATACTGTTCTGCAAAGTTTAATTTATGTTGGAATAAATGTCAACGAAATGTCAATGGTTTTTATGACAGCCACCATTTAAATGTTTTTATTTAACCCCTTAACTGTCACCCCCCCCCCCTTTTTTTGAAAAAAAACAATCTTTTTTTGAAAGTGCTCTATTTAAAGTTAAATTGTTATAATTCATGAATGCTTTTGAATACAGACCTAAGGTTGGTCTCTTTTTAAAGACAATCAGCAGATTATTGCAGAAGTGAAATCATTTCAAAAAAATGAAAGTAAAAAAAAGTTATACAAGTTTAAATGTACTGTAAATAAAATGTAATGTACAATTATTATTTTATATTATATCAAATAAATATTTTACAAAATGTTTTAATCCAAATTTGGCATAAAATTAAAGCCATATGTCTAAAGTTGTTTCAAATTTGAAGTTGATTATATAAAAAATTGAGGTTACTATGCAATTTTGTTTAGGCGTTATACCACAAACAGCCACCGGGTGCCATTTAAACCCCATTTAATTTTTTTTAATGCACTTTTCTGTCACAAATGTATCAATTTCTCTCCCACTATTACTCTTATCACATAATGACCACCAAATATGGAATCTTGAGACTCAGACCTTTCCAATGATATGTATTTTGTCAAGATTATAAAAAGTTGTGATTCTATAAAACCGTAATACATTTGGAATATGACACCTCCCACTAAAGGGGAGGAGCCCGCTAAAAGATTTTAAAGTACCATTTATATGGTAACGCAATGTCCGATTTCAAAACGGTTTTCACAGGATGAATTTTGAGATTTTAAGCTTTCAAATGATATATAATATATGATGATTACTAAAACATGTGATAGGAAAAAAAGGAAACGAATATAATTTTTGTCACAGATCAGAGCTCCTGTTATGGTGTATATGTTTTGAGGTGCGCTCTTGTCATTAATCTATTACTGCTCCTACATAATTTTTTACAACAAACAGTGGTAAAATATCTATTTAGGAGTCTTGGACCTTTCCATTTTAGTTTGTCATGATTAGATTAGGATTTAATGGTAATATATTGAAGTAAAGTTAGGCGTCCCGTATATGGGACGGTGACAGTTAAGGGGTTAAAAAAACTAATTGAAGTGGAAATATTGTTATTGTAACTTATATAAAAGCGTTTGTATGCAAGTTAATTTTAACATTATAGTAATGTAGCACCAACTGACTCGTGTATAGCTATTTTACCGTTGTTGTTTTTTTTTATCTTGAAAGTTTAGCATGTAATGTACTATATATATATATATATATATATATATATATATATCTCCAGAATAATCAATATATCGAATTGAATCAGAAATCCAATCAAAAGCTTGAGTCAATCAAATCGTGAAATTTGTGTCAAACCCAGCCCAACGGTAGGAAGGCTTTTTCTTTTGCGTGTGAGATTTAAAATGTAACTAAGTGCTTTTCTGAATGGCTTGTGTCTGTCTGTCTTTTACAGGTCAAGGTCCCGCAGCAAGCACCGCTCCCGTTCCAGGTCTGGTCGCAAGTCACGGTCCAGGTCTAGGAGAAAGTCTCACTCAAATTCACCAACAATGTCCCGCTCCAGGAAGTCTAAGTCTCGTTCTAACTCGCGTACGCAGAAGTCACGCAGTCGTTCCACCAGCCACAAGTCCCGTTCTCGCTCCGATGCACGAAACTCTCGCTCCAAAAGTCGCTCCAAAGCGAAGTCGGAGAGGGATTCCAGGAGCCGCTCCAAGGAGAGGTCAGTCAGTAAGAAGTCCCGAAGCCACTCTGCTTCTCCAAGGGAGAATGGAAATGGTGACTGGGCCAAGTCCACTTCTCGTTCACCATCTCCTAAAGAGAACCGTTGTCAGTCGGAGTCGCCCGGCAAGGGTTCTGCATCTCGCTCTCCTTCGAAGTCTCGTTCTCGGTCTGCTTCTCAAGACTAGTGTCGAGCAGATCGGATTTCACGACAGGGATATGTCATGCACAGTTCAGAGTTAAGTCGATCATTCACCGCCTACGAACATTTACCAAATGATTAAAGAGGCAGCAGCTCAGTGTAGTATTGATTTACTGTGATGTTTTCAACATTGTATGGAAACAATATTCCATACCAGAGTATAAACTCAAATAATTAATTATAACTTTCTGTGCTAAGCATTGCTAGTTGTATTCGACTCTGGTACAGGGCGTCTTTAAAAGGCTCTTTATGTTTTTGCTTTAGTTTAAGTGTGAGGTTTAAGGAGGCTGTAGCAATATTATAACCTTCATTTGTTAGAATGTGTAACTACATTAACAGCTGCCCTTTTGTGTAGTTAACAAGATGTGAAAGTTGAGTGGTTGGCTGTGAAAATGCTTCCTCATTGTTTAGTCAATCATTTCTGTCTCTTGCTGAATAAGAAGCTTTTTGTTTCTTAGTGCTTTGATCATCTTAGATTTTTTTTGTTAAATACAACATTTGCGTTTTGCAGTGTGATTGATCTTGTGTTTAAATGGGTTTTTGAATATCTTCCTGTGTCTTAGTTAAATAAACATTTAATTGATTTTGAGTGTTGCTGTTTTCTTTACTGAAATATGAGTAGAAATGTTTAAAGACTATTGCTATGTTTCCCTCACTATCAGATCCGTATTTGTCACACCTGAAGTAAAGCATTGTTCCTTTCTGCTGCCCTTCTGGAGACCGCAGTGTTCAAGTATTCAGAGGCCATTGATCATTATAATATAGGAAGAGCGTAAAGTATTTTATCTTTAGTGCAGTCTTCAATGTAATTACTATCATATAACGTGTTGAACTGAAACATTGGGTCCTTGTGATTCAGAGCTTCATCAAAAACCTTTATTTTTGACTGAAGAAGGAAATGTCATGGGGGTGAGAATTTTTTATTTAAGAGGAAACTAATCCTTTAAGGAAGTGCATAAGAAAGTTTAAACTTTAGATCATTTCACTTGCTAATGAATGTGATTTAGAGGCTCAAGTGTTAAATGGCATCAGCTGCTGACTGCAACAGTACATTCCTTGATATAAGCTATGCGTTTAAACTTATATTTTGGTCATGATGTGGTCTGATGACGACGCTAGAATGACTTTAAGAGGTTTCGGAGACTGGGCATTCTTGATGAGAAATGCAAAGGTGCCAAAGCCTTTTGGCGAGTCTGTGAATACAGATGGACAAATGGAAGCATTTCCTCTTTCTTTTCTCTCCCGGCTTCTGATTGGCCACAGAATGGTACAGATTGTTGGAAAGTCCATTTAACAAAATGAAAACTCAGTTATGGTGCCAATCAACTCTAATAAACAAAATGCATAAAAACAATCACATTGCGTGTGCTTTATTGATTGCTGCTGGTGAATCTTATTATTCCCAAACATAAATATTTGTTTTATTAAACATACAAAATAGAAACGGAGTATTCAACCTCTATTTCATGGGGAAAAAAATTATGAAGTTGCAGTTTTGTACTCATTTGGACAGTGTATATGAAAACGAAGGATTTTTTTTTAATATATATTTTTTGGTAATATTTAGAATTCGATTTTTTAGTTTTCTCTTTAATTTCAGATTTTTTGTTATTATTTGTCTTGTTACATTTTTTGTTAGTTTTTGTCTTTAATTTTTTTTATTTACAGTTCTTTTTCATTTGCCGTTATTTGTTTGTTTATTTCAGGTTTAATTGTCAATGGCTGAAAGGGTCATCCCTTTATAGGGCTCTCATCTGGACAACCTCAACCTGTCACAGAGTTTCACGTGATCGTCGAGTACTCTGACAGCGACGATCAGTTATGGAAAAGATGATTGCAGTGACTAGTGCTTGCGCACATCCCTATTAAACACACACAGTATCGAGGTATGATACTGCTTTGATGTATACTGTAAATGCAGCAAACCTCAATCATATATTGTCAAGTCTTGTTACTTCCGTGGGTATTTCAACTATTCTTGCCACAGCATCCTAAAATGAATTCCACCTTGTTGAGCATGGCACAAGCAGTTTTTTGCCAACCAAATCGCCCACTAACTCTGAAACCAAAGTCGACCGGCTAGCCTTACTCCATAGTGCTGTGCACTTGGCGGTAGCCCTTCTGTAGATAGCTTTAGTCCCAGGATTTAAAAGCAGTCACTTTTCCACATCAGAGCATGAAATTAAGTTAAGTGTATGAGAGGCACACCTCTGGTGTGGTGGTAAAATAATCCTCTCCTCTGTGGAGGTGTCAAGCACGTCTGCAACATCTGTGAAAGTAACCTCTTCATCATCTTCATCGTCAGAGAGCGATGTTTATCCAGTGAGCTGTCATGCCTAGGAAGCTTCTGTTGTGGACAGACCAAATGCCTGCAGTGGTCGCGATGTAGTCTAGCCCCTCAAATGTTGTTTTCAGCTCACTTTCCATTTTTTTATATTCCTTATCCAAGTAGTTGGAAAAAGTTTTTCGTCCCATTTGCCGTGTGCCGCCTAAACATGTTATCATGCTAATGAGCTGCCTGAAAGCCGGTGATGTTTTCAACAACATACCATGCAATAGCTTTGTTGATCTGTCCTTGGCTAACAGTCCGGTTAAAATCTAGTGGCTGTTGTTTGGCTGGAGGGGCTTGACTCACTTCGAGTGTGTCTACCGACACCGGGTTTGCTTCTAGCTTCGTCGAGGCATGTAGTTTCCGGAGGTGCTTCGACAGATTGGAGTTGCTGTTTATCGCAGTAGATAGGACCTTCGAACCAGAAAGACACAGCTTACATTTGACTAAAATGTTTGTGTCTTTATGCTCAACTAAAGTGAAATAATGAGCATATTTCCACTTTGAGAAACTCGTCTTGCTCTCGCCATGACCGCCGCACATACTTGAATAAACGCAAACACACCCACTGTGCGTCTTCTTCTTCCCACAATGCGTCGCCGCTGTAAACAGGTTAGGCTGTAGGCTATACACTTCAGCCAAAATTAATTAATAAAAAAAAGTAACTGAAAAACGCATCATATTGTAATGGTAACGGAGTTATTTTATTTAAAAAGTAATGTGTTAGAATACTAGTTACTGTCAAAAGTAACTGCGTTACAGTAACGCGTAACGCATTATTAGTAGCGCGTTATTGCCCAACACTGCTCATCACATTCCCAGCTATTCCCCATCATCACGCACTACTTATACAACTCACTCCCGCTACTCTGCCTGTTCGTATCAGATGTTTGTTACTGTGGTTTGTACGCTGGGGATACATGTACTGTGTTGCCGAATCCAGTATCCCAGTCTCCTACCTGTTTTGTTTTTTGCGGGAGCCCACAGAGCCCGCTCCTGTCCAGGAGCCCACAGAGACCGCTCCAAAGCCCGCCCAATGGCCTCCTGCCCTGCCAGCCCCGCCCTGGCACCCCTGTCTGCCTATTCCTCCAGGCCCTCTTCCTCTACATGGGCCTGGTATCTCAGGCTTCTCCCTGTTTTGTTTTTTGCCGTGTTGGCTTTTTGTTCTTTATTAAAGGTCTTACCTGCAATTGGACCTACACCTCATTCCTTCCACGGGCTCCCTCACCATGCCGTCACAATCACTGGGTATCACAGGGATTCCACTTTGCTGGTTTGAATCCTATCTCACTGGTCGGTCTTTCAGGGTGGCCTGGGGAGGCGAGGTATCCAAAGCACATCAACTGGTCACTGGGGTTCCTCAGGGATCGGTTCTTGACCGTCCTGGATTAAATTCCTGCAGCGTGCGCAAGGTCCCCCTGCTCAAGCCAGCACATGTCCAGGCCCGTCTGAAGTTTGCCAAAGACCATCTGGATGATCCAGAGGAGGCATGGGAGAAGGTCATGTAGTCAGATGAGACCAAAATATAACTTTTTGGTATAAACTCCACTCGCCGTGTTTAGAGGAGGAAGAAGGATGAGTACAATCCCAAGAACACCATCCCAACCGCGAAGCATAGGGGTGGAAAATCATGCTTTGGGGGTGCTTTTCTGCAAAGGGGACAAGACGACTGCACCATATTGAGGGGAGGATGGATGCGGCCATGTATCGCAAGATTTTGGCCAACAACCTCCTTCCCTCAGTAAGAGCATTGAAGATGGGTCATGGCTGGGTCTTCCAGCATGACAATGACCTCAAACACACAGCAAGGGCAACTAAGGAGTGGCTCCGTGAGAAGCATTTCAAGGTCCTGGAGTGGCCTAGCCAGTCTCCAGACCTGAACCCAATAGAAAATCGGAGGGAGCGGAAACTCCGTGTTGCCCAGCGACAGCCCCAAAACCTGAAAGATCTGGAGAAGACCTGTACGGAGGAGTGGGTCAAAATCCCTGCTGCAGTGTGTGCAAACCTGGTCCAGAACTACAGGAAACGTCTGACCTCTGTAATTGTAAACAAAAGTTTCTGTACCGAATATTAAGTTCAATTTTTCTATTGTATCAAATACTTATTTCATGCAATAAAATGGAAATTAATTATTTAAAAATCATAAAATGTGATGTTCTTTTTTTATTTTTATTATTCTGTCTCTCACAGTTGAGGTGTACCTACGATGTACATTACAGATCTCTCTATTCTTTGTAAGTGGGAAACCTTGAAAAATCGGCAGTTTATTAAATACTGATTTGCCCCACTATATGCTGTAAAATTAAAAAATATATATTTTAAACGTACTGCACAGTAATGAGGCAGCGCCTCAATAAACTCAACAGTTTATTGAGCCTTTTATTTTAACCATTTTAAATGTCAGTTACTGTGCTTGGGAAGAACCATTAGTTCTTCACAGACACCCGATGGAAAGTAACACGATTTAGAAACAGCACGAGACTCTAGCTAGTTAAAATCCGTCCCCAAGATCTTGCATACTCCTCAGCAAATGTGCAGTTGCGCCCCTGCTTGCCGCCACCTACTTGCAGTTTTAGTTTAAATTTTAAAGTATATTTTTGTTATTTAAATCATTTTATATTTCTATATTCAAAAATAAATAAAAAATCTAAACGTCTAAGCTTCGTTAATTGTCTGAAAACAATTAACGAAGGCACTTGTGTGCTCTTCTGTTCCACATATGTAGTACAAATTTATTTCTTAAATACTGATTTCATTTTATTGGTAACTTATTCTTAATCTACTTCTTATTATTCTTGTTTTTATTCTGTTGTTTTAATTACAAATGTTAAAAAGCTTATATATATATATATATAATTTCTTTTTTAGTTTTGGACAAGATGACGCTTTTAATACATTTACAAAAATGCTATTGCAAAGGTAAAAACTAAATTCTCTATAAATCACTTCAAGGAGTGAAAGGAGTGTATGCCTCATAATGTTAAGGTAAAATTAGAAAGTGCTCCTAATTTCTTAAGTAGAATTATCTGGAGTATAATGATCCTTTCCCAAGTCCAAGTGTTAAGAATTAAGATACATTTTCAAATTTGCACATATCAGACCTGTACACACATAATTGTCTATATTATATGTGACCCTCTCTGTGAAAACCCAGCTAAAGTCATTTTTTTTTATTTTCTGTTTTCTTCAAAAAAACTTTATTATAAAAGTGTATTAAACTTTAAATGTTATCAATGCCAGATAAACTTTTATTAAATTGTAATCTTTTTAAAATCATTCTTCACCTTTTTTTGATTGCATCTGATTATGAGGCATTGTTCTTGTTGTTCTTGTCTGTCATGCATTTATTTGTACTATTTTTCATGTGTGTGTTTTTTATTATTATTATTCCCATTGTTTTTCATCGTGTCTAAATATATAATAAATACATTCAGATGAGCAGTTTGAGATTTTCTGCCTTTATTTAACAATACACTGCATTTGGTCCGTTTTGCAACATGATCAAATTAAAATCACAGGGATATACACACATGCACACAGGAGACCTATAAGGCTGCATACAGATTTATTTAATTATCCATGAAGAACTTTTCTCTCTGTGACA
This sequence comes from Oxygymnocypris stewartii, assembly GCA_003573665.1. Classification (NCBI taxonomy): domain Eukaryota; kingdom Metazoa; phylum Chordata; class Actinopteri; order Cypriniformes; family Cyprinidae; genus Oxygymnocypris; species Oxygymnocypris stewartii. The sequence goes on along the minus strand of QVTF01022405.1, from coordinate 511,843 downwards.
ACAAAAGCAGACTTTTATTTTGTAGTTAGCAGAGTAGGCAGGAGGAGCTGAGTAAATTTATTCTCACGTCACACAACAGACGTGAAGCAAAGGGCGTAACGTGAAGTTGTCCAAATCACACAGAACCACTCGAGATGTTGTTGGCAAGGTGGCCGCTCGCTATGAGACAACAATATTTCCAGAGATAATAGTTTAAGTTTAAGTGTATGAATCACTTTTATGTTTTGCAGTATTGTTTCTGGAGCTGATAACCTAAAAAGATAACCTTCCTCGGCATTCTGACTTTCATTCTGACTGGGTCGTTTTTAAAGATAAATGTCCACCGTCTACATAAACATGGATTAATATATCTACGTACATTAAGGTTCTCAATTTACCTGTTGCCATGGTGAATCTTAGTACAAGCCTGTCAACATACAGTGCCTATGAGAACAATGGTGTCACCTTAGAGCCCATTTTGTATTTAGATTTATTGAAAGACATCTACAACACACAATATCTGTGAAACAAATGCATAGATTCTTTGTTTACTGAATTGATTAACTGGCATATAAAGTGCCTTCAGATTTACAGAACTGAGATAAAAAACTATAAAAAAAAAAGTAGAAATGCATGTAGTCTGATCCTTTCCAACACGCATATAATGATAGAATAACAATAGAAAATCACATCAAGTAGAACAAAAGTTAGTACAAAGTGCCTCCAGCCTCATAAAAACAGTCAGCGCTGCAGTATCCAGCAAATTCATCGTCGGAGTAGAATCCTTGTAATTTTCCCCTCTGTCCACATCCCCTGTAACCTTCACAGTCTTTGTATTGAGAACTGCACTGAAGGCAACGGGAGATTCGATATGGAGTTCGGTAGGTCCTTATATGCTCCTCTGAAAATGCGTCCCAGTTCACCACACCTCATGACAAAATAAGAGAAGGTTTCATGTATAAAACATGGTCAGATTTTTTATATTTTTTGATGCAAACATTTTCTGGTAGCAGTGTTCCCTCCATTCATTTTTTAGGAGTGGGGATCCACCACAGCAAGATAAATGTGAAAGTACAATAAGCACTTATTGTCAAACAAAACATTAAGCCAGTGCATAAATAATTATATTATGATGAAAATCATTTTAGCACTAGAAACTAGACTTAAATCATAACTTGGCCCCAAACAGATAAAAGGACAAATGTAGAATAATCACTTAAAAGCATCACAGTCGTAAACTGGTATAGAAAACAAATCAGCTGACATCTATGTACAACACACTTTTTACATTTTAATAATGTGAAGTGATCACTCCAGGTGCCATCAGTGTTGTTTTGCTGGCATTTGCAGGACATTCAGTGGTACAAAAACGAACTCTTTACAAACCCTTCTCAAGTTCTAAACTCTTTGCTCTGCCCTTGCTGCAAAATAAAAAGCAGCAAGCCGACATGTCCATGTTGAGTGCACCCAGTGATTCTGAGAATGAGTGACTTTTACCAATAGCTCATAGAGGCTTTGCCTCTAAATCAAATATAGGATGAGGACAAAAAGAAAGAGACCAAACTTACTGTCAAGCCAGCAGAAGTGTGTGTGATTCTTCTCTCACTACCCTTGAATTTGTTTTGAATTTTAAAGACACTGGTACCCTTCAATCTCAAGATTCTCCACCAACACTGTGCAAGTAAAGGACAACTGAAGTCAAAGCACTTCCATCAGGTGGATATTGAAGACTTTCCTCAGTACTGTGTACATTTGGAGGACACGTTTCTGCAAAGGTGTCAAACACATCACTGTCTGTACATCTGACTTTCAGAAAAAGTTCAGGTCGAGTCTGGTTCAAGTGCCATTTTGCAATTGACTTATGAGGACATTAATTCCTTGGCTTAGAGCATGGACAGTGCCAAGTATTTCTTTTTTTGTCAAAACAAACAATTACTCTCCCTAACCGAGAATAATATGAGATGCATGTGTCCAGGACTGACACACATATTTTCGATGTTCCATTGCCAAATGAGACCTCTTTACTCAGTGGGCAACTCTCAGACTTTGCTTTTTGCAAGACACATTTTCTTTGTGTTGTCAGAAATCAACTTTTTTCTTACCATATCTGACAGAACTTCTTAAGTGTGATGTCTGGTTCGGCTGAAATAGGACAGTAAGATAATGAGTTCAAATGGATGGACTGCAAGCCCATTAAGCCACTTTTAGCCCGTTTGCATTGCTGTAGATCACAGCTCACTTGATGGTTGCTTCCCCAGGTGCATTTCTGTACATGTATGGGGTTTCCAAATCCAGAAAAATTTATTCTGACAGCAAAAATTCCCTTATTACGGTCTATGCATTGGGATGGAGGATGGTGATTTGCTGTTACATCTGTATTTGCTGATGAGTGACGTCTTTGAATGTGTATCTTGATGTTTTTCTTGGTCACAACCAAATTACAGAATGTGCATGTAGTTCTTTTGGGCTTCGACTTGTGTATTTTTGGGTTACTCATACAGGTGGTTTGGGCTGGAGTTGATGAGGCAGGTGTGTCATCACTGTTAGACAGTGTAATGACTGTTGGATAGGAAGTTGTTGTCCTGCAGGCTGTCAAGCACTGGACACTGGAGTGCGCTGAAACACTGGAGGATGCGCACACTTAACTCATCAGGGGTATTTAAGGTTAAGTTTTAATAGGTTATCAGCTCCAGAAACAATACTGAAAAACATAAAACTGATTCATACACTTAAATTTAAACTATTATCTCGAGAAATATTATTCTTACCGTTGTCTCTGCGCGAGCGGCCATCTTGCCAACAACATCTCGTTTTAACATCTCGCGTGGTTCTGTGTGAATTTAACAACTTTTACGCCCCTCTCTTGCTGTCTGCAGACAGACCCATCGAGTTCAGATCCACGGAACAGTTTAAAGCAGCTCAATTTTGAGATGGCTGGCAGGAGGAGCGTCTTCTTTCCTGGTGAGTCTTTTCTGTTGAGTCTAGTTCGTTTATTTTGATGGCTGTGTAGCATATGTTCGAGTTGAAAGAGAGAGAAACAATGACACTGTTTTGAGGTAGTTTTGAAAATGCTTAATCTGTCGTCAGGTCTCGACTCTTCATTTAAATTCATAAATAATTTGCCGATGGCTGAAAGCTATTTGATGTTTCCCTTTTGATTTCAGTTTAAAGTCTTTTCAAATGGACAAAATGCAAGTTGAAATTATTTCACTGCTTCTCTAACATCTTTTTACCACAAACCCGACAAGCGTTTCGTAATTATTATACTTTCAGGACTGCTTTATAGAAAACGAAAGTATGCACAGAACAAAGATTAACTGACTGCTGTAAAGTTGGTTTTACACATTCTGACTTCCGTGTTCAATAGCTTTGTTAATATGCACATAAAAAGTAAACTTTCAATAAATGTTGAAAGTATAATGATAATGAGAAGTACGTACAATTAGGTGTGTGACCAGACACTTATCCCACGAGACGAGAACGAGATTGTTAGACTTTTTTTTTAAGATCCTCAATGATGAAATATAAAGGGGAACATAGTCTTTCATTCAACTGAAAAACACAAAAATGCAAAAAAAATGCAGGTGCATTTTGAAATCAACTTATAATTTATGAAATTAAACTTATTTTTTAATGAATTATATGCAGTAGGCTAATACACAACATGTAAACTAGAGCTGCACGATTCTGGACAGATTGAGAATCAGTTTTTTTTTTATAAATTGGAGATCACGATTCTCTCACAAAATAACGTAATTTACTAGTGGTTCTGACAAAATGTTCATTGCTTAAGTCTTTTAAATATATATATATATTGATTTGAACAAAATAAATAAATGGAGTCAGTGTCTCACTTCATATAGACTTGTTTCTCTATTGACATCTCCTGAATGAATGATTCAATGTCAAATACATGTTATAAATAAACAGCAGCATAACAAGTTTTATCTTGCCGAGTGTATTATTATTAGTCTCATTTTTTCGCTTAAGTTAGCTTCACCTGAGCAGCACAAAAACGATGTCATGCGCTTGGCTGTCTACAGATGTATAGGATTTACATTTTACATACTTAAAAACAGACTTCAGTGACCGTAAATAATAAATGAAATTGACTACATCCATTTTTTTATTTTATTTGTATTATATATCTGTGCTTCTCATCTGCTCCTCGCTGTCTATGGGTAGCGCAGCTTCACCATACAGATTTAACTACGCACAGCTAATTAAAACAGCCTGGGTGCTGATTCATATTTCTGAAATATTTATTTCTGTGAAACACATTAGGTTGCACAGAAGAAAGACAATATACTGATATAGCAGCAGAGGACTATTATTTTATTAATAATTTTTAGGATGGCTTCAGCCAGTCAGTTGAAATGAAAGAGTTGCACAATAGCACTGGTCATCAACAGAAACACAGCATGATTTTCAAAAAGTCAGTGCTTCGTTCACAACACAGACGGGGTGAATTTATGAATTAACGTGAGAAAGTTCTGTCACACAGATGGTACTGATACAGTACAGTATATACAGTATATTGGTCACAAAGGTTATATTGGTTATATATTGGTACAGAGATCCTTGACCTTTGCTAGTGGGCATATACTTGTGTATCACGTAGACTACACCACTGAGCCAGACCCATCAAATTTACAAATGTCCGAGCCTGATTTTATGGGAATAAAAAGGTGGATTGAAAGTTTGAACACCAAAAACATCACAAGCTCAAAAAAGTACAAGTGAAATTAAAGTGAAATGCACAGCACATAAATTTGTTCATTGGTCATATTAGACGAAAGAGTTAAGATAGCCTATTCGATGCTAGTGGTGGCTTAAACTTTGTTCTGTGCACACTTTCATTTTCTATATGCACACATTATGAACCACAAAACGGATTAAATCAAGCTACATCGTACATCGTCTGCTTATTTAATTTCAAATTGGAAAACAAACTATCAAAACGTACACAGACCCTTATCATTTGCACGTGTTTTATGCCTTTCCCATTTAAACATTCAAAAGAGTTTATAAGCATTCAAACACAGGACGAGGAAAAACTAAAAAGAGAACTTGCGTGCGGTGTGCACACAGAGGCATCGCCTCTTCCTGGGCATGGTCCAGCGGGGTGTTCGTCTCGGAAATTTGTGAGGTGGCCGGCTGGGCCTCGCCGTCCACATTTAAGGTTTTACAACCTGGACGCCCCTGCCTTACAGGCCAGAGTCATTTATGCTTAATTAGCAATATTATGGGTTCACATGACCAACATTGTTCAAGCCCCTCCTTCGGTTATCGGCAAAAATCCACTCCGATAGTTTTTCCAGATTACATCCGCTGCCTGAACGGCTGTGAATGGTCCGTTATCATTATACAGCGCGAGAGCCAACATATCTATGGCGAGAGCGGGCTCTACTTGCGAAAATCACTAAAAACACGTGCATTTATTTTGACACGTGATGCTGCGCGGAGATCACACGCTGCCTGGAAAGAGCGCAGTGCTGCTGACATTTCAGATGCACGTTTAAAACACACACAGCGAAAATGCATATATACAGTACACTCCAGTACATTTATGTCAATATAAAGTAATTAATTTGTTGACTAGATGCTGCATTGGAGAAAGAACAGCGGTATGTTTGCCGACAAGGCTGAGAGGACGCTAATATTAGCAGTATCTCAAGTGGTTAAATGAATGTGGCAAAAATACACGCAAGTCCGACCCAAATGTTTAACGTCATTAACCCCAGCTGGTCGCATTCGTTAGCCAGCCAAGTTGCAAATTTAAAGCCTGTGAATATTAGGTATGCAGCGATTAACCAGTTTTACTATTAACCGCGCTTTAAAACATCATGGTTAATTAATCGTAAAAGCTCCGCTAAACCGAGTGTTTCTGTTTCACGGAAGGTCATTGAAAATGTATTTCGGTTGTGAAATACACGATTTTAATGCACGACGTGAAGGCATGGACCACCTGACACAAAGTTCGTTAGCTCTAGCATTCTGCCCGCTTCAGACAGAGATGAAATAGTGCAGAGAGACAGAGAGAGAGAGGGAAAGAGAGAGAGAGAGGTGACCGTTGCGTGTGTGAAACTAGTTACGTTTCTCCTCTTTCACAAGTTAAAATTAGTTGTTATTTGGAGTGCCTTTTTTATTCATTTTGGATGTTACTTTTTGTTTCAATTTGAATGCATGTCTTTAATTTACCTCAATATTTCTTAATATAATCATATTTATTTAATAGAGCAAATTTTCATGGTTCAGTTATGTCTTTATTTTAGTATCCATTTAAAAAAACTATCGGTTAATTAATCGGTTATCGGCAAGTATGGTCAAACCTAGCTATCGGTAAAATTAAATATCGGTCGACCTCTAATCCATACTATATGGATGCCAGGTATCAACATACGGGACGACACCCAAGCCACGTATGACCCTATGGCTCAGCCTGTGCTTGGTGTACTCTATTGACACCCTTGGGTCTTACGCCCACATGAGTCTTGGTTTGGTGTCGTTCCATGTCATAGCACGGTGTGATTGTACTTGTTCCCATACAAGCGTCTTCGGCGCAGTACAAGTGAAATATCGAAAGGGAACGTACTCGGTTACTATCGTAACCTCGGTTCCCTGAGATATGGAACGAGTACTGCGTTCCTGGCTGCACTCCTCAGTCACTTGCTTCAAAGAAATCTGAGATGTGATGGCGAAGTGGCCGCCTATATAGCCAGATGCCCCGCCCAGTCTGGTGGGCTGCATAGCCAGTTCGTTTTTTAGTACTGCACGAACCAATGGACGTGCAGTTACACTGCGTAATTAATAAATAAAAGGACTTCATTTGAAGAGGAAAAAGGAGTTTGTCCCATACAAGCATCTTCGACGCAGTACTTGTTCCATATCTCAGTGAACAGAGATAACAGATTACGATTTCTGACATGTACTGATGTAAAAACCCAACGAATAAAGCATAAGTCAATTTAAATGTTCTTTGTCCCTTAACTGAGTCAATGAGGTGAAATAAACTGAAGTACGAGGATTGAAGAGAGACAAGACAATGTTTTAAGATATTTGAGTGCAATGCAATGTTATGAAATCCACAGTGTCATTGCCGTTCGGCGTGTTGCTATGCTGTGTGCCGCGTTGGAAGAACCCACCTGCGGTAGTTTCACTACGGGCCTAGATCGGCGTTGTAGGAAATACACCTCGTATCCAGAGGTGATTTAAGATGCATCCGATCAATGGCACATGAAGAAATTAATCATTTGAAGAATAAAACAGGTGTAGACATAGGCTAATAAAGTCCTTGCTAAAAAGAAAGCAAATTAATGACATCAGTAACTTCTCAATACAGACATGTTGTCAGGTTAATACATCAAACAATACTCACAGCTGAGCCGAAGCTCAAAGAGTTCTCAAACAATGACTTTCACAGAGCAAGCTGGTAGCATGAGTTCCACCAAATGGTTTCCCTCTACCAAACGAACTGACTTACTCTATTGTGATCAAAAATAGAGGAACTAAAGTACAAAAGTAAAACCAAGTAACGTTTTGTTCTTTACACAGTGAAGACTATGCAATGCTATTTTATATTTGAATATTCGGCTTCTGTACCTGGACACCTACAAACTTGAAAAAACGTACACATTATGTAAATAGCACAAATAAATATATAGAACACACATATATTAAACTATTTTAAACAGGGCCCACAGGTACAACCTGCACCAGGACCCCGCAAACCTCAGCTACGGCCCGGGAGCAGTGACCGATCATTCAACTGTCCCAAGCATCTTTCACACAGTCAACAGAACTCGTGGCCAGCCTTGTGGACCGAAGGTCCGGCTAGGGAATTTAAAAACAGGCACTCTTAAATGTACATTGAAAATTGCCAGCTGATAAAACCTGTGCTCCAGGGACCATTTTCAGGAAAAATTTAGCTCTTAACTGGCTGAGTTAGATGATTAACACAGTATGCCGCCCGCAGCTTGAACCAGCTTCCAGAAGAGATCAGATGTGCTAAAACATTAGCCACATTTAAATCCAGTCTCAAAACTCATCTATTTAGCTGTGCATTTGTTGAATGAGCGCTGTGCTACGTCCGAACTGACTGCATTATTTTATGTATAATTCTTTTCTATTTAACTGTTTTAAATTTCATTTTAAATCAATTTCTATATCATTTTAAATTTTCTTATTTTTAACTCCTTGTTTTTATTGCTGTGAATGATTATTTCACTTTCTTTTATGTAAAGCACTTTGAATTACCACTGTGTATGAAATGTGCTATACAAATAAACCTGCCTTGCCTTGCCAGTAGAAAATCAGTCCAGTCTCCCCAGCTGTAAATGCCATTGACTGTCATGTGTTGCTTATAATACATTTACATGTTGATATCACATAAGCAGTCTTTCAGAAGGCTGTCAGTTACATGTAGATGCATACTATACACATTAGTGAGTGGTGCTTATGGGGTGTCGCTTTGGGACAGGCGAGGGAGGGAAAAAATCACAGAATGCTCACTACAAAAACTAGACTACACCACTGGTCTGGCTTCCGATCTCATCTGCGTCCTGCTATTTTTAGCTGTACAAAACCATTGGTTTGCTGCTTGATATTGAGAATTGGTGTGTCTTACCATATTATTTAAATTTATTATCTTAATTATGATCACACTGGTTTGTAGTGCAAACAGTTTTACTGTTTAATGCACGTTTTTATTCTTCTCTTTATGTCTTTATATAGAGCAGGGCTGTCAAACTCAATTCAACCCTATTAAACACACCTGATCCAGCTAATCATGTCATTTAGGCTTATCTGAAAACTAATTGGTTTGTGTGTTTTTCGCTGGGTTGGAACTAAACTCTGCATAGCTTCGGCCCTCCAGAAACTGAACTTTGACTTCCCTGATTTAGCGGCTATTGAACCAGAAGTCTTGCCCATAGGCTTACTTCCGCGTTGAAGAAAATGGTGGATAGCATGTTTACATTTGTTTATCAAATACTGTTATTAACCTTTTTACATTTTAATAAGCCTTTGACACGTTTAAAGCATATGTTCATAATAGCACATTAACATAGAACATTAGCTATAACCTTTTTACTTCAACTCTTCACAGAATACATCTGATTACACGGTTTACTCAAGAGGATTCAAGCCGAGTGTGAAGAGGAAGAAGTGTTTGTTGGAGTCTCTGCCAAAGCATCTAAAGCCTCCATCAAACTGATCTTCTGAAGGCAGGGAACCAGTCATCAGGATCTGAAACGGCCCTTATATGAATATAAAAACACAGACCTAAAGTCCCTCTCAGTGGACAGGAATGCCAAGTACTGGATCTAATTCATTATACAATGTGAAATTGTGAAGAAAAAAAAAATAGATAAATGAAATCTGAAGGTGAAACGTTTTTATTCACTTTCAAATGGACTGAATAATCCTCCCTTGCACTTTATATGGACATGTTATTGTTAAGGACCATTATATCCACTGTTGTTATCATCATTGCTGCTAATTTGGGACTATGTTTCTGTGGATGTGCCCCTGCTGAATATGAGATCGATGGAGAATGTTGCCCCATGTGTGCCCCTGGTACAGTACAAATGTTTAATTCAGATTCTGTTCGATAAATACTGGAATACACTACATAACTTCTGGACAGATTTTTGCCCAATGTTTCTGATGCTAGATGCCGAAAGGCAGAGCCAGTTTGCAGCATTTCGGCAGACAGATTTGGCAGATCTTACAAAAAAAATAAAAATAAAGCATGTAGTGTCAGGGTTCTGTCACTTCGGTCTAGTGTTATTCATGGTTTTGTGACAGAGCCCTGATACTCCCGTCTTGTCCGGGTTTCATGTGAGCGCGCGGCTTCGAGTGTGCTCGAGTCGCGCGCTCTCTCGTCTGCGTGCCTTGTTTCATGTTGGAGCGTGGTGTTCGGATCCCGGCACTCATGTCTTGAGTTTCGGTCATGTGACGGGGTTCGGACACTCGCGCTCCATTTTCTGTCATTGTGTGAGTGCGCGGTCTCGAGTTCGCTCGGCACCGCGCACTCTTGTCCACGTGTGTTTTGTTGTGTTGCACGCAGTTCGTGTTTCTATCGGCTGCGTGCATTTATGTTATATCTTGTGCTGTGTGGCTCGCAGCTTGTATATTCATTTGCTGCGTGCTTTCATGTTGTCATGTCTCGTGTGAACACGTGGCTTATGAGTTTTCTCATTAGCTGCGTGTTCATGTCCTGTTTTGCACATGGCTGGTGATTTGTTTGCTGGTCATGTGCTTGTGTTTTTGTTTTGTGTGAGTACGTGGCTTCTGTCCTAGTTTTCTGTGTGCCATGTGCTCTCATGTCAATTTGTCTTGACCCCACCCATCTTGTTACCTGTTTATTGATTAATTTTCCCCAGCTGCTCTCCCTCGTTACCCTCCTCATTTTCTCCCTTTATAATCTCCTTGTGTTTGCAGTTCCGTGGGGGTTTGTTACCATATGTTGGGTCGTCTATGTCTTGTGTCCAGTCCTGCCCAGTCTGCTTTTCCCCTACGGGATAGATTTTGTTTGTTACTTTCATTCATCATATGTCTTTAACAACAAGACACAAGTTTGTGCCTGAGTTGTGATAAGAGCATTTGGAAAAGCTGGCATTTAATGTTTGGTATCAAAATCCTAAGTCGACAAGCATATGGTGCCTAGTGTTTGTTAAAAAATCTGTTCGATTTTAACAGTTATGTTGTGTATTCTGGCCTAAAGTCATTTTTAATGTTAAGCAATATAACAGATAATAAGTGTTAATATCCTAAAGAGTTAAACTTACAATTGTACAAGCACAAAGATACACTGTTTACAACTTGCATTACATATTCTTTGAAACTGTTGATTTGGTTTTGTTAAAAAGCTGTTATTTTTATGTCTTATGTAAATGTTTTTGGCTGTAACCACTCATGACTAGAATGATCAAATCAGCTGATAACTCATGTGATGCAGCAAAGAGGTCACTTGACCATGTTAGTATGATTAAAAAAAACGATTTTTCCATTTTTTTTTCAGGAAACCGTGTTTATAGGCATTGTACTGAATATACAAGTACAACATGTATTCCTTGTCCTGCATCAACATACACAGATGAACCCAACGGACTTACGTCTTGTTTTCCCTGCACTGTGTGTGATCCAGGTATGTGTCCAGTGATAAAAGCATTCATTTATGGTAAAGATTTATGACAACTCTCAATATGCTTATGTTCTCTGTTTTTGTGTTCACAGCCCAACACTTAAAAGTGCAAAAGGCCTGTAAACGCCCCGCAGATACAATTTGTGAGGCTCAGGAAGGATTCTATTGCATTAATCTAAATAAAGACTCCTGTGCATTTGCAGTGGAGCACTCTGCATGTAAACCTGGACAATATATTAAACAATCAGGTAGAATTTAAAACAATGACAAAATGCATGCACAATGTTTTTCAGCAATAAGCTGTAGATTTCTTCTGATTTACAGCAGTTTTCTGATTTAATTACTGAGATTATCGGAATTATTTGATTACCCCAGTTATTACAACCGCTTTACTAACATTGTATAACTCATTCAGTCAAATCACTTTTACAGGATCAGCATTTAGTGATACCGTCTGTGCAAACTGCACATATGGAACGTATTCAGATGGCTCTCTAAAGACCTGCCTGCCACATTCAAAGTGAGTAGTGTCCACAGATTTATACATTTCATTTAAAGATTACTCTAAGACTGGATATACTGATATTACTGAATTAAACATTTTCAGATGTGAAACTATGGGACTTAGAGAAGTAAAAGCAGGAACAACATCATCTGATGCTGAATGTGTGGAAGTGTCTTCAGTTGGTCTCATAGCTGGAGTCACAGTTTCAATTCTAATAGCTTTAATTATGCCATTATTAGCATGCATTATATACAGAAAACATAAAGCACGGAGCACTAACGAACGTAAGAACTAAATTCTTACAATACAATTCCAATAAAAACATATTTTTAAGATATTATTATTGTTATTATTAACATTAGCAGTGCTAATACTTTTATATTGTATTGTATTTATATTGTAGGTGCCTTGTACATACAACAAGCAACTGAAGATTCATAATCAGTAAGTGAATATTTGACCTGTTCTTTATTAACACAGTCAAACAGTTATAATAGGAACCACCTTATTAAAATACTGATGTTGTTTTCAAACTGAAGTGACATAAATCTTTATTTGATCTATTTTTTACACAAGTTTGGACTGACATAAAACAGTATTAACAGGTAAGAGTCAACAGCTGATCAGTTGGACCTTTATATAACGGTGCTCACATGAAATCAGTTGTGTTGTCCTTTCTTTGAACAAGTGCTTGCTAGTAAAGGTCTCGATATTTCTGAATCTATGCCCCACAATCACCAAATTACATCTATTTATTTATCAGCACTGACTTGCCTTTAAAAAAAAGAAAACTGAATTTGCTTGAATACTACACAAACATGCATAATAACACCTTTTACAAATCATAAATGTGCAATCTATTAAATATAATCCAAAGATCATTTATTATTACACAACATGGAGTGTATTTGTGTTCTTTTACTGATTTGTAGGCTAGTGTTTTTTTATATATATATTAAATATAACTCTATTTTTCGATTTTACATACATGACTGTCATTAAAACCAAACCTAGATAATAAAACTCACTGAAATAAAACCATGTCTTTGCATACATTAATCAGATCAATACCTTATGTAATCAGAATTTGAAAATGTTTCAAAACATCAGTCTTGCACCTATCGCAATACTGTCTCATTGCTTTCCATATGGTCACACATCAGTGAAAAATTATATTACACACAGGACAATTTTGTATTGATTCATACAGATCACATGATGAAGGGGGAAAACGACTAAGCATTATGCTTTTCTTTCCACACAAATCACAAAAACGTATGTGCTGCCCGGTGTTGTGGGTGACGCATTATGAGTAACGCGAGTTACGTAATCAGATTACTTTAAGTAACTAGTAAAGTGTGTTAATAGTAATGTGTTACTTTTTAATTTACAAAATATAATATTATTCAAAAAAGTAACACCAGTAACTTTTTTTTGCCCATTTTCTTTTCTTTTGTCTGAAAGCTCTCCTGTCTGCATGCTGAGAGAAATCAGGAGTAAGATGTTACTGTAGTCCTAGAATAAATGTGAACATACATTAATTCATCTCACTCAAAAAAATGTATTCAGTATTCCTCAAAATGAATAAAAACAGTCAAATGCAACTCCGAATATGATGTAAACATGCGATAATTACATGTTAAATAACACAAATATCCTTTATGTATTTAATCCCATTTTATTAACCAATGTCTTTGCTGCTGACTTTCGATGATCCAATTCAACCATACTAATAATCAAAAATGACTCTACATAAACATGCTTCTTTTTTATTGCTTAAGTGTGTTGAATTTTCTTCTTCTGTGTTCTACTGAATAGATGGTGATTTTTTTTCCTTCAGTCTTAGGCATATTCGTTTCACTTTTGGTATGAAAGGGCTTTTACATTTACCAACAATATAACTTTTTTATATTAAAATTAAAAACAAGCAAGTCCAGCCCAGGTTTAAAAAGTAACACAAAAGTAACATAAGACATTATTTCTCATAAAAAGTAACTAAGTAAAGTAATTAATTACTTTTTTTTAGAGAGTAACGCAATATTGTAATGCATTATACCAGCACTGGTGCTGACATTAAAGTTCAAGGATGATAAGAATGTTAAAAGTGTTGTTGCTTTTAATAATATTGTTTTAAATATAAACAAAATCGACAATGATGATCTCGTGTTTATGAGCAATTAAAAAAATATATAAATACAAATAAAAAAACTCAGACGCCAGCCAGCCTCTTTCTGCAAAGTAAATCTGCAATGCAGTTTTCTCTGAACAGTGACCATGGATGGACTAATTCCAACATCAACTCAAATCAAGAGAACATGCCAACGCCACAGCCTTTTTTAATGCAATATCATACTGTTGTAATTGTAGATAGATAGTTATTCACGTGGTTTACTTTGGATAAAAGCGTCTGCAAGATGCATAAATGTAAATATACTGTACGGGTTAAATCATGTACATGATTTAATCATGCTGTACATGTTTTTTCCTTATTATACACTCTTTAAAAAAATGTCCTTGCTCCTTTGTCCTCGTCCTCTTCCTCCTTCATCTACTCTAACAGCTGACAACTTTGCCACATTCTTCGTTAATAAAATGAAAACCATCAGTGCACAATTTTCCACACCATATGTCAAGCACATCTTACACGCAAGCATGTGCTTGTTCACATCCTTCTCTTCACTCTCAGAGGCAGAAGTCTCCAAACTCATCCTTTCTAATCCCCCTACTACTTATCTGCTTGATCCTATTCCAAGTGTATCTCACATCTGCTTCAAGCCGTTTCTCCTGCAGTTGTACCTGCTCTCACTCACACCATTAACACATCCCTTCACACTGCTGTTTTTCCCTCAGCATTTAGACAGGATTGTATAACCCCTCTACTTAAGAAACCCACCCTTAAACCATCTCTTTTAGAGAACTACAGACCGGGTTCCCTTCTTCCTTTCATTGCAAAAACCCTTGAACAAGCTGTGTTCAACCAAGTCTCTGCCTTTCTCACACAGAACAATCTCCTCAACAACAACCCATCTGGTTTCAGAAGTAGACATTCAACCAAGATTGTCTTGCTCTTAGTTGTTGAAGCCCTAAGACTGGCAAGAACGGCTTCCGAGTCTTCATTACTTATATTGCTGGATCTGTCTGCTGCTTTTGATACGGTCAACCACCAGATCCTCCTGTCAACCCTATTGAGAAAGCACATCTCATGAACCGCACTCCAGTGGTTTGAATCTTACCTCTCAGATAGGTCCTTCAAGGTATCTTGGAGAAGTGAGGTATCCAAGTCGCAACATCTAACTTCTGGGGTGCCACAGGGCTCAGTTCTGGGACCACTTCTCTTTTCTGTCTACATGGCTTCACTAGGTTCTGTCATTCAAAAACATGGCTTTTCATATCACTGCTATGCTGATGACACTCAACTCTACCTCTCATTTCATCCTGATGATCTGACGATAGCTGCTCGCATCTCAGCATGTCTAGCGGACATTTCTTGCTGGATGAAGGACCATCACCTTCAATAAACCTAGCTAAGACAGAACTGCTTGTGGTTTCAGCAAACCAATCGTTTCATCACAATTTCATCTTCCAAATAGGCTCATCAACCATAGCTCCTTCAAAAACAGCCAGAAACCTTGGAGTTGTGATTGATGATAAGCTGAATTTCTCAGACCACATTACTAAAACTGCCCGGTCCTGTAGATTTGCATTATATTATATTAAGAAGATCAGGCCCTTTCTCTCGGAGCATGCAACACAACTACTTGTTCAGGCTCTTGTTCCGTCCAGGCTATACTATTGCAATGTCCTCTTGGCAGGTCTTCCAGTCAGTTCTCTCAAACCTTTACAATTAATCCAGCTTGAAACGCATCTTTTCCATCTTTATCCGACCCTCCATCTGTCACGGTGCATGAGGAGAGATGAGGCGAGGACTCAAGTTGCGGGAAGAATGGGCTTTCTTTTAATAATAAAATGAAAAAAAAAACACGGGGGGGCAGGGAACAGGCAGAGAACTGCAGTACAGGCAGACATAACACACACAATGGATGAGTAAAGGACTACAGACACCTGGATAATAAATAGGGAGACCAACGAGGAGGGTAACGAGGGAGACACAGGTGGAGCAAATTAAACAATAATGAGGTGACAAGATAGGATAAGACAGACAATAGACCGGAGAAAGCACATGGCACAACGCAAACACAACAGAAGCCATGTGCCTAAAATGATACAGTGTCCTCTGGTGGCCATCATGGGCACACCAGCTGAAGACCATGACACTAACTCTAGCACTCTCTATTCTAATTCTATTCTTTAAAAAAAATACTTACACTAGCTTGCTCTTTTATTTTTCTATTCTATCTGTTTTCTTTTTATTTATTACATAATAAAAAAAACTTGCAACGTGTACTGCGTTAAGCTAATCGAGACTTGTTATAGCACTTGTATATCATTGCTCTTTTGTTGATTTTGATTGCTTCCATTGTCCTTATTTGTAAGTCGCTTTTAAGCGTCTGCTAAATGACTAACCCGCGGTTTCACTGACAAGACGTAAACCTAATACCAGACTCAAATCTAAGTCTGAGCGGTTTAAGCTGAAATAAACTTGCTCTGACTGATCTTAAAATATATCAGTGCCTTTATTTTGTCTCAAGATGCACACCAGCAATGTTTTTTTCTAAGGCACGTTTATAAAATGACTTAAAGGGATACTCCACCCCAAAATGAAAATGTTGTCATTAATCACTTATCCCGATGTCGTTCCAAACCCGTAAAACTCCGTTCATCCTCTGACCACAATTTAAGATATTTTGGATGAAAACTGGGAGGCGTGTGACTGTCCCATTGACTGCCAATTAAATTAAACTGTAAAGGTACAGAAAAGTATATTCCAAAAGTATCCCTTTAAATGTCCTAATTATACTATGGCCTAATTCTGGTTTAGTTTAAGCCCTGTCTGTGAAACCAGGCATAAATGTATTCAGTTTCAATATATCAATAGTTTCAAGGATAACAATTAACAATAGTTCAAACTTCGGGGAACTCGTATAGTTTTGAATGGGGAAAAATGCAACGCTCAATATGGATGCTCAATCGCAGGAAGCCCCGTCTTCTGAATGAAAAGCTTAGTGAACAGTTTTGGAGAATTTGATGGTTGCGTCCGAAAGCCTATACAGCTGACTTCCTGCCTTTTCAGGCAATGACTTTTTAGGCAGCGTTTTTGCATGAAGGCACCTCATGAAACTGATTTCAGAGAGTCTTCTAAGGCAGCATAACGGTTTAATGATCTACAGCAAAATAGAACGTGTTTTGGTGATTACTAAATTAATTTTTAATAACTATAATACTGATTTATCGCTAGAAATAACATCAAAAGTGCACAAGGTTAGTCAGAAATATATATTTACACACAAACTGACCACCAAACGCAACTTTGAGATGCCATCTTTATTTTTTAGCTCAACCGTAAAGGAAGGAGTGCGCAGGATTGTGGGATATCAAAGGCAGCGAAGGATACAGGACGTGTCTTGATGCCTTCCCGCCATGGAATGTGTTCTCCGAAGGAGCTTTGGGACGCAGCCGATGTTTCCCCATTCAAAGAGATAGGAGCTGCACCTGCATGCCTGAGAGTCCTTTCAAAGACTTGTCTTAAAGAGACTTTGGGATTAACTTACTGAAGCTGAAGCTAAAAACATCCAAAATGTAAGGACAAAGACGGTGGGGTTTTTATAAGACATGTAATTACATTTTTCCTCCTCGTGTGCACGCACATGCTTTTTTACTATAACACAAAGTCTCATCCTTCTGTACATTTTAAGATCAGATACAAACAATAAATGTGTTTTGCACTCTTTTATTTGTAGTGAGGTAACTATTCTTCTCAGTTCAAGCAGCATTGTGAATCAATTATATTTGACTGTTTAATATTTGCAGCACAAAATAAACATGAATAAATATTTGAATGCAAATTGAAAAAGAAAATTTACTTCACGCAATATAAAATGATTTTATTATAGTAATTTTGTTTTTATTCTTAAACTAGTATGACGTAAATCTTATTTAGTTATTTTTCAGCATTACCCTAAAATGCCGCTGTTGGGTATTTGTACTGCATGCAAACACAATCTTGGCACAGCGGCCCAAAGAACATACATGCATACATACATACATATATACATACAAATATAACAGTATGAAGGTGATGACCCTGACTCCCCATATCTCCTCACTGGACGCTTCTGTAGAGATAAATAGATCTTTACGGATTACATAGGATAATGAAATGTTTTACATTTTTTATTTCAATTATTTCGTTGTGAAGTAGTAATTTATAGCATTCTATAAATATATGTATCATGTTAGTGAGGCAAGTATTTGCTGAGTTTCGGTTCAGTTTTTGTGAAGTGTTCCTGCTCAATATCAACACCACCCCGTTTGTTTTCTTTATTTTACAAAAACAAAACGTTTTGTTGATAAAGTGAGTGCACACAAATAAAACTATTTGCCGCTTCGAATCATGTATACTCTTACCTTTATGAGGAAAACTTATGGCGTATTTTAATTTTCTACTCTTATTAAGAAAAATAATGCAAGTGATCTCGCTGGTCCTTCAAAGCGCGCTTCAGCTTCCACTTTTAGCACAAACGATTGGATATTTATCACACATTTATCTTACATTTTTTTATTTATATTGTGAAATGCATTAAGTTTTTTATGTCTCAAATCATGTTTATTTGAGAAGGCTAATCTGATCAAACATATGCTCAACTGTCTGGTGCTGGCCGCTTGCATTTAACAAACATAAAAACTTGCAAAAAAACTTGCATTTAAACATAAAATGTTCAAATCATGTTTCTAAATTAACTTAATAAAGAAACGACACTAAATATAAGCACTTTGCCGTTAAAAAAACCCAAACTTTGTGTAATACTATGGCGTTTTAGAGCCACGTTAAAAAAATAAAACATCTAAGATTACGAGAATAAAGTCGAAATGTTACGAGAAAGTTAAAATGTTTCGAGAATAGTCAACATATTATGATAATAAAGTCGGAATGTTTCAAGAGTTTAAATGGTAGAAATGTAAGTTATAATATTTTGATAGTATTTGCGCAGGCAAATGAGCCGCATTGAGAGCACCGGAGAAGTTGCAGGTCGCAATGAAGCCTCGTAAGGCTTTCCTTTGACTGATTCAAAGCTTCGAGTGTGTCGAAAACAGCGTCATCTGGTGATTGATAAAAAACTAAAAACAAATATAGCAGCCAAAAGCCTCCACAGGACGAAGATTGATTCTAGTTACGTGCACAAATAAAAGCCTAACAATGTGTTTGTTGAATTTCTGTCTCTGAAAAATTAGTACTCCCTGTACACACATGACTGTACAGCCACACACAGCTCTTACGTCATACTCAAATTTGCTGATCACTGACAACGATGAGACGGCCTACAGAGAGGAGGTGAGTACCCTGACTAAATGGTGTCAGGAGAACCACCTCTCACTCAACATCGACAAGACCAAGGAGCTGATGGTGGATTACAGGAGACAGAGCAGAGAACACACACCCATCACCATCGACAAGACACCTGTGGAGCGGGTGACCAGCTTTAAGTTCCTCTTCATTCACATCACCGAGGATCTCACATGGTCTGCTCACACAGATGCAGTGCTGAAGAAGGCACATCAGCGCCTCTTCTTCCTGAGACGGCTGAGGAAGTTTGGAACGAGCCCCAGAATCCTCAGATCCTTCTACACCTGCACTGTGGAGAGCATCCTGACCGGCTGCATCACCGCCGGTCAGACTCAGCATGCTCCTCTGACCATCAACGGTGCGACTGTGGACAGAGTGAGCAGCACCAAGTTCCTGGGTGTGCACATCACAGAAGACCTCTCCTGGACTAACAACACTGCAGCACTAGCCAAGAAAGCACAGCAATGTCTCTACTTTCTCCGCAAACTCAGAAGAGCCAGAGCCCCGACCCCCATCATGTGCACTTTCTACAGAGGCACCATCGAGAGCATCCTGACTAGCTGCATCACTGTGTGGTATGGCGCCTGCAACGCGTCCTGCCGCAAGTCCCTTCAACGGATAGTGAGAGCAGCTGAGAAGATCGTTGGTGTCTCTCTCCCCTCCCTCCAGGACATCTACAGCACCCGTCTCACCCGCAAAGCCCTCAGCATTGCAGGTGATCCCACCCACCCGACACACAGCTTCTTCAGTCTGCTGCCATCAGGGAGGAGACTGCGGAGTCTCCAGGCGAGGACCAGCAGACTGAAGGACAGCTTCATACATCAGGCTGTCAGGAAGCTGAACTCCCTCCCGTCCTTGCCCCCCCCTCCCCTCCTTTACCCCACGCAACACTGAACTCTGACACTACGACCCCTCCCAGCCCCCCCCCCCCCCCAATGTCCACACCCCCAGGTCCCCCCCCCCCCTTACAACTGTGATCCGCACCAGTCACTTTATGCAGCACTGGAATGATCTCCACCTCATCCAGCATTGTCTGTTATCTACCTCTTCTGACAGTCTGATAAAAGACTGTTCTTTTTCTTGCACTACTCATATCTGCACAGTTTTGTTTTATTTAACTGGTTTGCACTCTATCTGCCATGTGCCTTATGCCACTTTACTTTATCTATCTCTTTTTATTGTTTATTTATTTTTCTGCAATGTCCTCATTTGTATATCTGTATAGTTTGTATGTACATATGGTTAAACTGTATTTATCTATATTTGAATGTCTACTGTCAGTGTTTAATGTTAACTGTATGCACCAAGGGTCTGAGAGTAATGCAATTTCAATTCTCTGTATGTATGTACTGTACATGTGGAAGAATTGACAATAAAGCTAGACTTGACTTGACTACACGCACACACTGCACAAACACAACCCATCTGCTATCACTGGACACCATACAAAGCACATCCACGACAGGCCTATGTAAAATCTGCTGCACCTTCGCAATAATGTATAATGTGTATTGATAACTGTAAGTATGTCTTAAATAATACACTGTGTGTACTGAGTATATGTATGTGTATTCTGCACATTGTCTTCTGTACAGTCTGTAAGTATGTACTGTATATATGTACATTATTTCTGCACTGTCTGGAGCACGCTCTCAAGAATTTCACTCACCAAGGCACATGTGAAAATAAAAGGGATTTTATTGTATTTTATTAATTTACCCATTAAATGGTGCAATTTAATACCAGTACGAATATCAATATGATGTAATAGAAGAATACACTTGTGAATTACATGACAAATATTAATTTTCCTGAAATAATTTTTATTCTTCAGATTACTTGCAGGACTGGGTTTCTCAAATGTAACTGGATAAGTCCGAATAAAAGCTTACTCGTGAAGTAAGATCTGGGGATCTGGCGAGCCTCATGATTTCTGTCAGAGTCAGCTCAGCTCCCAAACACAGTTGCTATGGAGGAAGCGCCCCTGGTTACGCGTGTGTTGTTTACAAACACCCACAATGCATCGCGCACGGCCACTACAATATGGTGAGTTCTGCGGCAACTTTTATTCCTTGTTCGTTTTTTAGAAGCATTTACGCGTTATATACTGTATAAATTATAACCTTCGCGTAACAAAGTTAGATTCGCTTCGTTAACAGGGTTGATCAGTTGTGTAGCGAGTGTTATTAGCATTAGCTTGCTAGCTTAGCCGCTCGTAACGGTGACAGGCTGATGCACGATATTTACAGTTTGTGTATATTTTGCAGTCGATGCTCTGCTGTCGTTTAACGTCAGGATCGACGCGATAATGTATTAACATTCTCAATACATCATCAGCCTGTGTGGCAGAAGAAAACAGCGACGAAAGAACCGTGGTTTGTATATCAGAGACAGTCATCTGTCTCCATCTTCAGAGTTTGTGTATCCTCATACATATGCCAACATGGACAAGGAGCAACGAAATACCGTTATTTTCAACGCTTCCAAACGAGAGCTCTTCACCGCCAACTCTGGATACAAGTCCATGCAGAAGAAATTAAGAGCACGATGGAAGATTCAAAGGTATAACCTCATACATGTCTCGTGTGGAGATGTGCCATCTATAGCACAACATCTGACTCATGAGCTCATTCTGTTTGATTTACAGACATGCTAAAGTAGTCATGATAAATGAATAATATAGTATACAAGCAGAACACTGCGTTACTAAACTATACATGTTCTTCAGCATCAAAGAGGAGCTCACTTTGGAGAAACTCCAAGCAGTCAAGTTATGGATCACTGCAGGCCCTCGAGAAAGGTTCTCCGCTGCTGAGGTGAGAATCTGCAGCTGAAGTAGAGACGAGCACAGCTCTTACAAGAGTAGCTGATGAATTACTGTGTTCAGTTAGAGGTTCTCAAGCAGTATCTGGACAGTGGTGGAGGTCTACTTGTGATGCTCGGAGAAGGAGGAGAAATGAAATATGACACTAATATCAACTTCCTCCTGGAAGAGTTTGGCATTATGGTTAACAATGGTGAGTGTTTTCAATGTCATCTGCACATCATAGAGTCATTAATTCAAGCAAACGTTTCACATTATTTCAGATACTGTTTATTGCTGAGGTTTGTTTATATATATTAAATGTGTTTTTAAAATACATGTTGTTCTTATGAATATATATATAAACTTTTTGTTTGTTTTAAAATACATAGCATTTAAAAAAAAATCTTTATTTAATGACTCAAATGTAAGAGGTTGTAAAAAGTAATGAAATATTTTTGCATTTGCATGACCGCATCTTAATATTTTTCTAGGTATGTTTTTTTATCTTGTCATGAATGTCATAGTATTTTGCCATTAACATTAACAGATGCAGTAATAAGGAACGTCTATTATAAATATTTCCATCCCAAAGAAGCACTAGTGTCCAACGGCGTTCTGAACAGGTTTGTGTCTCCCGTGTGCATTACAATGTGTCTGTGGATTTGTGTAGAGATTACAGTTACACAAACCAGTCTGTACAGAATTGAAATGATTGTAATCTTTATTTCAGAGAGATCAGTCGTGCCGCTGGTAAAGTGGTGACGGGGGGGATTGATGAAGAAAATACAGGGAACCATTCACAGTAAGCTTCAGCTGAATGCTCTGTTTAGGTTGTTAACATTAACACTGTTTGAGGTGTAGTCATGCTGATTTGATAAGGTTCCACATAAGAAAGCGTAATGAGTTCTTATTTGACGATTAAACAGGGCACTTACGTTCGTATACCCTTACGGCGCCACGTTAAACGTGATGAAGCCTGCGGTGGCCGTCCTGTCCACCGGCTCGGTGTGCTTTCCCCTCAACAGACCCGTTCTGGCCTTCCATCAGCCTAAGGTGAGTACAGTCACAAGTATTATCTTACTTGTGTTAAACTCATTGTGCTTTCTTCTGTGCTCTGAATCTGATTTTGTCTCTGTTTGCATCAAGAACGCTGGCAAGTTGGCCGTTCTGGGCTCATGTCACATGTTCAGTGACCAGTACCTGGACAAGGAGGAGAATAGTAAAATAATGGTAAGGTAGTCAGTTGCTATTGCAAAGCGTCACTATTACTGCTGATGAAAGTGTAGAGTTGGAGGTTTGTTCAAACTCAAAGTGCAATCTGAATCAAATTAGTACTTTGAGATATGGCTCAAACATTCACCCATAGCTTGTCCTACAGGATTTGTGTAATGAGCGAGGGTGATTGCTCAAATAATGTGGCTTAAAGGATTAAATATTTGTTTTTGTCATTGTTGATTAACCTTCAGCCCTGTATAAGTGTCTTTCTTCTGATTTTTCAGTCAGTTGTCGAAAATCAGAGCCAGTCTGCAGAATTTGGGCAGTTGAATTTGACCGATTTCACAGAAAATTGCAAATAGTGTGTGTGTGAAGAGCACAGACTCTGACTTTATAGCTTCAGACTTTGATTCTGAAGGAGAACAAACATTTTATGCCGTGTGTGTAATGCTAGAGGTGTTGTGTACTGTATTCGAGCCTTTAGCTGGACATTTGCTAACTTTAGATCTACAGGATTGTAGCGTTGCAGTAAAGTGAAGTAGATTATGTATTTGATTTTTATTATATGTAGCATTATATTTTTTGAAAAGACTCTAGAGGGTGTGATTCTTATTAAAGAACCACATAATATCTTATTAAAACCGTTGCAGTTTCTGTATACGTGCTCAAAGGCTAATGATACACGGGGCAACGTTTTTTGAGAACTTTCTAATAGAGAATGGGTAACACATTTCTATTTGGATATTTTAGATCAGTCGTGGGCTCTGTGTCTCACCTGGTTGCCTGTTGATGGCAACATTGCTCAAAAAGTTGCCCCGTGTATCATCAGCCAAAGTGCAACCACGGCTTTAGGATTGTGGTAATGAGTTTTGCATGGGCAAGCAGCACTCACATTTCCTTCACACGTTTAAAAACGTACTCATTCTTTCACTATGGAATGTATTTTAATACAATATGATGTCTGCGTTCCAGGATGTTGTTTTCCAGTGGCTTACGACAGATAGCATTCCTCTCAACCAGATAGATGCAGAGGACCCAGAGGTGAGCGCTAAACCCATGCTGTCTTCACGTGCTGTCGCAAATTTCATATTTCACACTTAGAAAGTCATGATTACGAGTTTGTCGCAATCAAGTGCTTTGTTTTTGGAATCGGAAAAATTAAAATGTAGCATCCCATTGGTTGACAACCATATAAATATTCACCATGCTAGATATACAGGTACATCTCAAAACATTTCTTGTAACTTATTGTGAAAAGTGAAACTTTCATATATTTTAGATTCATTACATATAAAGTAAAACACTTCAAAAGTATTTTTGTTTTAATTTTGTTGATTAGAGCTTACAGCTATGAAAGTAAAAAAAATCAGTATCACAAAATATTAGAATATTTACATTTGAGTTTCAATTAATGACCATCCTTACAGTATAAACTCTGGGTATCTCTTGTTCTTTTAAACCACAATAATGGGGAACACTGCTGACTTGGCAATGATCCAGAAGATGATCATCGACACCCTCCACAAAGAGAGTAAGTCACAGAGGGTCATTACTGAAAGGTGTGGCTGTTCACAGAGTGCTTTATCAAAGCATATTACATTCAAAGTTGACTGGAAGGAAGACATTGGGTAGGAAAATGTGCACAAGCAACAGGGATGACCGCAAGCTTGAGAATAATGTCAAGCGAAGACGATTTAAACACTTGGGAGAGCTTCACTAGGAGTGAACTGAAGCTGGTGCATCAAGAGTCACCACGCTCAAACATCTTCAGGAAAAGAGCTACCAAACCACTTCTGAAACAGAAACATCGTCGGAAGCATCTTACCTGGGTTAAGGAGAAAAAGAACTGGACTGTTGCTCAGTGGTCCAAAGTCCTCTTTTCAGATGAAAGTAAATTTTGCTTTTCGTTTGGAAATCAAGGTCCCAGAGTCTGGAGTAAGAGAGGAGAGGCACAGAATCCATGTTTCTTGAAGTCCCGTGTGAAGTTTCCACAGTCAGTGATGATTTGGGCTGCCATGTCATCTGCTGGTGTTGGTCCACTGTGTTTTCTGAAGTCCACAGTCAACGCAGCCATCTACCAGGAAATATTAGAGCACTTCATGCTTCCTTCTGCTGACAAGCTTTATGGAGATGCTGATTTCATTTTCCAGCAGGACTTGGCACCTGCCCACACTGCCAAAGGTACCAAAAGTTGGTTCAATGACCATGGTGTTACTGTGCTTGATTGGCCAGCAAACTCGCCTGACCTGAACCCCATCGAGAAACTATGGGGTATTTTCAAGAGGAAAATGAGAGACACCAGACCCAACAATGCAGATGACCTGAAGACCGCTATCAAAGCAACCTGTGCTTCATTACACCTGAGCAGTGTTACAGGCGGATTGCCTCCATGCCACGCCGCATTGATGCAGTAATTCATGCAAAAGGAGTCCCAACCAAGTATTGAGTGCATAGAAATTAACATACTTTTCAGAAGCCTGACATTTCTGTTTAAAATATACATTTTTTTATTGATCTTATGTAATATTCAAATTGTATGAGACATTGGAATTCTGGGTTTTCATTATCTGTAAGCATAATCATCAACATTTCAAGAAATAAAGGCGTATATGTATATGTGTGAGTGTGACCCTCTCTGTGAAATCCAGGCTCAATATCTAATTATGAGAAATTAACTATAATTTCAATCTTTGACATGACCTTACTCATCCAATATTAAAGATATAAAGGTTATAATTTTCACAGAATGTTCTTCACCATATGAAGGATTATTGTTTGGTAGAAAACAGCAAATCACAAATAAATGACTAGCTGGGTTTTCACAAAGAGGGTCACATTCAAATATATATGTATGTCTATGGCTCATCTAACTCTGAAAATGGTATCATATTATCTCCTAGTTTCCCCGTAGTGAATACGAATTGAGAGACTGTTCATGTCCTATGTCTGATTAGGAAACTCGTATTTTACACTACCATTCAAACGCTTGTGCTCAGTTGGATCTTTAAATATTTTAAAATAAATCTCTTATGGTCACCATGGCTGCATTTATTTACAGTAAAAACGGTAATGTTGTGAAGTATTATTACAATTTCAAATACAATTTATCTACAGTAATACATATTAAAATGTCACTTAATCCTGGGATCAAAGCTGAATTTTCAGCATCATTGCTTCAGCAACATGATTCTTCAGAAATGCAGATTTGATACTCAAGAATCATTTCTGATTTCTATTTGTCAGGATTCTTTGATGAATACAAAGTTGGAAAGAACAGCATTCATATGAAATGTCTATACTGTTACTTTTGATCAATTTAATGCGTCCTTGCTGAATAAAATCTTCCTGATCACAAACATTTGAAGGGCCTGACTGGGAGCAGAGGCCATGCTTCAGGGCTGTGAAGTGACACTGTTTTTCACTGTGTAAACTGGCTTCATTTGTTCCCAGATCACAGACTACACCATGCTGCCGGACACAGGGAGTCTGTCCGACCGTCTGAGAGTGTGTCTGCAGGAGGGAGACGAGACCCCGCGAGATTTCACATCTCTGTTTGACATGTCTTTGCTGAAGCTGCACACAAACACTCTTCCCTGTGTCCTGGAGTAAGAGCTGCCTTCAGTTAACATTTATTATACTCTTCGCACGCAGTCGTACATTCAGAGTGAGCGTTAAAACTATTCCTGTGTGTCGTTTAAAACCACAAGAATTTGTCAGTAAGAACCATCACTGTCACAAAGACTTGAGTCGTGTGCTTGGCCAATCAGACAAGCGATTACTGAAGCAATAACTATTGTCATGTCTGTATTTGTTTAGTGCTTACAAGCAGCTGAATGTCAAGCATGAACCTCTCCAGCTGATCACACCACAGTTTGAAACACCTCTGCCTCCGCTGCAGCCTGCTGTGAGTCTGTTTCCGACCACACATTCACTTACAGTTTATTTGTTACCGTAGGACAAAAAGTACCAAACCGAACTTTGTCCATCTCTGATACAACTTTTCTATTCTGCTGATGTAACCAAGGCTGCATGGGTGGAGAAATGCAATTATATCACTGCTTACTTTAATAATAACAGAGCATGAAATAGAGTGCTGCAGTGATGGTGTATTTGTGTAGACCAACCCATACGTCTGCCTCACCCTGATTCGCTCAACAAAAACCCAATAGAAATTTCCACTGGCGTTTGGTTTATTGCAGGAAGCTCTGTGACCAATAATCTTCACAAACAAGCAC
The DNA here is from genome assembly GCA_003573665.1 of Oxygymnocypris stewartii. Classification (NCBI taxonomy): domain Eukaryota; kingdom Metazoa; phylum Chordata; class Actinopteri; order Cypriniformes; family Cyprinidae; genus Oxygymnocypris; species Oxygymnocypris stewartii. The sequence continues at coordinate 484,495 of QVTF01022405.1, read as the reverse complement.
AACTTTTATGAATTCTGAAGCCTAAAGACAGAAGTAATTAAATCAGCAGAAGTTAAAAGCTAAATGTGCACTGTAAATGAACTTCACCATGGTCACATGACTTCACTACTATTAAGCTTCCAACAAATCTTTCAGTCTTTATTATAAAAAAAAGACAAAAGTTTGAGTTAGAATAGTTTGCAAGAGTGTGATAATAAGCACAAGGCTGTGAAAGTGAGTAGATGAGTTTACCTGTTCAGTGTGATGATGCTTAATATCCTCAGCAACCTCGGTAGCCCCATTTACACACTTATTAGCAAAGGGACCAGTAAAATCTTTAAAAAGATCACAAGGGGGCATTACTTTTATATTATAGGTTGTATAATAAAACATGAAAATATCTTGTGCTTGTGGTAAAAACCTACCTTATTTCAGACATTAAACCAAAAACCCACTTCAGTGGCTGGTGGTGTAAAAGACTTAGTAAATGTTAGTTAGTCATCTCATTTTTTCATTGAGAATGGTCATAACAGTTGGTAATGTTAAAGGGGTCATTAACTGAGAAACTAAAATTCCCTCTTTTGACATATAATGTAAGAGGTGTACAATGAAAACATCCTGTAAGTTTCAGAACTCAAAATGTTGGCGTTACTTTAAAAACGCTTGTATTGAAGGCAGTCTGCCAAAACGACAGCTTGTGGAATGTTCTACTCTATGATGTTTTAATCGTGTGGCTAAACACCGCCTCCGCAGAGGAAGATCAACCCTGCTTCTACATTACTGCCTGTTTAGCCCCGCCCACCGTTTCACAAATGTAGTGTAAATAACAAGAGTGGTGAATGTGCAGGGGTGTATTCCAGAAAGCACGGTTAACTTACCATCAGCTAAACCCTGAACTTTTGGTTTATTAAGGCCAAAGTATACTTCAGCCGCTAGAGCGCCTCTTTTTGAGGTCAGGAGAGTGAGGTTTACACACAGCCCTTACTGGCATACATCCGTTACATGATTTACTGCCAAAGATTAAAAGATTGAACAATATGAAGAATTTAAACAGTTACACAGCTAGATGAAACGATTATCCATGAATGAGGAAAACTTAAAAACATGTTACCATACAAGTGCAAGTAAAAGAAGTTAGTTGATGATATTTATAGGTAGAAAAACACTTTCAAATCTAAACTCATATGTAGTCATGTTTAAAGCTATTGATTCTAAAACATATTTATATTGCATATTATTTATGTTTATATTAATTTAAAATAAAAGATTAATAATTACTATTAAACTAAGCTGGCTTGTGTAATTGATTAAGGGTATAATAATTATAAGAAATAATAATCTCTAAAAATCTGATTATTTTATCTTTAAAAATGTTTATCTTCGAGTCCTTTAGTTTGGAGTAAGAGAAACTGGAGGAGTGACTTTATTGCGTCAGAGACGTGTCACTTTGCTGGAAGCGGATTGGTCTAAACCAGAACATAAGCTCCCCCGGAGCAGGTTAGAGCATAAGTTACTTTGACAATGAACACAGCTAAAAGCCAAACCACTGTCATGATACCTAAAACCCAGGATTGGTGCACACTGAACTGAAACGTACCTGGCTAGCCAGCTAAACCGCTTCATGATACAGGCCCCTGGTTAAGACTCGAGATTCTCAACAGAGCGGCAAATCGACGAGTCGCTTTGGAAAAGTTTCTTTATTCTTCTTTTGTTCTATAGTCGTTTACAGGCTTTGTGCATATTGCCACCTAATTGATGGTTGTGCAATCATTTTTTTTTTCTTTAATCCTAGAGCATGTGACTTATATTTTTAGTTTGATGCTAATTATATATTAAGTCTATCAGATATGTATTTTTATTATAGAAATACATTATAAAAAAATGCCGATCCATGTGTGAGCTAATATTAAATGAAATTAATATAATAAATTAAACATTACCTTGTCATTGTGTTTTATAATTTATGCAGATAACTTATATATGCCAATATCCCCTTGAACTAACCCTGAAACAGAACCTGCTCCGGAGCTGGTTATCTTCAGAGAGCAAGCTACTATGGTCACTTACTTACCCTGAAAGTAACCGAAAGCTGAGGTTATCTGCTCGCTTATCCTCAAACGTACACAGGTATGTCACATAACCTGCTTTCTGGTCTACACAGAAACCAAACCATAAAGATCCCCCGAAGACAAGACGACGTTGTGCAGTGCCAAAAAAAGTGTTTTGCCTTCCTTCTGATCCTAACGTTAGGAAAGAGTGGATGAAGTTCCAGACTCCGTCTGTAGGAACCCGGTCTTTTGTTCACTCTTGTTTTATCGTGGGTTCATTTACGTTCTGATGAGGGGGTCAAAAACAGGACATAGAATAGCCCATTACTTCTAAATTGTGATGTTGTTTGATGTAAAAATCTTGATAACATTATAAGTGGACCGGAGGTATGACCCCTTTAAAATGTAGATTGGTCTAATTTGAATCCAAAAAATAAGTCTCAATAACCCCATGACTAACTGCTAGTTGGTCAGACTAGTTCTCAGGACACAAGTTTAATTAACTGGGCCCAGTGAGACATCATCCCTGCAGTGCTCTGGTGGATCAAATCAAATCATTGTTATTTGCCTTGACTTCCCTGCATTACTCCATGCTAACTGTACTACATAGTGCACAACTAGTATGCGTTCTTGTATATGGCTCTGTTTCACTGAGGCTCTGTTTTGTGCTCAGGTCTTTCAGCCGGCCTTTAGGGATCCTCCGCCACCCATGCTTGACCTCTTTGACCTTGACGAGACCTTTTCTTCTGAGAAAGTGAGGCTGGCTCAGCTCTCAAATAAATGTGAGTCCCTGCCATTCGTTCAAATGCTCTGAAAGAGTTCTACTGCAGTCATTGTTTCTAGCTTGAGTGGATTGATTAGTAATGATATCTCGACTTCTCTAAGGTACCGATGATGATCTGGAGTTTTATGTACGTAAATGCGGAGACATCTTAGGAGTGACAGGGAAGTTAGACAAGGACAAAAGAGACGCCAAGCACATACTGGAACACGTCTTCTTCCAGGTGGTGGAGTTTAAGAAAATCAATCAAGTAAGTTGACCATTCATTTAGTGGTGAACGTAGTGAAATCATTGTGTGCACCACAGGTTTCAAACCTGTATGGTTTTCTTTTCCATGAAACAAGAAATGGGAATACTTGGCGGAAAGCTGCATTTTCCACACAATGAAAGTACCATGCTCAGAAGAGGACCAAAAACTTAACTTTTGACTTAAAAAATGACTAAAGTTTGTGTGTCACACACCATCAAAGGACTAAAGAAAGAGCTGCTTTTATGATATATTGTTGCTTTGTTTGTAATTTATACTGCCAAGCTCTAAAAACAACCATCACTTGAAAAGAGCATCTTACACATTCTGCCTAAAACCTCTTTGTCTGACGGAGGACAGAATTATTACTCTAACTGCCCTTTCTCCCCTTTCCTCCAGGAGCACGATATTGACACCACAGAAGCAAGGTTTAACATGTATTGAAGCAGACAGGCCACGGATCGCTGCAGCGAGGACTTGTTTTTGAGATCTGTGTGAATATGCACAGTATAGAGACTCAAACATGTGCTTTACTTCCAGTGCAAGAAAAGCAGGTGTGGTCTATCAGATCTTTCTTCATTAGGAACTTTCTCAGGCAAATGCTTTAAAGAATCCACTACATTTCTTGTAACTTTTTTTCCAATAAATGAGCTTTTTCTCATGTCGGAGCATTTGTACACATTGGGGTCCAAATCCTGTGTTTGAGATTGATATTCAGGATTATGCAATGCTTTACATCACGGTGAAGAAAAACCTTGGCACTGAATGAAAAAGTGTCATTGATGCAGGACCTCCATAAAGTATTATATACACATTAACTCCCTTTATTTCCATGTTAATGTGAGCCAGTCAGCTGAACCGAAACGCCAGGGGACTCTTGAGCAGGGCTGTCCAAACCGGTTCCTGGAGGGCCGCTGTCCTGCGGAGTTTAGCTCAAACCCTAATTAAACAACAGTCAAGATGATAGTCTTTAGACTCATTAGAAACTTCCATGCAAGTATGCTGGAGCCTAAATCTGCAGGATATTGGCCCTCAGAGAGCAGGATTGGACACCCCAGAGTCCCAGGACAACAGCAGCAGACCTGCGAGTCATTCATTCAGAAATTTACACAACATCGAAGCAGTCTCAGTTGTATTGATCCTGTATTGTCACATTTCCTCCATGGATGAAATAATTGCATATTCTGAAACCTGTTATTGATCGTGCACGCTCACACGGAGACATCAAGCCGAGTAGATTATTTGTAACAATGAATTAAAGTCACTTCAACAAACTTTATTTTTTGATTAAATACAATTATATAAACATTGATAGCGCTCTGGTACGAATCACAGTAAGAAGCCTGTAAAATAAAAAGGCATATTAGAACAAACCAAGCTTTTCCAAGATCAGCATCAGTGCACATACACACCTAAAATATGGCGTCTATCAAATAGCCAAGTTAGATGAGCTCTGTTCCTCTCTGAGATCTGGGACTGCAGGAACCGGACCAGATCCCTGCCAGACCATTTCCTTCCACGAGCGCTGAAGCTCATCGGAAGTGTTCGGGTGAGGTGACCTCCCTGACGACACCACAGAGCCCTCAGGAGCGGCCGACAGGTTAATAGGACTCCATGTGGACTCCAAGCATGATTTTGGGCTCTCAACTATGGCCTTCACAAAGGACAATTCCCATGACGGGTGAGTGGTGGTCAAATCGACGCAGGACAGGTCCAGCGAGCTGACCAGGACGGGTTTCTGAAAGCGGACTCTCTCGTAGGGTGTGGAGGACTTGCCTTCCACTGGACTGCCCAGGGCTGTCCTCAGGCTGCTGCCTGGAGAGAGGCCATTCTTGTTGAGGGCAACTAAAGGTGACAGAAGGCTTGTGGAGTAGTTCAGACATGCTGCAACAGCAGGGTTGGGCTCTGGATACTCCAGCACAATGCTTTTGTTTGGTCTCAGGAAGCCATCGGCTGAAACCGCTGATAAAGACAGACTCTGGTCCGTACAAAAGCCTCGGTCAAACTCAGACAGCGATGGGCCCTCATAGCTCCTGGTCAGCTCTAGAAAATAAGCAGGGTTTAGAATTAGATTGAATTTAAAAGGTAAAATGAATTTATATAGCCGCATGTATTGGGACTTCACCAGGTCTGTCACGTCCTGCGTCCATTAGCAAAGCGTGGCGTTAATTAGACCCAGCTTGTATTTATAGCTCTGCTTGATTAGGTCATTTGCGAGTAGCTCTCCAACTACAGGCTCACATGGGAAACCAGATCTGTGTTTAATATCTCGTTTAGCAGATAATACAATAAAGTAATTTCGTTCTCTTTTAGTTTACACGTCCAAATCTTTCAACGTCTTTATAATAGTAGTTATAGCAGTAAAAGGTAAATATTGAGAAACAGAAATGATGTAAGTAACTGAAAGTTCGGATTACTTTTTATAACATGCATATTTATGTTTTGGACAACGTTTCGATTTTAAACAAACATCAGTGATTTATTAAATTAATGTAGAAATAATCAAAAAACAAACAGCAGTATTTCCCTGATATATTATGGCCATTTTAAAATACGTTAACGATATTTTTTGTCGCTTTTGTGTAATTTGTAACACGCTAAAAAATGTATTCTATTTGTTTTTAGGAAAGCGCGTCCATGTATTTTAAGCGCAACCACGTACTGCGTCTGGGTTTCAGGGGACGCGCACGCTGCGTGTTTCCGCTGACGTCACTCGCGGGAATGTTTGAGAAAAAGAAGCGCGAGATAGAAACTTGGGCGCGCAGCGATACATGTTTATCTGGCAGGTCGCGGTGCGCTTTTTAATGAAAGCGTTTATTATATTTGATCCACTATCTCATTAACATCACAGATGTGTTAGCGCTTGTATGCTGCATGAGCGTCCTCGTAAAGTCTAGTTTTATTGGTGCATTTTGAGCAATCTTTCGGGAAATGTCTTGGTGGGCGCGCGGGTAAGTACATAAAGAATATGGTTTTCGTATGTTTAATGTGAAAATATAATATAATTTCATTATTCACGATCACATCTGATGCATTCAACATAATGACTGGGTTTGTAGAGATTGTTGACATTAAGTTAGTTAATGAAGCTTTGAACCCCGCCTAATATTAAAACACAAAGAGTTCAAACTCACGGCACCCGTTCAGTTTAAACACCATACCGTGTTATTAACTAATCCAAATGATTTCTATGTGATGCATACCTCAGGTTGTTTACCTATATTTACTCATGTTGATGAAATGCATTGAAACAATGAACCAGATATGCTAGTTGATCGAGGTGATGGTTTACATTACACAAAACACAACTACATGCTTGAGAGCGTCTGGAAGTAAGTAATTAGCACTGATAATTAAAAGATGTTGAGTTCTTCATCTAGTTCTGATGGTCATTGTCTGGCAAACACAAGGCCAGATGTCAAACAGTGTCAGTGCACCATCAACACATTATTGCCAGAGTTTGCTGAGTGTTGTTTTCCCCAACCCTAAACATGAAGTGTGTGTGTGTGTGTGTGTGTGTCTTTCTCTCTGTGCGTGTGTGTGTCTCGCTGTCTCTCTCTGTGTGTGTGTGTGTGTTTATGTGTATGTGTCTGTCTCTCTGTCTCTCTCTCTCTCTGTGTGTGTGTGTGTGTATGTGTCTCTGTCTGGCTGTCTGTCTCTCTCTCTCTCTCTGTGTGTGTGTGTGTCTCTCTGTGCGTGTGTGTGTCTCGCTGTCTCTCTCTCTGTGTGCGTGTGTGTGTGTGTTTATGTGTATGTGTCTGTCTCTCTGTCTGTCTCTCTCTCTCTCTATGTGTGTGTGTCTCTGTGTGTGTGTGTGTCTCTGTGTGTGTGTCTCTCTGTGTGTGTGTGTGTCTGTCTGTCTGTGTGTGTGTGTGTGTGTGTGTGTCTCTTTGTCTGTCTCTCTCTCTCTGTGTGTGTGTCTGTCTGTCTGTCTCTCTCTCTGTGTGTGTGCGTGCCTGTCTGTGTGTCTCTCTCTCTCTCTCTCTCTGTGTGTGTGTGTGTGTGTGTGAACAGCGAGGAGGAGGAAGAGGCCATGTGTCAGGACACAGACTCGGATGTGGCTGATCAGAAGGATTGTGGGAAAGTGAAAGTCAAGTGGACTCAAGAGGAGGTATGCTGCTATAAACAAGGTCTATCACTCAAACCTTATCTAACCTGGAAAAGTATTTTATTCTCTAATTCTCATGTGATGTGAAGTGTAGACACAAACGACAAACCTTAAGATTATTCATGATCAAAAAATCACTGCTTGAGATAATGAAACGCACTAAAACAAAAGATTGAAAACTATTAGAAAGCAGCTGATATAAGACGCCTGTAACTTCACTTTTGTTTCCCAGATTTTCCATCTCCACTTTACACTATTAAAGAAAGATAAATGAATAGTTCACCCGGAAAATTATACTTTTTTAGTAATAATTGACTTGCCTTGATGTCATTGCAAACCTATGAATCTAATATTTAGACCTATAAACATTGATCTGCATGCAAACTGGGAGCTCATGACATATGAGCTCAGACATGCGCTGTCTGTGTTGATCAATGTTCATGTGACTAAAGGATCAAATTAAATATGTTCATCATATCTCCAGACGAATCATATAAAGTGATCATATCTCCTGGAATCCATATCTCAGTGGATTATAATGTCTTGTAGTTTGTTTGTTTTTTAAGTGTGATGTTTTGGTTGTGTAAAATTGGGAGAATAAATGCACCGTTTTACTGTTGAATTGAATCCACAAGATATTTGTCAGACATGAAAGATGGTATATGCATTTATTTCTTGGCTTGTATTTTCCAGGATGATAAGCTGCGGAAATTGGTGCTGAACTTTGGGCCAAATGATTGGAAACCCATCGCTGGCTTTTTACCTGTAAGTCTGTTTCCATCAGTAGTGCATCCAGAGAGCTCACATGAGATTGCTTGTTTAGTTGGTGTCTCCACGTGTTCATCTCTGTGCTGTCTGCTTTAACCGTGGCAGTGTGTTGTTGTTAAACAGAATCGGTCAGAGCATCAGTGTCAGCATCGCTGGTTCAAAGTGTTGGATCCGGATCTCGTCAAAGGACCCTGGACAAAGGAGGAGGATGAGAAGGTACAAAAGAGTTCAGTCTTTTAAACCGAGACAGCTGCCCGCGGCTAAACATAACTATTGTTCTTACACGTTTAATCACTTTTGAACCGCTAAGCCTATCTGAATGATTTAAAAAAGGATTCTGCATTTGTCTCTTTTGATATTCAGCCGTAGCGTACGTGATCACGTCATCACATTTTGACAACAGAAACCAATGCATTTTGTCCCTCTGAGCCAAACAGGAACGATTGTTGATGCTTAGTCCCGCCCCCGTGCCCAGATTGGTTTAAACTGTCACGTATTCAACCAATAAACATAGTTTTGGTCTTTTGAACCATTGTTTAGTGTGTGTCTTTGGGTGTGTTTTCTATCGTGCATGCATGCAAACAAACACTAACACATTTGCATGAGAGCACTCTCTGGAAAAGCCCAGAGAAACACAGGACAGAGCGCTTTGGCATAAAACAAACCAAAAGCACGGATGAAAAAGGGGTACATATCGGATAAAGCACTGGATTTTAGGTATTCATGTCGAGAGGCGATGTCCCGGTAAAATCGACTCTGACGCAGAGTGCAGCCAGCGGATCGATCTATTTGGCTGTTATATAAATGATAGTTCATAAAGATCATTTGCACTGTTTTTGTATTGCACTCTATATGAAGAGCTCTTTTCCAAAACGCTATAAATCCATTTTAATAGTTTTAGAGAAAAGGACATTTTTTTACCTAGACCCATACATTTTGTTAATATTCAATTTATCCTGTTAAAATGGTCTGTTGGCTCAGTCTGAACATGTTAAACAATGATTGTTAAATTAAACAACAATATTGTTGATTATAAATTCCAAGTTTTATTTTTATTTTTTCAAAACGCTACAAATCCATCCTTTTTTTTTTATGTTGGTTTATGTCTTTAAAAAAAAAAAGAGAACATGCAACATATGACATAAGGGACTCATACTATAAGCCGGTCGCACCAGCCTTGTGTTGATGTAACCCCCCCCCGGGTCCGCACCATCACACCGAGCGGGTCTCGAACCCGGGTTTACGCTGCGGGAGGCGGGCGCTCTAACAAGGAACGCCAAAGGCTACAGCCTCTAGCGTCAGTCGCTAGAGCGCCTCTTTTTGAGGTCAGGGGAGCGAGGTTTACACACAGCCCTTACTGGCATACACATCTGTTACATTGACATCCCACAGTGGGTATTAACGCGCCACCTGAGTGACAAACCTTCTTTTTTTGTTGTTGTTTTGTGATTTTCTTTGTCCAGTCATATGAGGATATATCGCATTTAGGCTAAAAACAGGTTCGGCGCTTATAGCGGTTTGGAAAAGAACTGCATCTTGCAGTACATTTTAAACAAGGAAATATAGCGATTTGGCATGAAACCTTGATGGAGCAGTGAATAGGTTCAGTACACAGCAAAATGGCATGACGAACTCATTTTTTTTAATTTGGCGTTTATCGCGTTTTGGAAAAGAGCTCTTCATATATTTCTCACCCAATGTGTGTGTAGTTTGTGAATCATTTGCACTGCTTGTATTTTTGTTGCACAAGACTGTTTTCACTGTTTGTTCATACTCGGATTGAAAATATATTTTTTCTGGAAAAAAGGCACTCTTTTTTGATTGTATTTTGTTATTATATAACACTGTTTCCATTTTCTTTACTCCCTAAATCTATATTGTAACTGTTTTTCACTGAAAAGCGCCTATTACAATATTGTAATAAATGGTTATAACTTGCTTGGGGAAAGTTAAATGTAGACAACATTTTATTTGGTAGTGTAAAACACACAGATACAACTTTTTAAAGAGAAAAATCCAAACTTCAGGAGTTTCTGTTTGAGTAAACCGTAAAAACACATCTAATTATTGCTTGCGTTTTTCTTCAAATTCTGTAAATTCATTCATTAGAAGAGAAAACAAAAGGAAAATAGGGACGTTTAATTAGCTAGACTGAAACTTTTTGGACCTTTTTCCAATTTCTCATTGTGTTTTTTTAAGTGACATATCATATTGCATTATGATTTCTACAGTGTGGAAATCATGGACAGAATAGCGAAATCAAATCATAAGAATTTACTGTATAATGTTGAATGTTTCACAATTAGTCAACTTTTGGATGAATAAATTAAACGTAGGGCAGCTCATTATATACAATTGTGATCTTGGACAAGTGATCTTCCACTACATGGTCTCAAAATGAACTTTTTAAGCAGTGATCTTGAACAAGCAGACTAGTCTGAGAACGTATCGGTGTGTTGTGTGTCCAGGTGATTGAGCTCGTGAAGAAGTACGGCAACAAGCAGTGGGCGATGGTGGCCAAGCACCTGAAGGGCCGTCTTGGGAAGCAGTGCAGAGAGCGCTGGCACAACCACCTCAATCCAGACGTCAAGAAGTCTTCCTGGACTCAGGAGGAAGATCTCATCATCTACAAGGCTCACTGTGTGCTGGGCAACCGCTGGGCTGAGATCGCCAAACTGCTCCCTGGAAGGTGAACACCGTGCAGATCTTAGGAGTTGTTGGTTACCTGGCTTTTAGGAAACAGGCCTTGTGTATTTGGGCTGTTGGTTTAGAATCAGATGTGTGAAGGCATGCAGGGGTCTGGAAGCTTCTGCTGAAGGTATTTTAAAATTCTTTAAAAAATTGTATTATTAATATCATGGTATCGTTATAACAAAACGGTCTCGGTATTATTGTGTTCACATGACGATATGAAACATAAAAAGTGTAGCTTTTAAAATATATTTAAACTGCTCATTCTAACATAAAAGTTTGGCACAGTATTTGTCAAACCGAAAGCCCAATATAATCTCTTCATCAAGTCTGGTTTGGCTGCGTGTTTTAGAGGGAAGTGCACACGAAGCGTCTCAGAACGGCTTCGTTTACACTGAATGAATACGTGAACTCGTTTTTTTACACGTACTGTGAGTTTAGTACATGTGTGGGAACGCAACGGCCACCAATAGGCTTTATTTTCATGGCAGATGATTACAGCTTTTCTCTAGATTGGTTGTGAGACGCGTTTTTGTGCCGGTTTTCTCTAAAGCTTCAAAATAAAAGTTCTACTGCCGTTTTTGTAAAAAAAAAAAAGCTTACAAAAGTGCAGCATTAATTGTTGAACGCCAGCGGTTTAAATGCAGTCCAAATTCAATATCTCTTTCAAGTGTAGAAATGAAGAAGTATTGTAATTGACCTACTGTAGTATAAAGAAAAACATTATATACCTATGAAATGTTTATTTTTCAGTGCAGTTGTTTTACAACACATACCTATTACTGTCATTGTTGTTATATTATAATGTGTTTGACATCCTAAAACACCTCTGTGAATGTCAGTTCTAGTCAATTCAAGACGTTTTTTCTGATTTAAAGGTGCAGTAAGCGATTTTTGCCATACAATGTTGATAGTTGAACACACCAAAACAAACCCCGACAGGACCTCGCCCTATTTTAATATCTCCGCCCCACACAACCCTGGCATAGCAACGATCACGGAAACAAGTGAAGATGACACACAAGCATATTCAAACAAAAGACAACACAGATAAGTTGTGTGAAACAAAGCAAAACCAATGTTACTCCCCTATCAAGAAAAACAACGTAACCTCGGCGTCCGATTCGAGCCGTTCGCTCCTTGAGTTCTCCATCGCTGGAAAACTGCTCTGATATTTACGCGGGTCCTGATCATAACCCTTCTTTTTAATGTTTTATTCCTCCAATATTTTCCTCTTTTTTTATTTTCTATAATCTGATAATATCCGTCTGTGCTCTCAAATTGAGCGCTCGCTTCTCTCATCACAAGACACGCCTCCTTACTGCTGATTGGCTGCAAGTGTGTTTTGGGACACGGTCTGACGCTGCGGTCAAAAGCGTTTTTCCTTTAAGTTTTCTTAGGAACATGGATTGGAGCTCTTAATTCATTAGATAAAATTATTTAACTTTAAAATGTACATAATTTTCTTTTCTTTTTTTCAAATCTTTGCTTTCTTGGTCATTCAGTGGAAAAAAACTAACAATAATACTGATAAGCTAATGATACATTATATTAATAAGAACAATATAAAACACACTAAGGATTAATGAGCTGCAGGATTCATGAATATTAATAAGGTTGTATGCGTTCGCTCGAACTGATTTGCTGAAATCAAAACAGGGACGATAATAGCTGAGCGCCAGCCAATGAGATTGTCATTTACACATAAGTTCCGCCCACTACCAGAGATCCCGGCAGTTCTTAAAAGCTGAAGAATTCCAAAAGTAATGCTGTTATTTTGACAGGAAAATACAACAAAGAATATGGTTCGCATGTAGCGGGTCAATTCTGCATGCTACGTAAGACTCTCTCGCTCTGTATCTTTCTTTGCGTGTGCGACAGCGAGTCGTGTGTCTTCACATTAGAGCTTACGGTATGTCAAACACGGATACACCGCGCATCCATTCAGATAAACTGAAAAATAGCAAATCGGTATAACTGCAGATCAGAGATCCCTGAAATGAGGCGTGAACTCAAACTGGGCAGAATCTCCAAAATGGGGCGAGATCTTTTCGCACAAAGACTTTTACCATTGGCTCTGGCTTCAGCCAATTGTTATTGATTTACATTTCAAAATAACACTTTATAAATTAAACATTGTTTCTAGTTCATAGTTTCTAGAACAGACAGTCAAAGCAATGGACATTGGCGAAAATGTGAGTTATTTATAAATCTCTCTCTCTCTCTCTTGCCCATGTCTCAGTGCGTTGTTGAAAGCGGGAGCTCTCTCTCTCGCTATAGCACGTAACTTAGTTCACTGGCATGCATCCTTTTGTGCAGATACAAGTTGTAATGTTATGTATAAGTTATCTGATTAATATCATAGGAAGTGTCATAGAACGGGTTTCAGTTTATTGGCATAAATTCAGCTTCAACTCAGGCAGCTATTCTTTTTTAGATGCTTCTCTTTTTAACATTGCTGTGTCATAATCTAATATCTAATCATGTGTTCATGGTTTCATAGACATGTTTTCATGTCATTTAAATGATCTCCATTACAGCCATGCCCCGCCTCCCGCACATGCCCTGCCCCCCCGAGTACTCGATTAATCGTTTTATAAACCTATCGATGATCAAAATAAGAAATTGCTAAAAATGCCCATCCCTAGAAGATGGGGCAGTGACGCTGGGTGTAACTAAAAAGGTGCCATTGTCCGGTTGGGGAGTTACGGAACGGCCCAGCCCGGCTCGGCAATCTCATATCGCATAACCTTGTTAACTGCTTAAATCTCCTGAACTGCAACTTTCTTTTCAGCGCCAATTTCACTGGTGACGGTTAGGGTCAGGTGTGGGGTAGGTTTAGGGGTTAGTATTTTTTGCAGCATAGTGTAGGAAATTAACACTGTGTTTGACACAACCAATGAAATCTTTAGAATCAGCTGTGGGCGGAGTTTGTGCATGCATGTCATGTGCCTGTCTGTCAATGGGAGGAAGCTACGCCCAATGGTGGAGCTCCCGTCTCCATTTTGAAGACCTCTTGGATCTCCAGGCTGCAGTTATACCCTTCTCAAAAATAGCACAGATTGCTTGATGGAGAGTGAAACTCTTGAAGCACTCAGTCATAGTGTTCGGAAAGTTAACATACATCTGTGCTAAACCTGTATACTTAGCCTCTGATTTACACACTGACGAGTAAAATCTGAGAATTTATTAGCCAGGGTTATATATCACAATTCTGATCTCGCAGTTGTGAGCTTCCATAGACTGGTATACTGTGACGCTGAGAAGATTTATTTATTGTTTTCCAGAACGGACAATGCTGTGAAAAACCACTGGAACTCCACTATCAAGCGTAAAGTAGAGACGGGCTATTACGCCGGCGTGGAAACGACGCTTCATGTGCTGCAGCAGACGGAGAGTGAGGTATTTCTGCAGGCTCTGAGTGCGCCGCAGCGGCTGCGAGGCTCGTGGATCAACTGTTGTCTTGTGTTTTATAGGAGGAGCTCTGCTGTGATGGAGCCAGTGAGGTCCTGAAGAGGGTATAACGAAAACCTCTAAAGTCTATTACACAAAGACAGCGTGGAGTCTGCTTTTAACATCCTAATCAGGACCAGTTTTAGTTTGTTTTCTGTGTTACTGTCCAGAGGTTGAATCTACAGCGTAAAACATACACGGACGAGTGTAGTCTAATTCCCAAATTAATAACTCCTTTGAGCAGATTCTGAATATTTCAGTGCTTAGTTTTGAGTTTCAAAGCATATAATGCAATGCAATACAATGATGAAACATTCCTCAGAATCCTGATGGATCATATCTGATACATTTGAACATTAATTTTCTAAAAAAATATGTCTGGGAGATCAAGTAGCTTCAATCAAAATATTACTAATAATGTCAATGTTCTTATGTTTGCTTTGTAAAAATCAGTAAAGATTTGACAGCAATGCATGTGGACATTTGTACAATTACGCTAAAAGGCCTCTTGTCTTAAAAGTGTAAACCATCAATCAGACGACAGCAGTAGAAGTAGTTGGTTTTTCAGCTGAGTTTTGATCATGTTGATCATTTAGAGCCATTATAAATCTGAATATTAAATATGACACTGCAGGTCTTTTAGGGTTAAAGCCTGTGGCACGTTAATCAGCGATCGCCGTGTTTGGTTGTTCATATGACGGCGTGTGGTTGAGATATAGTTTTAAAACTTGTATCTTTAATAAATAATCACATGTGTTCGTGCATACTTGTGTGTTTACAGAATCCAGATGCTCATGAGAAAGTCACCTCTGCTCCTCACAAAACCGCGTCTCCCAAGACCCCGAAAGCTCCAGCGACCCCCAAAAGTGAAGCGGGAGACTCTAACGTGTCCACGTGGGTGATGGACAGCTCCGGGTTCCTCTCGCCCTCAGGGGCCCCCACGCTAAAGGAGGTGATGGAGCTGATGGATGGGGTGAGTTCAGCCCTCAAATCAACAGATGCGGCCTGTAATTCCCATCAGATATCTTATACCTAGTATATATTACAATTGCTATGAATAATAATGAAAAACAACCACTACCGTACTCTGTAATTTGATGAAGTGATTTAATTAGTCAGAGATGAACGGCTACTACTGTCTGCTGATGTCATTTATCTGGCTGTCATAGATGAGGTAGGTTAAAATGGGGAGAATAACGTAGTCTAATGTTTCACAGTAAAAGAGTAATGGCATAATTTTCCAGTAAAAGTATTTAGTGGCCAATGAGAAAATTGTGATACAGCGAATATGCAATCTTGGCTCAGAAACACTGAATGTTTTAAATGCTCTCCCATTACTTTCATCAGTAAAATATAGCTTTGTTACAGAAAAGCTCACAGTCAGTGTTGGGTAAGTGGCTCAGAAAAGTAATCTACTACAAATTACTAATTACTACTTCAAAATTGTAATTCGATTACTGCATTTAACAAGTAATCAAAATATGAATTACTTTACTGTAAAGTTACTTTCAAGTTTACTTTACTTTTCTAGTTATCAAGCCTAAGAAATACACTACAAAGAGAAACTCATAGTTATTTCATTAATATTGACTGAAAAATTACACGAGTATTAATTGTATACCCTCGCAATAGCAACAAAACTTTTTTTGTTTTGTAAAATAAAGAAAACAAATCGTGTGCTTTCTGCGTTCTCAGTCTCTGTGAATTTCTTCCTGAAACGAGTCACTAAAATGACATGAGGAGAAATACAATATCTAAAGAAAGATTGAAGTGTCTATTATTAAATGAAGTAAGTCATGTTGAAAACAAATATTCTCTGATAAAATAATCCGTATGAAACCAATGCGAGGTAGTCTTTCCCATCTGGGCTCACCTATAATGTGATTATGCCCACTAGTGTTGGGCGATATGGTCATTTTTCATATCGCCAGCCCGTGAGATCGCCAGTACATGATATTATCGTGCATGGGGGGTGGGCACTAACATGTTAAATATACAAATATTTAAAACCGCTAGTTCATATTCAGATACAGTCATACAACGCTATTAGGACCGCGCGTCCTACTGTGACAGCATCAGCACGGAAGTTATCGGTCTAAACATCAGTCAAGGTGAAAATCAAAAGTAGATTTATTTTCAAGAGCAACAGTTTAACACTAAATATTGTACATAAACGAACATGTTAAAGATAAAGTAAGTTCATATTTTTGGAGTAAAGTTAAATTAAACTGATAGGCTACATCAGTCATACAGCGCCCCGTGACGAGCCCTGTTTTAGACTGATAACTTATTAGCTGCATATATTTTATAATAACAATGATGAAGAATAAGCATCAATGTTTTTTGTTGATGTGCTGTAAAGAAAACGAAATGCTGCCGGTGCGGTTTCGTCATGTTCGTTCATAGCTCGAAGCTGTTCGAGAAGATGCAGGGGTGCGGGAAGGTGTTTTATGCTGGGGGGGGGGGGTAGTCAATTTCTGCGTATAAATATTACGCCAAATAGAAACAGAAAATCGTGCTATAGCCTACACACTTTCATGAGATTGTGTTAGACAACAATTAGCTATTTTACAAATGGGAATAGGCTACAATGAATTAATAACAATGTTTTACATTCAAGCTACATTCAAGCTTAAAAACCCTTAAAATGTATAGTGAAAAGTTATTTTAAAGCATTTGCTGCATGGATTAAAAAGATAGGCCAATAAATAATTCCCATAGGCCTATCAGTCAGACAAAATTGCATTGCAGCAAATCATTTACATTTCAAGGACAAAGATTTACTTTTTTTTTTTTATTATTGAATACAATTATAAAATAAAACGCAAATTATAATCGGGCCTGTTTTAGGCTTTCCCTTATTTGTATATTTTAGATGGTGAGGTGACGGGGAAAAATGACTCGCCATCTCCTCATTGGACGCGCAGAGAGAAATATATGCATCTTAACGGATTACATAGGCTAATGAAGAGTTTTTGCTTTGCTTTGAATTATTTAATTTTAAAGTAGTATTTTAAAGCTTTCTATAGATATATTTATCATATCTCTGAGCCAGTTTGGAGTTGCCGAGTTTCGGTTCATCATTAAAGCGCTCTTGTTCAAAACCGGCAGAAAGTGCATTCTCTGTTTTCCTATTTTATAAAAGCACAATGTTGATATTGTGAATGCACACAAATAAAAGTAGACCCTTTACAGTTCCAAATGATATATTACTCTT
This sequence comes from Oxygymnocypris stewartii, assembly GCA_003573665.1. Taxonomy (NCBI): domain Eukaryota; kingdom Metazoa; phylum Chordata; class Actinopteri; order Cypriniformes; family Cyprinidae; genus Oxygymnocypris; species Oxygymnocypris stewartii. Next base: position 467,203 of record QVTF01022405.1, on the reverse strand, counting down.
ACCTTTATGAGAAAAAAAATCACACGGCGTATGTTAAGTTGTTTTTACTGTAAGAAAAAAATCCTCCATGTCCTGTAAAGCTCGCTTCAGCTTCCACTCTCCACACAAACTGTTGGATATTGCACATTTATATAGGTTAAACATTTAAACTAACACTGTGATTATTCTTGAACTGTTTAGGCCTATCTATCGATTTTATTTTAGTCAAGTCGTGATGATTTGATAAGGCTAAATTAATCAAACATAGGCAATCAAAAAATGCTCCCAAGGTCTTTCTACATTAACTTTATGAAGAAAAAAAAAAAGAAACATAGTCTAATCACTTTTCCATTACATACAAAACTGAACTATTTTAATAGGTAGCTATAAGCTGTTTTGGGAGAAGGGAAAGACTCATATCGCTGAGAACAAAAAAACAAAAAAAAGTTTTTTTTTTCTTCCAGTACATCCATGATATTTCCATGTTCCACTTTTAAGCCACAAACTACAGATCCCACAACACAAACATAACATCCACAAACATAAAAGCAAGCATTGATAGTGCTGCGTGCGTGATTTGGCAGGATGTGCACTAGCCCTGAATAGCCCTGCATCAGTTTAATAACTTTGATAACTTTAATTCTTACAACTGTTAAATGAATGGGCAAATGGTAAAATATGTCGAAGGTCACATAGAAATAGATAGCAAAATAGCGAATGTATACTAAATGTTATAAACATCGGAGCAACCATAGAAATGTTTAAATTAATCTTTATTATAACAAATTTAGCCTATATTTGTTTTTATTCACAACAGTTTACAGTTGCCCACAGAAAAAAACGGGTGCTGCAGCCCTGTTCCCGCGCCCCTGAGAAGATGTCTCTTTTTGTACTCTTGTCCTAATTTGTAAATAAAGATTATCACCCTGCAGTTCAATTTTGACATGGGCTTAGTTTTAGAGTCCGTTTTTAAAACATTTCCAATGAGGAGGAGAAGCCTAAAGGCCCGGGTATACTTCACTGTCCACGTTTAGAGTATACTCAGCCGCAGAAGAGTGCGGACAGACTGAAATTGCCTGCACGCGGATGGTGTGCGCAGCTGTCCGCGGGCTGTCTTGATGACGTAATGCGGACGGTGCGCGGATGCAGACGGCCGAAGTATACTTTGGCCTTAATGCTTATTTGCGCGTGTGTGTGAAGTGCTGCGCTGAGGTGAAATAGCGGGGCAATTTGATAGCCCAATAATAATAGGCCGCCTAATAATAATAGTTTTATACATTAATAGGAGAATGAGCATAACATCGTCTGGACTATCAACAAAGACATTTGATTTCTTCAATCACACATAGATATTTTCTGAATCGCCTGGAGATTTCAGTGCGTTTCTTGAATGAATCGTTGTTGTTGAGGCCTGATGATGATGATGATGATGATGATGATTGTTTCCTCCTCGAGGATCTCGAGGGCTGGTGTACGATGTCGGACTTCGAGCTGCCGGAGGAGAGCCAGAGCTCTGAGCTGCTGCAGTTTCGTCTGGAGGGCAGCACCCTGCAGGAGCTCAGCAAGGGCAGTAAAGGGGAGCTGATCCCCATCTCACCCGGCGAGGCAACCCCTCCGTCCATCCTGAACCGCCGTAGCCGCCGCCGCATCGTCCTGTCCCCAGACCCCAACGACTCCATGACCCCCAAGAAGACGCCGGTCAAAATCCTGCCCTTCTCTCCGTCACAGGTATCAAAGACGTGCACCAACATATTTTTGCCTTGTTATGAATGTCCAGATCCACCAGTTAGCATTAAGGGTCGACTGATATGTTGACTGATTTTTGGCAGTTTATTGTCAGCATTGGACAATGTTTTTGAAGTAGGGCTTTTGTTTTAATGACACAATATATTACAAAACAAATTAGACTTGTGCTGTGTGCACTGCTAGTTCCAGACTTAAATTTAACTAATGGTAAAATTATGTCTTAATTTTAAGACTAATATTTTTTTTCATATTTTCAACAGTTTCTTTTTGTGAAGCATTCTGCAATTCGTTTACAGGCAAAATCAAAAAGTTGCCATCTAAATAAATCTGTTTATTTTTGAAATCAGGTAAAACATTTTGCATTTAATTAGAAATGTAAAATTATTTTAATGCAAAATTTATAGAAATTTCACCTGCAGTTATGCATGTTTTTACTATCTTTAAAGTATATGTTGTCATATCAGCTTATCATCAGTCGCCCTACTTTGTCACGCCATCTTTTTCCAGCTAATTTTAACCCTAAAAAGGGTAGAACCAGAAAGAGATATCAGAAAATGTATTTATTTGCTATTATTGGCACTCACATAATACAATATCATTTTTTTTTTTTTTACTTGACTCTTATTTTAGATTGTAATGTTTGTATCCCCAGGATGCATCGCTCCTTTGGGGTATAAATTCCCTCAAAACAGAGCACTTGTTTATCAATGCTTGTTACAGCGTGGCTCTAATTCCTCAACGCTTTGCAATGCAGACCGAAGGTTGGTCTCTTTTTAAAGAAGACACATCGCAGATAATAGTATACAATTTTTATTTTATATAAACTAAATAATTTATAAAAACTTTAAATTACTATAGCAATCAAAGCCATATGTCTAACCAAGTTATGTTCCAAATTTGAAGTTGACATCAGAAAAACTGTTTCCTCTGAGATTTAGTTGGAGCACTATACCAAAAATATCCACTGGGTTACACACAAACTATTTAATTTTTTTTGATGCAGGTTCTGTCACAATATCACCAAATACGGAACCTTGATATTTCCAACGATGTGTTTTGTCAAGATTACAAAAATATCAGATTTTCTAAAACACAATTCTATATATGTATTTGTCTTGTTTTAAAAGGGCAACATATCTCCAGAGATACAAACATTTAGAGACCGATTACAAAAAACGTAAGCATTTAATTCATAAAATTGAAATGCAAAGCTAATGCTGAACAACAGCTTTTTAAACCGGTAAGTCCCCTCCAAAATGTGTGAATATGAACTAGAGCAGCTTTTATCAGATGGTGAGAAGATTTTCCATGCACTTTTAAATGCTCCCTGTGAGCTTAACAAAGAATGTATGAACAAAGTCAATGTATCTAATGGCGCTTTTCCACTGCATGGTACGGTTCGGCACGGCTCGGTACGGTACGGTACGGCTCAGTTCGGGTCGGTTTGCGTTTCCACCGCAGTTTAGTACCGCTATAGAGTGGGCGGGATTATTCACGCGTCATTATAATTGCGCCGCCTCTACTGCCGTGACATCATCGTAAACGCGCCACAAACAAACTCACAACAAAGAAAGGAGACGGAATAGTGTTCTTCATTCTCGACATGTGGATGTTTTTAACAACAATGGAGAGGTCTATGAGAATGCTTGGGATTCACCCCCAGCAGCAGAGACTGTGGTGACAGTGACACGGGCTGTAGAGGAGGAGAGCAGGGATGTTTTTAACAACAATGGAGAGGTCTATGAGAATGCTTGTGATTTACCCCCAGCAGCAGAGACTGTGGTGGGAGTGCCACGGGCTGTAGAGGAGGAGGGCAGAGATGTGTTTAACAGCAATGGAGAGGTCTATGAGAATGCTTGGGATTTACACCAGCAGCAGAGACTGTGGTGGGAGTGCCACGGGCTGTAGAGGAGGAGGGCAGAGATGTGTTTAACAGCAATGGAGAGGTCTATGAGAATGCTTGGGATTTACCCCAGCAGCAGAGACTGTGGTGCAGTGACACGGGCTGTAGAGGAGGAGAGCAGAGATGTGTTTAACAGCAATGGAGAGGTCGATGAGAATGCTTGTGATTTACCTCCAGCAGCAGAGACTGTGGTGACAGTGACACGGGCTGTAGATGAGGAGTGCAGGGATGTGTTTAACAGCAATGGAGAGGTCTATGAGAATGCTTGGGATTTACCCCAGCAGCAGAGACTGTGGTGGGAGTGCCACGGGCTGTAGAGGAGGAGGGCAGAGATGTGTTTAACAGCAATGGAGAGGTCTATGAGAATGCTTGGGATTTACCCCAGCAGCAGAGACTGTGGTGCAGTGACACGGGCTGTAGAGGAGGAGAGCAGAGATGTGTTTAACAGCAATGGAGAGGTCTATGAGAATGCTTGGGATTTACCCCAGCAGCAGAGACTGTGGTGCAGTGACACGGGCTGTAGAGGAGGAGAGCAGAGATGTGTTTAACAGCAATGGAGAGGTCTATGAGAATGCTTGTGATTTACCTCCAGCAGCAGAGACTGTGGTGGGAGTGCCACGGGCTGTAGATGAGGGCAGAGATGTTCGTGCAGGTGTGCTGCGTTACTTGATTAGTTAACTATTCATATAGCGTGTTCTGTAAAGTGAATTATCAATAAACCTTTAAATATTTCAAAATGTACAATGTATCCCTTGTTTTTTTGATTCATGTGATGGTTTTATAATCGTGGCATTAATCATTTGTCTTTTTCAAGAGGTTCATTACGTGCTCATACAATAATACATATTTAATATAGTCTGGAGGTACACTTATTCAATCAGATTGTTTTTAATTGAAGGAAAACACAGATACAGAGGTAAAAATATAAACAGAAAACATACTCTGAAAATATAGCAAGTTCAAAAGTAATGTTATACATAAGGCTTTTTCCTTCGGCGTCGCGCCATCAAGCTCTCACTGGATCCGCTCCTCGGCTATCAACGAGAGGAACGTCTGTACTTCCTCAACAGACAACGAAACAGATAATTTGTGGTTGATACAAAAAGGTGCGTTTGTTGAAACAAAAGCTGCGTCCGCTCGTTCGCTGGCTGTGCTGATTTAAATCTAGCAGGTCTATGGGTCTCGTGTCGTAAGTTCAGTGACGCAGTAATGACGATTCTCTCCGGCCAATCAGTGATCAACAGAGTTTACACATCACGTTTTGGTAACGGTACGGTTCGCTTGGAACCTCGGCTGAGGTGGTACTAAAAAAGTACCAGGTACAGTACCCAGTGGAAAACCCCCCCAAAAGTGAACCTTACCGAACCGTACCATGCAGTGGAAAACCCCCCCCAAAAGTGAACCGTACCGAACCGTACCATGCAGTGGAAAAGCGCCATAAATATTCACAACAAGCACCCTTTCAACATGAAACCAAGACACGAGACCTACACTTTCCCTGCCTCTCCCCACAGCCTCTCACATGTTTGTATCCCCCAGGATACGTCGCCTTTTTATGCTTAACAAGATAATCATAATCATCAGATATTTCATCATGTTGCTGATGCTATAACTGCCGTGTTCTTTACAGAATGACTACATCATGTTGAAGATTAGCAGCCGCTTAAACGGGTCATATAATGCCCATTTTCCGGAAAGTTGATATTATTTTTTAGGGTCTTAATGAAAAGTCTGTAACATCATTTGGTTAATTTTTCATTGGTAGTAAAATTTGTATTTATTTTGTATCCTGTCAGAAACAGCTCTTTTCAGAGCAAGCTGTATTGTGTCATTCTCCTTTAAATGTTAATGAGCTCAGCTGACTCCGCCCCTCTATTCCGAGCACTCACTGGGGGACTGTTTACTTTAGTAGCATTCATAGTGAAACTTGGTAATTAGCACATTATTAAGAAAGATTCATAAAAAAAAAAAACTTGTACTCACGTCTTCTGTTGGTGAAGCTGGATCACGAATGATTCGAGCGAACATAGATTAATTTATGTAGCTCGAGGGCGCGTTCCCTTCAGAAAAAAACGTAATCCTCTTCAGCCACTCCGATGTCGGGAGTAAATGATGACCGCTGTGTTCATTATTACATCCAACAACAAAACACCTCAATCCCTGTCTACATCTGCTCCGGCGGTGAAACAACTGATGACCTCTCACTCAGGGCGGATCTGAGGTAAGACACCAGTACATTCTGTGCTGAAGCCCTCCTGTCAACTGGACTGGGAATCGATTCCAAAAAGCATTGATTCATTGATTCCGAGGCGTTGGGAATAGAGTCGGTTCCGAAGGTTGGAAGATTCCACCAAGAGGAGTCGACTTCTCATTCAGAGCCTTTTTCAGTTCAACAAAGCGTATCTATTGGTGCCTCTCAAACGGGAGGCACGTTTAAATTCATGAAAATAAACTGAAAGAAAACGAGTCGGTACTGAGATCATCTGAATTTGAGGATTCAGCCTTCGTTTGAGAAGCACCATTCGCCTCGCTCATGCTCGATAAAAGCCGTAAATATAAGAGTTGTGAGATAAAAGATGCATTTAATTTTTATATTTTTATTACCCTTCGCCTCACGCTTGCTAAAAGAGATTAAAAGTCTGATTCGTTTCCACAAAAAGTTATTTCGGATAGATAGTTTTAACCAGTTAAAATAAAAAGAAGCTATTCAGAGGTTATTTTACGGTGGAACTGGCTTTTGCTGTCCATAGTTTTGAGCGCTGCACGAGCGAATACATCATGACGTGATCGAGTGTCTTGATCTTATTTCCATCTAAAATACAATTTTTAGTAATTCTAAAAGAAAACGTCACGAGCATGGACCAGTGGCCAAGAGCGCATCTGATTAACAGATAAACCACGAGCTCTATCGGTGTTATTGTTAATGTTATGGTTATTTTGTTTCAATGTTTAATTTTGTGCAAAGCATACAGTCAAAGAAAACTTGCTGAACTGTGCACATTTATTTTAGACAATTCATGTCTTGTTCAATTCATGCAATAAATGCATGTCCCTGCTGAGCAGTGAGCTATGGCTAATTTCACGTCTCAATCAGAGCTATAGAAATTTATCGTCATATTTGTATATATATATTTTTTAAAAATGTATCATATTATGAATGTGATACATTTATGTAGAAAGTATCATGCCGTCATGGCAAGATTAGGTTACTAAATTTTTACAAAAAAAAAACAAGAATCTAAAATAACTGAGGAATCGATTCTTGGAATCAAAATCAGGACTCTATTCCAAACATTTTGGAATCGAACAGCCCTCCTGAGAAAGGAGTAAAGATTTAAAGTAGATTAAAAATAAAACACTGGGTGGATTCTTATCATAATAGTGTGGTTGTGTACACTAGAAGCTGACATTTTTTCGGGAATCCCGCGGGATGGGAAACAAAATCGCTACGAATCACGTGATTGGGACGGGAGAGGACAAAATGTAATCGGGAGTGGGCGGGACCGGGAATAGTAATGATACCCAACTTTACACACAAATATACCTTTTATATAAATAAACTATAAACTGTATATTTTCATTCTGAACTCAATTCTAGTTGCTCTGTCTCTTTATGCTCTCCTCCTGTTTGCTTTGGTGTGGCTGGTTAAGTGAATGACGCAGTCCGTGATGGACAGATTGTTAACGGCTGGTCTATGTGGTAATACACTCGGGCAGGACATCCAAACGCTCAACTATCATTCATCAACCTCAAATATGGCTTTTCATCTGAAAGATATATGTAGTAGCAACTTTACATGGCCGCTCAATATGATGTTAACCTAGAGAAACGTGCGCTATTGAAGTGTTTGTGTGGAAGCGCGTTTGCTGCAGGACAGGCTCCGGTGCGCTCACTTGCTCTTAAAATCTCCGTCATTCTTGGTCATACAGATAAAAGTAGCCTAATACATCTTTCGAATCTGTAAAGACTCTACGTTTATTTGTGTGCACTCAGAATAACAACGAAACGTTGCGCTTTTAAGCAAACAGGATGCGCTTTAGGTCTCATGTGAACTTGAGCGAGAAACTCCGTCTTTGAAAAATATATCTATAGAGAGTGAAATGTCTAAAAAATAAAAATAGAAGACGTGTGTGTTAGCATGGATGATTTACATGAAATTTAATCTGTGCAACACTGTGCATAAGATGGCTTTCAGTTCAATATAATAACACAAAACTACATTTTGGGTTGTTATTCAACTAATAAGGTGGGCACGCTGTGATCTGTACTATATTTGTACTGTAATTGACAGATTTAAAAAACAACAACACGGGAATGGGAGTCATTCTTCCGGGAGTGGAACGGGACAGGATTTTTCCCCAGTTTTTTCGTGGGATTGGGACGGGAAGAGATTAATTTTTGTGGGAGTGGGACGGGAGAGGTTTGAGAATTCACTCCCGTGTCACCCTCTAGTGTACACACACTGCCAACACACATTTCAGTTCAAACAACTTGTAAAAGTGTATGTGGCATTGTATGACCCCTTTAATTTCTTATGATTCACTGTTGACTCCTTTTGGAACAAGTTGTTGGCCGTTCTGATTTTCTTTGTTTTGAGCAGCTGAATGTGACACTATCTGCTTGTGTATAGCAAACACACACACACACACACACACACGCATGCTCACAAATCCTTAGAGAGAAACCATCTAGCACCTTTGATTCAGAAAGGCTTCACAACAGTAGCTGTGCTCATTTATTTACGTTACGTTTTAAAATGTGACCCTGGAGCACAAAACCATTCTTAAGTCGCTGGGGTATATTTGTAGCAATGGTTAAAATGCATTGTATGGGTCAAAATGATACATTTTTCTTTTATGGCAAAAATCATTAGGATATTAAGTAAAGATCATGTTCTATGAAGATATTTTTGTAAAATACCTACCGTAAATATATCAACTTTTTTGATTAGTAATATGTATTGCTAAGAACTTCATTTAAACAACTTTAAAGGTGATTTTCTCAATATCTAGATGTTTTATTTTTTGCACCCTCAGATTTTTAAAGAGTTGTATCTATCCCATCATCACAATCAATTCATCAATGGAAAGCTTATTTATGCAGCTTTCAGATGATGTATAAATCTCAAATTTGAAAAAATTGGCACTTATGACCAGGGTCACATTATTTTGCTGTTTTACAGTTTCTTAATATGTGGACCAAGCAAGACACGCTGGACCTGGAGTATCCTTCCCTGACGTCGACTCCCGTTTGCAGCCAGAAGGCCACCGTCACGACCCCCCTGCACCGGGACAAAACCCCGCTCACGCAGAAGGAGAACTCCCTGTACGTCTCAGCCTTCACAGAGAGCTTCATTCACATCGTTTGAGTTCAGAGGTCACTGTTAAACTCTTAATGTGCCCTCCTGTAGGTTTATCACACCAAACCACAAATCTGACCTGGATACGACTCCCCGGACCCCCACTCCGTTCAAAAACGCCTTGGCGAAATACGGCCCTCTGCGGCCCCTGGTGAGGGTTTTCCTTGTTATTATCATATTTAAACAAGGTTAAATCTCACACTGATCTCACTGATGCTTGACCTCATGTTTGATATTCTAGTTTTGAGACTGTACATTTAAAAAAAAGTTTTGTTTCGTGTCTCTTTTGGTTCTCTTAAGCCTCAGACCCCAAATTTGGAGGAAGACCTTAAAGAAGTGTTGCGCAGCGAGGCAGGAATTGAGCTGATGGTAGAAGATGAAACTCCTACAGAGAAAAAACGCAAACAAGTGGTAAGACGGTGGTTTTTATTGAGGATGAAATTACACTGATACATTTTCACTTAGGGGTGTACTCACTTTTGTGGCCAGCGGTTTAGACATTAATGGCGGTGTGTTGATTTATTTTGAAGGGACAGTGAATTTACACTTATACAAGCTGTACACTCACTACTTTACATTGTAGCAAAATGTCATTTCTTCAGTGTTGTCACATGAAAAGATAATACAATATTTACAAAAATGTGAGGGGTGTACTCACTTCTGTGAGATACTGTATATATGTACTGTCAAATGATTAATCGTATCCAAAATAAGTTTTTGTTTACATAATGTATGTTTATATATAAAATATTTATAATATAAATTATATGAATATAAATATAGACATGTAAATATTTTCAAAATATGTGTGTGTGTGTGTATATATATAAACACACACATAAAAATACACAGAACACACTCATATATTATGCAAAGAAAAACTTATTTTGGATGCGATTTAATCTTTTAATCGACAGCACTAAAATAAATATATATATCAACACTAAAAAGCTAGCAACATATATTGGATGACATGCTTTTCTTTAAAAAGTTAAATATTGTCTTATACAAATAAATTAACACATTTATCTCAGAGTAAATAAAATAACTAAGTTAATAGACAAATTAATAGAGGAATAATGTGTTGTTTTGAGTGCTTGATGGACCATATATCAGATTTGTTATTCAGCTTTCCTTTTAAATGTTTATTAATTTGACCATTTTATTTTAATTGTATTTTTTTTTTTTTAGCATAAAATGGTGACATTGTATAAAACATGCAAATACATATTACTTGTTTATTTCTCCGGTGTGGTTATATTTAATTGTCTGTCTCTTTTAACAGCACCGGCCGCTGATGAAGAACGTGCGTAAATCTCTGGCTCTGGATGCCATTGACTGCAGCAAGTCTGTTGCTGCACGAAAGCAGCAAATTAAAAACATGGTCAAAACCAGTCCGAAGGTACAGAAACCGGACCGACGGTGTTGCATTTGCCCAGAATCACTGAACAGATTTAAAGTGTGTCTTGTGTTTTGAAACTCCAGGCTCAGATCGTGCGCTCGCTCCCTCTTGTGACCTCTTGTGATGTGAAAAAGGAAGAGAATGTGTTGGATCAAGGATTTATTCTTGGCCCGAATGAGAGCAGCCTGCCCACTAAACCTGTGCCTCCCACAATGCAACAGAGTCCTCCATTACCTGTAAGTGCTGTTAAGATCAGACAACGACATGTTTACGAAATATCATTTATCATGTTTACAAATTATATGCAATCTTAATAGATTAGCACAACACAGCAAGTATGTTTAGTTATTTTTTTTAGTTCATAACTGTTAAGTATTTTATTATGCAAAACACTGATGATTTGGTCAATTGGATGCTCTGCAGTGAATGTGTGCCGTCAGAATGAGAGTCTGATAAAAACATCACAATAATCCACACCTCCAGTTAATCAGTTAACATCTGGAGAAGACAAAAGATTAAACTAATCCATCATTAAGACGTTTTAAGTTCAAAATGAAATGTACAAATTAAAATGGCTATAAACAAATATTTGGATTTTGATGCGAGAGACAAAAGGAGATATACTTTTTCACTGGATGAAGCATTATTATTGGTTATGGACAGAAGCCAAATTGAACTTAAACCATTTCTTTTTTTCACTTTAGAAGATGTTAATTGATAGACTGGAGTGGTGTGGATTATTGTGATGCAGTGTTTCCCACAGGATTTTGTGAGACTTGTGGCGGCAGGTGACGTCACATATTAATTGGCATATTCATGACGTGTTTGCGTACAGACGAGCTTTGGCACTTCAGATCGGTTGAGGCGGCTCGACACAATGAAGGTATGGGAAGCACTGGAGGTTGTCTGTGGGAGTGTCGACAGTTATCGAGCACACAGAACGAGCCGAACGAAACCCGTTGAGCGAGGGGAGATTTTCCACTAGTTAATCGATTGTGGATGGTTTCTTTTTCGGCCCGCCCAGGTAAAGTCTATGTGTGGGAAACACTGTGATGTTTTTATAAGCTGTTTGGACTCATTCCGACGGCACCCATTCACTGCATCAGTGTCTCAGCAATGGATGCTCTCCCAGTGACACATTTCTACAAACCTGATGAAGAAACAAACTGTGCGATTCCTGTCAACACTCGACAGTTGTAGACAACCTCCAGTGTTTCCCATACGTTCATTGTGGCGAGCCGCCTCAACCGCCCTCTGCCATCAGCTTAAGTACTATATTTAGAAACTTTCAAACCCTTTTGGCCGATTTTTTTCGTAAAAGGTACATACTGACAACCCTAAAAAAAAACTTCGCTTTCATTCTTTTGAAAGATGTTTTACTTTACATGTAATGAATCTAAAATATATGAAATTTTCACTTTTTTTAAAAAAATTACAAGAAAAAAAAAAAAAAATCACCATATGTGTATGTGTATATATCTCTATCTCTCTCTCTCTCTCTCTCTATATATATATATATATATATATATATATATATATATTAGAGGGTGACACGGGAGTGAATTCTCAAACCTCTCCCGTCCCACTCCCACAAAAATTAATCTCTTCCCGTCCCAATCCCACGAAAAAACTGGGGGAAAATCCTGTCCCGTTCCACTCCCGGAAGAATGACTCCCATTCCCTCCCACTCCCGTGTTGTTTTTTTTGCCGAAATCTGTCAGTTACAGTAAAAATATAGTACAGATCACAGCGTGCCCACCTTATTAGTTGAATAAAAACCCAAAATGTAGTTTTTTGTTATTATATTGAACTGAAAGCCATCTTATGCACAGTGTTGCACAGATTAAATTTCATGTAAATCATCCATGCTAACACACACGTCTTCTATTTTTATTTTTTAGACATTTCACTCTCTATAGATATATTTTTCAAAGACGGAGTTTCGAAGTTTCTCGCTCAAGTTCACATGAGACCTAAAGCGCATCCTGTTTGCTTAAAAGCGCAACGTTTCGTTGTTATTCTGAGTGCACACAAATAAACGTAGAGTCTTTACAGATTCGAAAGATGTATTAGGCTACTTTTATCTGTATGACCAAGAATGACGGAGATGTAAGAGCAAGTGAGCGCACCGGAGCCTGTCCTGCAGCAAATGCGCTTCCCCTCTCCACACAAACACTTCAATAGCGCACATTTCTCTAGGTTAACATCATATTGAGCGGCCATGTAAAGTTGCTACTACATACATCTTTCAGATGAAAAGCCATATTTGAGGTTGATGAATGATAGGTGAGCGTTTGGATGTCCTGCCCGAGTGTATTACCACATAGACCAGCCGTTAACAATCTGTCCATCACGGACTGCATCATTCACTTAACCAGCCACACCAAAGCAAACAGGAGGAGAGCATAAAGAGACAGGGCAACTAGAATTGAGTTCAGAATTAAAATATACAGTTTATAGTTTATTTATATAAAAGGTATATTTGTGTGTAAAGTTGGGTATCATTACTATTCCCGGTCCCGCCCACTCCCGATTCAATTTTTTCCTGTCCCGTCCCAATCACGTAATTCGTAGCGATTTTGTTTCCCATCCCGCGGGATTCCCGTGACCCGTGGGATTCCCGAAAAAATGTCAGCTTCTAATATATATCTCTGTAAGGATGATTTAAAAATATATTGTCCATGAAACTAATTGTTCATAAAAAAAAAGTTGCCTAATAATTTTCTTCTTCTGCTAGATGTCTCCAGCCTGGGAAACCGTTGTCTGTGGACAGACGAAAGACCAGCTGATCATGACCGAGAAAGCAAGGCGGTACCTCCGCGCTTTAAAATCTCATGCCCCAAACCGAGCGCTCATACTTTCCTGATTCCAGAGCAGCTTCTGGATATTTTTCTACAAAGCATAATGTGTAAAAATAAAAAAATGTCATGTAGAATATGAAACCAATTACTGTTCCAGAATAGACCCTTTAATGCTGATAATGCTCTTGTCTTGTTTTCTGTGGCATATGAGCACATTCAGAATAGCACCTGACTTCATTTAACCCTGTATAATAAGTGTGTTGTTTTATTTATGTATTGGCAAACATGCCGAGCAGAGTAAACGATCAGGTTGCTGTTCAGGGATCTCTGTATGGTTTTATATTCTGTTCTACATATCTGTAAGAATAACTACACATCTGCTAGACTCGGCTCATGTGATGTATGAGCTGTATATACAGTCTGTGCATTAAAAGCAGAAATGGCTTGACATTTTTTTCTGGCTTGAAGTTGGTCATAAATGTTACACATTTTTGAAGTTTTATAAAGGACCACAGGCTCCGGCTCTAATTCAGTGTGTGTTGAAACATAATGTTTTTGTCTGTAAAATAAAAAACAGTAGGCTATTGTATGCTACAAAAGAAAATAAAAGCCACTGACTCTCTTGATGTTAGCCTTTAGACCATGTATTTCTGTGTAACCATGTGCATTCAAAATAATTGTCTTTAAATTTCAGGAAAAATTGAAAAGTGAATCACCTTGTCTTTTGGTAAAAGCTCTATGTTACTCATATTTAAAGTTGAGATGGATGTACGGTGTGGTTTTATCTGGTTGTGTTCAGAATTGATGACATGCATTGACAGTATTGCGTTAAGTCAGTTGTAAATAACTGAGTTTGTAACACATTGCTGTAGTTATAGCATTTAAATCAAAGTTTGTGTTGTTTTATGGGGTTGTGTTGGATGAGTTTTTCCCAAGAAACATAAATGAACATACCAAAAGGTCAGATGTGTTGTTTTTCTCTACCGTGAACGGATGCACAATGTCTCAGAAGAGACTTGGTTAAATAGAAATGGCATGTTACAGAAAGGCACTTAACTTTGTAACTGCTGCATGTGGTGAAATGGCAGAAGCCAGTGTTTCTCAGGATGATTGCAGACGAAGTCTCTTTCATGGGCAGTCAGTGGACTGGACTTTAGCAGAGCTGCTGTTTTCTATCATAGGTTCACTCAACGCTGCGTGAGCTTTCACGCTTTGGGAACGCCCCCTGCGTGACCGATGTCTGAAGCCCCTATAGAATCACGCCAATTCATTGGCTGATGGTGCGACGCCGTCTCTGACTCAATCACGTCGTCAGCTTATACTGGCGAACGCGCCATCCACTCCTCAGATTTCTCTGCCTTCACGAAGCGGTCACATTGCCCTTCGTTGTTGTAATTTTCTGGCCCAAAATATTATATTTCGGACGCGATTCCTCCATTTGCACTTCGGCGACTGCCTACAGTGGAACTTTGTTCTCCTTGCGGTGAAGTGCCGTGGACTATCGCCGTTGCCAACCGCCGTGCGCGCGATTCATCGCTCGCGATGACCCTCACAGAAAGTGTGTCAAATGTTTGGGGTTTTCGCATGCACGCGATGCGGTTTATGGGATATCCAAGTGTAAACTTTGTGAGAATCTCCGTCTCATAACCCTCCGCTTGAGGTGTGAGAAGGAGTCATCCATTTTTCTCCGTCGCGCTCCGGAGGCCTCCGCGGCTTCGCGTGAATCCGCGGTCTCTCGTGAGTCAGCGACCTGGGGCTCGGATGTTGAACTCGAGGCGCCCAGGCTACGCACTCTCCCCCAACTACGGTTTGGGGAGCCCGTGGCCGGTCCTTCCCCCGCCAGCGCCCACGCAGACGGGTTGACCTAAAGCGGCCCAACAGGCCTGCCGCTTCGGCTAATCTGGGTCGTTCCTGACCTTCGGGTCGGAATGAGGAGAGGTCAGACTGCAAAAGCGTTTCTGCCTGCCTCGAACGCGCTCTCCTCACTCAAATCTGTCACAGCCACCCCTCGAGGCTTGGTGTGCAGAACGAGTTCACCCTCATTTTTCCTCGGTCTGGCAGTTGGGGGACACGTCCATTTTTCCCCCTCTACAGTCCGTCCTGAGGGATTACAAATTTTATTCTATGTTTAATTTAAATTCACTTCCTGACTAAGAAGTGTCAGGCAAAATCAGGTGCTTGAGATCGTTTCCTGACCATTTGAGCTTGAGACAGCTGTGCCTTTTGTCTCTATGATAATGGTAAGTTCAATGAGACAGACTACTGAGGCTTTCAACGTTTGTTCTGCAAATGGCTTTGTTCTGGCCAGACGTTGATTCGTTTAGGTTGATTGAATTAGTGTCTATGCATTTGGTTATGTTGATGAGATTTGATTACAGGAAGTCTGGTAACAAAACCAACATGTGTTTGCTTTGTTTGATGTTTGTCTCCACCTCCAAGAAGTCCCTCCTCCAAAAATGCCTATAAAATAACCTTGTAAAGTTACTTAAGATGAGATTTCGATGACTACAGATACCAATGACATGTCATAGAATAAAGAAATTCTGCTGACGATCCAATCCGAAGTCTCCTGGTCTTCTCTTCTGAGTTTTCTACACTTTAGAAGAACAGAGTTTACAACAGATGGTGCCGTGACCCGGATAGAGTTCCAGCTTCCTCACCTGAAAACTTCAAGCTCAAACAAAGATCTGCATCTTTTGGAATCCAGTGAAACTTCAAGCTGAACAAAGATTCCCAGACTGAATTTTTCTCTCAACCAAGGGTTGTGGTGAGTGCTGTCTCTAATCCAAAAGAACCTAAGACCAGTGTATCCTCTGTGCCGTCAGAGAAGAGTTAACATACATCTGTAGGGTTTGTTTAACTAAATGTATCCTCTGTTTCAGGCAGGGAAGAGTTTATCCTCTGTTCTTGTAGGCAGGGAAGTTTATCCTCTGTTTCAGACAGGGAAGAGTTTATCCTCTAAAGTTTTTTATTTTAGAGATGAAAGTATCCTCTGTTCTTGTAGGCAGGGAAGTTAAGTGTGAAGTGTTGGTAATTTGGAAAGTTAACAATAGTTAAGGTTTTTTATTTTTTTATTTAACAAGTGTTGATCAGAGAAGTTTTTTTTTTTTTTTTTTGTGGTACCGAAGAAACTTACAAAATGGTTAGAAGGAATGCTAGACTGATTCCAACCACAGAAAAGAGTGGTCTTGCGACTCCTTTGTGGTCAGATAGTGAATTCAAAACGCTGTTAGGGGAACAAATGGACCTAATAGTCACTGAAAAAGTTAGACTAGAACTAACGCAGAAATATGAGATTCATCCAGACAAGACTTGGTCAGTAGATGAGTGTAAAAAGGTACTAGGAGCAAGTATTCGTAAGAACAATGTGAAAGGCTATATCTGTTGTCACAGAGAATTCAGTGTAACGCTAGCGACACAACAGTCTCAGTGTAACTCCGAGCTAGAGAAACAGAACAATGAACTCCGTGCGAGAGTATCCACTTTGACTAAGAAATTGAACCTCAAGAAAGTTGCAGCAAAAACTGATGTGGAAGTAAGTCAGCCTGATAACATTTACCCTGATTTACAAGCGTTCTTTGAAACCGATGTAGCTCTCCAATCAGTAACTGGTGTGCCTGTAAATTCCGTCCATGTGTGTGGGGCTAGGAGAAGATCTCAGGGGATTGAGGAAACTGATAGTGTTCCTCTCAATTCTCCTGTTGTGCAAATACAAACTGCTGCCAAAGCTTTATGTCCTAAAGATATAGAGAGACTATCTCAGAGTTTACCGTCAGCACGCACACATTTTTCTGAATTTAGAAGAACATTGATCAGTAAAATGCGTCTTTATGACATGTCGTTGGCAGAAGTCACGCAGCTGTCACAAATACTAACTGAATCTGAATTCAACAGTTTTGAATCTGCTGTCACTTCTGAACTGCGAAATGCCAGTAAGGGTGATTTAAGAGAAGGTATTTTGAAAATCCTAAAGAATATCTTAGGACCCAAAATAGATTGGTCTAGAATTACTACCTGTGTGCAAAGGAAAGAAGAAACTGTGAGTGAATATACTGAGAGATTTTGTCAGTCAGCTGTAATCTACAATGGAATTGTTGATGACCCTGAAAGTGTGCTAGATGACAAGGGACCCTTGGTTCGTATCTGGTCAGATGGCCTTGTAGCCGAATACAGAAAAGCTTTACCATTCTTAGATCTAACTTGGTCTAACAGAACTCTCAGAAGTAACCTAGACAGGTTAGCTACATGGGAAAGAGATGCTGATGTCAAGGCAAAAGTAAGAGTAGCAGCAGCTACGTTTAACACAACGAAACAAGACAATAGATGGTCTAAAAGAGAAAGCAAATGCAAATACTGTGAAAAATTAGGACATTGGGAGAAAGAGTGTAGGAAGACGTTACAAGATAGTAAAAGAAATGCTATGCATAATTCTGCTCCTTCTCAGCCTGCACACAACCCTGAAGTAGTTCCGCCAGTGACCACTGAAACTGTGGTACAGATAGTTCAGGCTCTTCTAAGAGCACAACAAGACCAGGAAAAAAACTAATTATTGGGGCTGTGAGTAGCTACCTTTCCCCTGTAATCCAACACAATGACCAAATAATTTTTGTGAAAGGTAGCATAAAAGAGAAAGAGATTGATTTTTTGCTTGATACAGGTGCAGAAATTACAGTAATTCCTACAAAATTGGCACAAGGTTTAAACATCCCATACAAGAAAACCAAACTTTGTTTAACTGGTGTAATAGGTGAAGATTCTGTTTTGTATGAAACTCCGCCCATAGAGGTACAATTTGGCCCAAAAACTCTGACTACAAAATTGCTATGCGCTCCATTAAATACAGGTGCAATTTTAGGCATGGATCTTCTGAGACAAATAAATCTAACTTTAGACATGTCCTCAGAATCTACTAGCATAAAAATTTCCTCAGCACAGATTTCTACCAATAATGCAACCCCTCCCGAGTATGCTTTCTTACAGAATCATCCAATTTGGGCTAAAGACAAGGATGATTGTGGGTTGTTGACAGGTGTAGAACCAGTTAAATTGACAGGAACTCCACCTCCGGTCACCAAACAATATCCGATTAATAAGGAAGCTATACAGGGAATCAAACTTATTGTAGAAAATTTGCTGACGCAAGGAGTGCTAGTTAAAACCAACAGTCCATGTAATTCACCCATATGGCCCATCAAGAAATCTAATGGGACATGTAGACTTACAATAGACTACAGAGTAGCCAATAAACATATTGAAAAAATCACCCCCCTAGTGGCAGATCCATCTACAATTTGTAATGGCTTACCATTAGATTGTAAGATTATTCAGTAATTGATATGTCTAATGGATTCTTTTCTGTACCGTTGCACTCTGACAGCCAGCCATGGTTAGCTTTCACAGTTGACTATGAGCAATACCAGTGGACACGATTGCCACAGGGATTTCAAAACTCCCCAACCATATATCATCAGGCTGTCAAACGTGATTTGTGTGACCCAGAATGTCCGGTAAAACAGTCCACTATGATCCAATATGTCGATGATATTTTGATTGCCTCAACAGATCATGAGGTACATCAAACTGAATTGGCATCATTGTTGGACTATTTGCATAAAAAAGGACACAAATGCAGCTTTCACAAAGCTCAAATCGCTAAAAAGCAATCACATTTCTGGGTCAAACAATTGGTGCAGGAAATAGATCCATTACACAGGATCGAGCGGCTTCAGTCAAAGCCATACCTCCGCCTAATACCATTAAAACACTCCGCTCATTTTTAGGAACAACAGGTTATTGTAGACCTTGGATTGAAGACTATGCCTCGATTGCTCAGCCTCTCTATGATTTGTTGAAAGGCCATGGTAAAGATTCAGATACTGTTTGTATGGAAGAACTTCATCTCAAAGCTTTTAATGATTTGAAGAGAGCACTATGTCAAGCACCAGCATTAGGAGTTGCCCAATCTGATAGACCCTTTGTGCTTTATGTCCATGAACACTTAGGCTTTATGACTGCATGTCTAATGCAAGATCATGGGGGCAGCTTACGCCCAATTCATTACTATTCCGGTAAACTTGACATAGTCGCTCAAGGTATGGGCCCATGCCTCAGAGCAGTACATGCAGTTCATCTAGCGCTTCAGGCTTCATCAGGAATGGTGTTAGGTCAGACTGTAAACGTAAAATGCCCTCACGCAGTGTCCGCACTAATGAATCAAGCAAAAGTCACTTCTGTCACCTCCTCCCGTTGGGGAAATTGGTTAGCAACTCTCACAGCCCCGAATATTGTTATACAGCGTGCACCAGTCACGAACCCATCCTCATGTATGATTTCTGCAATGACTGAATTTGTGTTAGAGGATGAAGGCGAAATGACTCATGATTGTGTTACGCTTACATATGCAGCGACAAGTGAAATAGCAGAAACTCCCATAGAGAACGCAGAATTGGAGTTGTTTGTTGATGGTTCAGCTCAAGTTATTGAAGGTAACAGACGAGCAGGATATGCAGTAACTTCCACCACTGAAGTAGTTGCTTCAGGTCGTCTTCCAGATCATTTTTCAGCTCAAGCTGCAGAACTAGTAGCCTTAACTAGAGCATGCACGCTAGCTTCAGGATCGGTTGCAAATATCTACACAGATTCCAGGTATGCTTTTGGGGTAATTCATGATTTTGGTGTCATTTGGCAAACCAGAAAATTTCTAACTTCTGCTGGATCCCCCATTAAGCATGCTGGATTAGTGAAAGATTTAATGTTTGCCATGAAACTCCCAAAGAAATTAGCGGTGATCAAAGTGAAAGCACATCTCACAACTAATACTACGGAAGCTTAAGGTAATGCTCTTGCTGATGTAGCGGCTAAACAGGCTTGTTTCTATGCAACTGTACAAGTGTGTTCAGGTAGTACAGCACAGAAGATAATTCTACCTCCTGAATCAATCGTTGATCTGTATAAAGACGTTCCTCTATATGAAGCATGGACATGGTTAGACAAAGGAGCCACTGTGGATTCATCCGGCTGCTGGACCAAAGGGGGAAAGTATGTTGCTCCCGAATCACTGTTGCCATATTTGGCTCAACAAATACACAGTTTGGGTCATAGTGGTCCAGCAACGATGAATCACAGGTTCTCAAATCAATGGTGGAATCCAAAATTCAGAAACGCAGCCACTGAAACAGTCAAGAGATGTGTTACATGTCAGAAAAATAATGATGTACCAGCAGCCACTACACCAGCAGCACATACCCCAGCTCCACCAGGGCCATTTCGTCACCTGCAAGTTGATTACATATCATTGCCCCCTTGTAAAGGAAAAACTGACGTTTTGGTAGTAATAGACAAGTTCTCAAGATGGGTAGAAGCTTATCCAACAGGGCGTGCTACAGCTGCACATACTGCTAAATGTCTTGTCACTGATTTCATTCCCAGATGGGGACTACCAGATTGCATTGACTCAGATCAAGGTACCCACTTCACAGGACAGGTAGTCAAGGAAGTGTCTAGAATGTTGAAGATTAAGTGGAACCTTCACTGTCCCTATAGGCCACAAGCATCAGGACAGGTTGAACGATCAAACAGAACAATCAAAACCAGGCTAAGCAAAATGCATCAGGAAGGAGTACCATGGGTTGAAGCACTGCCCGCAGTACTGTGTAGTATGAGAGCATCACCTAACAGATCAGTAGGACTGAGCCCTCATGAGATTATTACTGGACGCCCAATGCAGATGCCAGGTGTGATTGATCTTAGAAATGCTGATGTGCACATTGCTTCAGATGCCCTGATCGCTTACTGTGAAAACCTCACAAAGGCAGTGCAGAGTGCCAAAGAGAGAGTTGAGTCGTGTTGGCAGACTCCACCAGAAGGTGGACACACAATCATCCCAGGTCAATGGGTCATGATAAAGGCGTTCAAAAACAAGCCATTAGAGCCTAAGTGGTACGGACCACATCAAGTGATGTTGATTACAGCAGCTGCAGTATTGTGTCAGGGAAGGAAAACTTGGACTCATGTGTCACACTGTAAGGTTGTTCCTCCCCCTGCAAGGATAGGATAGGGCAGACACAAGAACCAGTGAGGAGCCCAGGGAAGAACCGAAAGCAACAGGCTTCGGGGGCCAACCCTGCGGTGAAGATTTCCTCATAGGCCTTTCCCCTCCATTAGTCCATCCTTTCCTCACTGTTCTTTAGGTGTCGCAGGAATTGAGAAATAGGGAAAGAAGGAACAACAATAGCAGACTATATTTTGAACAGAGGATACAACCCTAATGTTTGCAGACACAACAAACACTGCTCTGTGCCGTTGTTCTCTCTTGTTTGTGTTTCTTTCTTCCTCTGTGCAGATACCATTTGATGGCTGTCCTGAGATCCATATGCACCGCCCTTCTCACCTGCGGATGAAGCCACAACCTCTAGAAAACAACTAGACCCATTGCCGAGCCAACTATCACACAAGAAAGAGAAAAGAAAGAAGAAGAAGAAAAAGAAAAAAAATACACAACGCAGAGACTCACATACGGGAACTTCAGTCATCCATCAACATGATCAAGATTTTCGTACTATTAACCATCATGGACATCACGCAAAGTGTAGACCCCAGAAACAACATATTCGTAGAGCTGATGAATATGTCAAGAAATGCCTTGTTTGCTGGAAAGAACATTTGCATGCCGCACGCACCTTCAGTAGGAGCAGGAATCCCATGGGTGGCACACCCTATCTCCAAATGTGATACGTGTACCTTATTCGATCATCATACCAGTGGATTATACAACAAGGATACATGTCACAACGTAACAATTCCTCCAGCTTCTTCGTGTTGCATTCCTGGACTACCATCCTGCAACCTAACTTCAGCTACTCCCATCATGACAGATCTACTCATGTCAAGGATGTTCTATTGGTGCATGGAAAATCATGCTCCAGCATCGACTACACTGGGTGAAATTCCTCGTGAACGTTGCAGCTTTGTGATTGAAAGAAGAACCGAATTCGGTGTGTACGTTACTACATCAGATAAGAAAGAGGAGAATGAATTAAAAGAGTGTCTCTATGGGAACCCATCCCTACCGAATTTTTTTGCCATAAATCAGTGGTGTATGATTCCTCCACCGACTGGCACTTTGTGGTTATGTGGGACTTCTGTCTACAGCATCCTACCCAGCCAATTCAATGGCAGGTGCACCCTGGTTTATGTCCTACCAGCCATCAGAGAAAATACACACTCCACCTCAAGTTCTCCACATCTACAAAATTCAGCTTCTACCAACAAAGATGGCTGCATTCCAGGACTCACTTGTGTACAAACGTGGTGGTCAAGAACTCTTGGAGCATTAATCCCATCGTATGGTGTCATGCAGGCTCTCGATCAGGTCAGAAGCCTGTCGGATTCAGTACAGAAATTGGCCAATGATACGGTTTTGGCCCTGGGCAACATCAAGGACACTCTTGCCTCGCACAAGATGATGATCTTACAGAACAGAGTGGCCTTGGATTACATTCTTGCAACACAAGGGGGAGCCTGTACCATTATCGGTCCTGAATGCTGCACCGGGTTAATGGATCCAACAGAGAACTTGAACAAAATCCAACAAGACATTCTTGGTCTTTCAGCAAAATTACACCAGATGACTGAAGATAATTCTTCATGGTTCGGAAACTTGTTAGGTAAACCCTGGCTGTGGATCAAGGAAATAGCAATTCTGCTGTTGTTTCTCCTACTTGCGTACTATCTATGCATCCACAGTATCAAGTGTTTCTTTCAGCAAATGACTCCCGCCTCTCACGAGGAAATGACAGTTCCAACCAGAAAAGATTATTACCCGTAAGAACTTCACGGACCCTAATTGCATGTTTTGTTTCTGTGTCAGCATGCAATTACATATAAGCAACACAGAACATGTACTATGTGCCTGTAACGATTACAAGTTACAAGAATTAACTTTTAAGTGTCTAAATTTGTATTTTGTGAGAGTTATTAGAACTCTCAAAGGGGGAATTGAGGGATTACAAATTTTATTCTATGTTTAATTTAAATTCACTTCCTGACTAAGAAGTGTCAGGCAAAATCAGGTGCTTGAGATCGTTTCCTGACCATTTGAGCTTGAGACAGCTGTGCCTTTTGTCTCTATGATAATGGTAAGTTCAATGAGACAGACTACTGAGGCTTTCAACGTTTGTTCTGCAAATGGCTTTGTTCTGGCCAGACGTTGATTCGTTTAGGTTGATTGAATTAGTGTCTATGCATTTGGTTATGTTGATGAGATTTGATTACGGGAAGTCTGGTAACAAAACCAACATGTGTTTGCTTTGTTTGATGTTTGTCTCCACCTCCAAGAAGTCCCTCCTCCAAAAATGCCTATAAGCTGGAACCAGCTTCCAGAAGAGATCAAATGTGCTAAAACATTAGCCACATTTAAATCCGGTCTCAAAACTCATCTATTTAGCTGTGCATTTGTTGAATGAGCACTGTGCTACGTCCGAACTGACTGCATTATTTTATGTATAATCCTTTTCTATTTAACTGTTTTAAATTTCATTTTAAATCAATGTCTATATCATTTTAAATGTCCTTATTTTATTATTTTTAACTCCTTGTTTTTATTGCTGTGAATGATTATTTCACTTTCTTTTATGTAAAGCACTTTGAATTACCACTGTGTATGAAATGTGCTATACAAATAAACTTGCCTTGCCTTGCCTATAAAATAACCTTGTAAAGTTACTTAAGATGAGATTTCGATGACTACAGATACCAATGACTTGTCATAGAATAAAGAAATTCTGCTGACGATCCAACCCGAAGTCTCCTGGTCTTCTCTTCTGAGTTTTTTTTACACTTTAGAAGAACAGAGTTTACAACAGTCCTTTTGCCGCCAGCGGGCCGCGTGTTAGGGGACACAGTCGGTTCTCTCCTGCAGCGTTCGGATCCCGTGCCGGCCGCCTGTCAGTCCAGCAATTCACTCTCCATCAACCCGAGCAAGGACACCAAGGGCTCTCCTTCGTGGTGGAGGGTGTCGCTGTTTCCAGGCCTTCTCGACACCCCATCTCAGGTATCCTTTGCACGACACTCTGCTTCCTCTATCGCATTTCATTCATGAATGGGAGCGTCTACCGGGGGTATCGCTTTCCGATCAGGCGGGATTTACTGTCCCAGCTTCAGAGCAGGATCTGGCATCCTCAACCAGAGCTCTGGAAGTTGTGGGTATGGCCCATACAGGGCCAAGGGCCGTAATGGATGTTTTGCCTGTCGAAGTTCAGGAGACCATCGCCAGTGCCAGAGCCCCTCTCTACTAGGAAGCTGTACTCTTCCAAGTGGGGCGTCTTTGAGTCATGGTGTTTAGCTCGAGCAATAGACCAAGTTAACTGCCCTGTTGGTCCAGTGCTGGAGTTCTTGCAAGAGAGGCTGACAGCAGGGGCGGCTGCTACTATCCTTAGGGTTTATGTAGCGGCCATCGCAGCTCGGAGAGAGCTGGATGAGATTCCCCTGGGGAGGCATCGGTTGGTCTCTGCCTTTATGCGTGGAGTCAGACGGCTTAGGCCGGCTCGCCCCATGGCAGTTCCTTCTTGGGACTTATCAGTCGTCCTCGAAGGTCTGGTGGCGGCCACTTTCGAGCCCTTAGAGTCAGCTTCAGAATGGATACTGACTCTTAAGGTTGTTCTTTTGCTGGTCGCTTACGTCACTAAAAAGAGTTGGAGATTTGCAGGCCCTCTCTGTCAGTGAGACATGTATGGACTTTGGCCCGGGTCTGGTCAAAGTGACCCTGCGGCCTAGGCCTGGTTATGTTCCCAAGGTCTTGTCCACATCGTTTCGCTCTTAGGTGGTCACACTTCACTCTTTCCATCCTCCTCCCTTTGCTTTGGTTTGGAGAAAATCCTGCCAGTTACTGGTGTGTTTTGGTGTTGGCCGCCGTGGGCTTGCCACGTCAAAGCAGAGGATTTTCCACTGGGTGAAAGATGCCATTTCACTGGCTTATGAGGCGCAAAACCTTCCTGCACCTATTAGTCTTCGGGCGCATTCTAGTCTTAGGGGCGTAGCCTCCTCTCAAGCTCTCTTTAGAGGGGTACCCCTGGAGGATATTTGTGTTGCGGCAGGATGGTCCTCTCTGCACACCTTTATCAGGTTTTATAACCTCGACATTGATGCGGCTCCAGGTTCTCAGATCCTGTCTGTTTGAACCGGCCGTATCTTGGTGGTTCATTATTGGATCAGATGGGCAGCGTTTTTAGCTTGGCGTGTTTGGTATATCATTCCCAAAGCGTGAAAGCTCACGCAGCGTTGAGTGAACCTATGATAGAGAACGTCTCAGGTTACTCGCGTAACCCTTGTTCTCTGAATAGGGACTGAGATGCTGCGTTTGCTGCCAAGCTCCTCACGCTGCCGACAGAGTTCTTTTCGGCAGAGAAATCTGAGGAGTAGCTGGCGCGTTCGCCAGTCTAAGCTGACGATGTGATTGCGTCAGAGACGGCGTCGCGCCATCAGCCAATGAAATTGCGTGATTCTATAGGGGCTTCAGACATTGGTCACGCAGTGGGCGTTCCCAAAGCGTGAAAGCTCACGCAGCGTCTCGTTCCCTATTCAGAGAACAAGGGTTACGCGAGTAACCCGAGACGTTTTAACTTCTCCCATTCGTTGTGATGCAGGTTATCTCTTGGTCTCAGTCTGTCTGGATCTACTGAATTGCATGACTTTCATTACAAATGCATACATCATTTCTTTATATATTAAGCATAAAACGTTGAATGCTGATATTTGAACATTTTTAAACATAAAAAAAAATTGGGGCTAAAAGTGGAAATGTGAAAATAAAACTGCCAGTAGGTGGCAACAAATCACTGTTAAGTGAGTCATTGTGATTGAACCGAATCATTTAAACGGTTGATTCATTCGGGAAGGAATCACCATCATGTTGTTTAGAGTCGTAAAACAGTGCTGTGGCTGTGTTTGGAGTGATTTTTTTTGGTGAAATAGAGCAAAAACAGACAATATGGTGTGTTGAGAATTCAAATGAGGTCACATGACATAGTTATCCATGGGTGGAACTAAGTCTCCTCAAGTGCACTGAATGAATATTAGGCTGCCTTTGTTTGTGTTCGTACCACTGAAGCAGTCTTTCCCTTTCCTACTCTCATGGAGAGAGACTTTCTGTAGAGCTGATGTGTTCCTGACTTAGTAAGTTTATCCCTTTTGAATTTGTGTAATGTTAATTCCTAAAGTTATGTTTGTTTGGGTATATTTTTGTATTTCACTGTTTAAATTGTTATACTGTTAATTTAAGATGTTTATTCTTATTGTTTGTTATAGAAACCATACAACTCTATAGTTGGTGCTAATGCTGCAGCGTGAAATAAAGATCATGGATTGACTACTGGCTTAGGTGTTTTAATGGACACACCATCCTGGTAGCACACTTCCTGAATCAACACAGCTGCAAAACTTTACATGGTCCTTCGAGCCGGAAAGGGCTGCTAGGATGGATGAAGATGATGAGCCTGCAAGACCTAAACGGATATTAAAACCTCCAAAATGGCACCAGGATTATTTATTAACTCAGCCAAGATCATCGATAGATTCTGTCTGCATACAAGGACAAACTTCTGATCAAGCATCTCAGGGGACATCACAAGGGGCTATCATAGCCAAAACTCAAGATGAGGTGAGAGCTCTTGCTGAAGATATCCAGCAAATAAAAGGGATGTTGTCAGAGCTGAGCCATACAATGAGAGCAATAAGTACAAGAAGCAGAAATTCCTCCTTTTCTACCAGTTCTGAACAGAGTTTGAATCAAACATCTCCTGTCAGAGATAATCAAGAAGATGGTAATACTGGAGCTTCTCTTGTGCATGAACTGAGTGAATGTCTAATTCAACATAAAGAAAAATGTGATTTATTAATACCTCCTACACATAGCAGACAGAGTACTCTCCCTCCTTTATCAAGAGCTGTGCTGCCTACACCTTTACCACAAGAAGACAGATTGTTACTAGAATCTAGTTCGTTACAGCCTCCTGCTTCACAATTGCCAACTGAATCTGTTACCACAGCACATATTACTTTACAGTCACAGCCTTTGGGAAACCCTCCTGTAATGAGTATGAATCCAATTCAGTTTGGCAATGGTTCATCTTGGTCATCATCAGGTCAACAGCCAGTATATCCAGTTTATCCATTCAATGATCAACAAGCAGCACGGAGCAGCATTGTTCCTAGTCAAATGCAGGGTAATGCATCTTTTCCCTGGATGTTTTCATATCCTCCAGTGCCTTTTTCTAATCCTGCAGTATATCCACCTTATGGTCCATTTGTTTATCCAAGTCCCTTTTTTCCAATGGCAGTATCATCCTCAGTTAGTCAAGTTCCTCCGATACCTCCAGTTTTATCTACTGGACCTTCAGATGTGACTGCTATTAGTAATGTTCCTATGTCTGTACCCCAGACAGCCTTTGGCCTTCCAATAGTGAACCCACCTGGAAATTCAACTGTGAGTCAACCAGTATCAGCAGCCTATGTTCAGTCCTCTGTAACAGTGGGACCTTCAAGACTAGGTCTAATTGAAAGACCTTCCTTTCCATGTTTTAAAAGTAATGATCCTCAAGAATTTGCAATGCTAAATATGGCGTTAAATAATTTAGTGTCCTCAGAAGAAACAGAGCAGTATAAATATCATATCCTTTTGGATCATCTGAAACTGGATGCTGCTCGCCATTTAGCTTTAGCATATGCTCATGATCCCCAGCCTTATACCACTGCACTTAAAGCCCTCCAAAGAAAATATGGCCAGCCTCATCATTTAGTATTGAGGGAGATTGCTTCCATTCAAAGTCTGCCAGCTATTCGTTCTGGGGATTCCACTGTATTCAGTCAGTTTGCACTAAGAGTCCAGGCTTTAGTAGGCATGCTTCAATCATGGGGACAGGATGAAGGTGCAAATGAATTGGCATGTGCTTCTCATGTTCACCAACTTTTAAGTAAACTTCCAGCGCATCATGTTTCCAGTTTTGCTAGGCATGCCCGAGTTGTTAATCCAAATGTTCCTTTTAATTTGGTGGACTTTGCCAAATGGCTGGAGGAGGAAGCAGAGTGTCAAAGTTTAGTAGTTCAAGTATCTGACCAAAAGGGGGCAGCAAAGTTTCCAGTCAGAGAAGGGAGATCATCTAAATCTCTGCATTCTACAGCCACCTTTTTGCAGGGCATGGATCAAGATGAAAGTTGTAACTTCCATGGAAGAATGATTCAGCCTCACAGTTTGTATAGCGAACAAGTGGATTTTAAACCCTTTTGTGCCTTTTGTGGTAATCAAGACCATCACTTGAACCAGTGTATAACGTTCCAACAACTGGACGTAGATGCTAAGAGAAAATGGATTCTCGATAATGGTCGTTGTTGGAGATGTGGTCGGGCACATCGTTCATCTAAGTGTGACTTGAGGAAGCATTGTCCCTACTGTAATCAGTGCCATCTAGGAGTCCTGCATGATGTCAATGTTCGTAAACCTGACTCTGGAATCTTCTATTTGAGTAGACCAAGTGGCCTTAATTCTGTACTTTTGAAGGTGGTGAAGGTTATTCTGAGTCATCATGGAAAGTCTGTGGAAACTTATGCCATTCTTGATGGTGGTTCAGAAAGAACTATGTTACTCTCTTCTGCTGCAGAAATGCTGGGCTTGAATGGGGCGGCTGAGTCCTTGAAGTTGCGAACAATTCGACAGGGTTCCGAGGAGATTAATGGTAGGAGTGTTACCTTTTCAATCTCTCCAGCATCTTCTAAGCAAAGGAAATATCAGATCCAAGCAGCATTTACAACTAAAATGTTGGACTTACCTGAACAGACTTATCCTGTCCGAACTCTTCAACGATGATATCAGCATCTTAGAGGCATTCCTCTTGAAGAATTCCATCAGGTTAAGCCTCTGTTATTTGTAGGAGCAGATTATCCCCATTTGCTCTGCCCTGTCGAACGAGTAGTATTCGGCCCTCCTGGAAGTCCAGCTGCACTGCGTACTTGTTTAGGATGGGCATTGCAGGGTCCTACTTCCTTGATACCAGAGACTAATTCTAATTCTACCTTTCAGTGCCACTTTGTGGCTGCTTCAACTAAAGATCAGTTACAGAAAGATGTTGAAAGATTGTGGAAGGTTGATGTCATTCCCTATTCTCAGACATCAAAGTCGGCCTTTCGCTCGAGGCAAGACCAAGAGGCTCTTGAATGCTTGGAACAGAGAACAGAATGTTTAGAAGTCAACGATGTTGTAAGATATGCTACTCCCTTACTTCGAATTAAAGATACACCTAAATTGTATGTTTCTCCGCAATCAGCAATGTCAGCATTGCGTCGCACTGAACGCCAGCTTGTGAAAAATCCGGTGCGTGGAGCGATTTATGAGCAAGAAATTCAAAAGCTTGTGGAATCTGGCTATGTAAAGAAATTAAGCCCAAGAGAAATAGCTCTCACAGATGAAGCCTGGTATGTACCTCATCATTTAGTTGAACATAATAAGAAACACCGTTTAGTTTTTGATTGTTCTTATCAATACAATGGTGAAAGTCTGAATTCCTATTTGTCACCTGGTCCTACCTTGGGTCCTTCTCTTCTCGGAGTGCTTCTTCGTTTTAGAGAACACCAAATTGCAATCAGCGGTGACATAAGGGCCATGTTCCATCAAGTTCGGTTATTGTCCTCAGATAGGCCTTTATTACGTTTTTTATGGAGAAACCTGATTAAAGATGCCCCAGTTGAGGTATATGAATGGCAAGTTTTACCGTTTGGTACTACATCAAGTCCCTGCTGTGCTATTTATGCTCTTCAAAGACATGCTCAAGGTCAATCAGCCACCTATCCCGAAGTTCAAGATTCAGTCCTTACATCATTTTATGTAGACAATTGTTTGAAAAGCTTCCCTACTGTCAAGGAAGCCAAGGATATGATTACTAAACTACGTTTTGTTTTGATTAAAGGTGGCTTTGAGATCAGACAATGGATCAGTAATCACGCTTCTGTGATTGATCATTTGCCAAAAGAAGCATGTTCCCAGCAAACTGATTTATGGTTGAGCCATGATTGCAATGATCCATGTGAGGGCACGCTTGGACTGAGCTGGCATTGTAGGCAGGATACTTTGGGGTTTAAACAGCGTCCTGTGGAATACCAGACCCTTACTTTGCGAATCCTGTATCGTATCCTTGCTCAGCAATATGACCCTTTAGGGTTTATTATTCCCTTCACTACTCGTGCTAAAATTATGCTTCAGCAGTTGTGGATTAAACCTGCACGTGGATGGGATGATCCAGATATTCCTGAAGGCATAAGGGCAAGTTGGTTGGTTTGGGAAGCTGAACTATCAGGCTTGAGTGAAATTCAAGTTCCGCGCTGGTATGGATCAGTAGAGTCAGGTGAAGACATTAGGAGGGAACTGCATATATTCTGTGATGCCTCTGAGCAGGCTTACGGAGCCGTTGCCTATCTTCGTATTTCAGGTGAGAATGAAGTTCTCACCTCATTCGTTATGGCTAGATCTAGAGTAGCCCCAAAGAAGACCATTTCCATTCCACGCTTGGAATTATGTGCTGCTCTGTCTGGATCCCAGTTGGCGAATCTCTTGGTAAAAGAGCTCTCTGTGCCTCTCCATAATGTCACACTCTGGTCTGATTCAACTACAGTTTTGACGTGGATTTGTTCTGATTCCTGCCGGTATAAGGTGTTTGTAGCTAATCGTATTACAGAGATCTTGGATTACACTACTCCAGAGCAATGGAGATATGTCAATACAGGAAACAATGAGGCAGATGATATCACTAGAGGAAAGCGACTGGCCGAGTTGTCTCCCACGAGTCGGTGGGTTCGAGGACCTCCTTTTCTGATATTACCTCCTCATCAATGGCATAAGTATCCAAGTAGTATTTCGGATGACATGACAGTGGAATTGCGAAAACCCTTGTTTTGTGGCCAGACACAGGTTTTCAAAATTCCTTCTAAATTGGACCTTTCCCAATTTAATACTTGGTCAGAGTTGGTGGCGTATATTATTGAGAATTTTTCTCCTGATTCAACATTAGAGAATAGACTTAGTCAGAATCAAGCAGAGCTATTACTCCTTCGTTATGCACAAGAAGAGGATTTTCCTGATGAGTACAAGTTACTCAAATTGGGTCAGAATGTCTGCACACAGAGTCGACTTGTTGAATTAGCACCAGAGTATGACCCTGTAACAGGTCTAATAAGAGTAGGTGGTCGTCTTCGTTATAGTGAGGAATTGGAATATGACACAATCCATCCAATCGTTTTGGACCCTAAGAATCCAATTACTAAGCTTTTGATTGCAGATTTTGATTCAACTTTGTGTCATTCAGGGCCACAAAGAGTTTTTGCCCAATTACGAAGGAAATACTGGGTCCTACGTGGACGGCAAGCGGTAAAGTCAGTTCAACGATTATGTCGTGACTGTCGGAGATGGAAAGGTTCCCCTTCAGTTCCTAGGATGGCTGAACTTCCTCCCTCTAGATTACGCCTCTATAAGCCTCCATTTTGGTCAACAGGAATGGACTGCTTTGGTCCGTTTAGTGTTAGTGTAGGTCGAAGACATGAGAAACGGTGGGGTCTTCTTTTCAAATGTCAAACAACACGATGTGTTCATCTTGAGCTTCTTTCCAGTTTGGATACAGATAATTTCCTCTTAGCTCTACGACGTTTCATAGCTCGTAGAGGTCAGCCTTATGAACTTATATCAGATCAAGGAACTAATTTCCGTGGAGGAGAGAGAGAGCTCAGAGAGTCCTCTGATCAACTTAGCCCTGCCCTTCAGGAATTACTTTCCAAGCAGCAGATTCGATTCAACTTTAATCCTCCATGTTCTCCACATTTTGGAGGTTGTTGGGAGAGAGAAGTCAGATCCATTAAGGCAGCCTTACGAACAACATTGGGTACACAAGTGCTTTCAGAGGAAGTTCTATATATGGTTCTGGTCGAAGTGGAAGAGATGTTGAACTCTAAACCTTTGGGATATGTGTCATCTAACATCTCTGATCCCGATCCCATAACTCCTAATATACTGTTAATGGGGCGGCGAGATGCTTCCCTTCCTCAAGTATTGTATGCTGATTCAGAACTTCTTTCACGTAGGAAATGGAAACATAGCCAAGTCTTAGCTGATAGATTTTGGTCAAGTTTTATCAAGGATTATCTTCCGTCTCTTCAAGGTCGTCAGAAGTGGAGACAGGATGGTACTTCGATTTTACGTGACGCTGTAGTTATGGTAGTTGACCCTCACCTCCCACGGGGACTTTGGCCAATAGGAACTGTCACAAAGATCTTGCCATCTCCAGATGGCAGAATAAGGGTTGTGGAAGTCCTCATTGAAGGAAAATACTATATGCGTCCAGTTAGTCGTCTGGTGGTACTTGATCAGTGTTCTGATAGTTGAATTGATTCACGGAATTCTCTAGGGGGCAAATATGTTTACATATTTGGGGGCGGCTGTTGAGAATTCAAATGAGGTCACATGACATAGTTATCCATGGGTGGAGCTAAGTCTCCTCAGGTGCACTGAATGAATATTAGGCTGCCTTTGTTTGTGTTCATACCACTGAAGCAGTCTTTCCCTTTCCTACTCTCATGGAGAGAGACTTTCTGTAGAGTTGTGTTCCTGACTTAGTAAGTTTATCCCTTTTGAATTTGTGTAATGTTAATTCCTAAAGTTATGTTTGTTTGGGTATATTTTTGTATTTCACTGTTTAAATTGTTATACTGTTAATTTAAGATGTTTATTCTTATTGTTTGTTATAGAAACCATACAACTCTATAGTTGGTTCTAATGCTGCAGCGTGAAATAAAGATCATGGATTGATTACTGGCTTAGGTGTTTTAATGGACACACCATCCTGGTAGCACACTTCCTGAATCAACACAGCTGCAAAACTTTACATGGTGTATAATACTTAATTAACTTCTTGTTAAAAAAAATCTATATCACATTTGTAACCATGGTATTTTTTGGGGAGAAAAACAACACTCTTAGTGTGAAATTGATTAACTATATGAAGTGGTATAAACGTGTCCATTTTCTGCCCCATATTTTGAATATTGTAAACGTTCTAAATATATTTTATTTTAATATATTTTAATGAATAATGCAGTGAAAGAATGCACTCTAAATGTGCGCGCTGTAGGAGTGTTTAGAATGATTTTTGCAAAATACTCGATAATGTCAAATCGCACATCGTTAAAACAACAATTACAATATTAATCACAGACGATATATATCGCACACCTCTACTACTGAGGCATCTCAGATGAGGAGATCTGTTATCTTGGCTTTTTTATCCTTGCAGCACCAAAGCAGAATTAATATAAGGTAATTATTTTATAACTTCTGCTATTGGAAAAATACAGAGGCCTGGACCTCGGGGACCTCAATGGTGGGTACGGCCCTGATTCCAAGACGTAGGATAGAATCTGTGATTCCCGAGTACAGTATCCACACCGCTGCAGTGACTGACAACTACACATTCACATCAAAACATTCGATTCATCCGTGCTGAAGCCGTGCTGAATCACGACCCCGCGCACAGAAGATAATTCCACAAGTTACTGCAATTTCAGGTTTTCAAACACAGATGGTGACAAAGAGCAAAACTTACGGACTGCAGCTTTAACTAACGCTAACAATGGAATAAATTATGCAATAAATGTATTGATCTTTGTTGATGTTAGTTAATACATTAACTAATGTAAACAAATGACACCTTATTATAAAGCGTTACCGTTTTCAGCGAGGGAATCTCATCTTTGTTGTCTTTTTATGCTGCACATTTAAAATGTATAATGATTTCATGCATTTCCTTACATAATTGTAAGCAGTAGGTGATGTACCTGCCTCTCAGGTATTGAGTAAATATTGAGTAAATCAAATAATGGTAAATGAGTTCAACTGACAGCAATGCTTAGGCTGATCCACCAGTTACTCCTGTAGATGATTTCTCGAGTCTAAACTCACACCACTCAGTTATTGCTGGGTGTTACGTCATCTGATAACAGCAGTGTAACTGTACAAAGGTCAGTATACTCAGTTCCTCTGTAGTCACAAGTGTGTTAGCACACATAGGTTTGTTTTCAGTGTTCACGGTCATTCATCTCTCAAACCATCCTTCATACATTTGAGTCTTTCATCAGATTACAGTAGAGGGAGCTCATGCACTGGAAAGTCAGATTTCCCAGTAAGATGTATTGAAGATTTCTCAGGGAGACCGTCTCTGTTATTAATGCACTGCAACATGTTTTACATAAGAAGTCTATATTTGAGCAGATGATGAACACACACGAATAACATTGATTCTGGCAGTCAAACAACGTACAGACTCTTTTCCACACAACAAAAAAAAAAAAACGATATATTACATCTATAATTAAAAGTAAAATATCATAAATAATTGCACATCATATAAGTGATACAAATCAATCTGCTTATAACCTGATGTGGGGTTGCAAACTCACTCATTTGCCATAAGACTAATTATTTTAGCCTGTACACAACCCAACTAAATCACACACCAAATAACAAGACAATGCAAAATAAATGCAATCATTTAGATTAAAATTTGCATTTTCATGCATCATAATTTCCATAACAGTGACTGTAAAGGGATCTTAAAGAGTTCTTTACATTAGGCCCTAAATAATCAAATTTGTGTGAAGAGATACTTTATATGATAAACAGATTTAATGAAGGCTTTAATTTCCATCTCAACAATGCCAATCAATGCATATATAATCAAATATGGACAATGCTGAAGCTCAAAGCTTTGGGTGATGCACAAGAACCAATCAGATTTTGTTCTCAAGCTTCTGTGTTTACCAGGTGTGATGCTCTCTATGTATGTGGATGTGAGACATCGCAATAATACTAAACACCACAATAAGTGAAAAGTTGTGTTTGTGTTTTAACTGCAGCTCTGGCTCAAATACGAGTCCATAATCCATAAAAACGTTCCCTCAAACTCAGTCTTTCATATTTCCCCAGTCTAGTATAGTCTAGTCTAGTGCTCATGTGCCTGAATACAGATTAATGGTCTTGGTTTGTATTTAGGTGGGGTGGGGGTGTTTGAGGCATCCATGGTCACGCATGGGGAAACCCTCCCCTTTTTAAAACAAAAACTGTACTTATTTTGTACGTGCTGTTTGCTGCCTCGTGAGCTTTCGTTTTCGTTTCTTTCATCGAACAGTTGAAGCTGAAGATTGGCTCTAGTTTCACTCAGCTCTCGGTTTTCGGTAGGTACAAGAGTTTAAGAGACAGTTCTGTGTCAGCAGGCTAGTGTTGTCTGGAACTAATATTCTCCAAATGCGCAGTGGATGTGACAATGATATCGTCCTTTACTTTGACCGTCAACAATCATCGATTGCAGTCTAAAGAATAAAAAATGACATTCATAATGCGTGAAGACAGAAATCAAAACGCAACTAATTTAAAGTAATTGCTTGAAACCTTTTTTTAGCTGTGCACATGATGAAATGAAAATGAAACTAAATGTGTTTTACTGTTATTGATATTGACATAGCGACCGTTTCAACAAATGCGGGGTGCAATTCAACGACATTATTTTATAAATTTTAGCAATCAACAAACTCTGTGAAAACCCAGCTAAAGTCATTTTTTAGTGATTTGCTGTTTTCTACAAAAAAATCATCCGTCATATGGTAAATAACATTCTGTGAAAACGTAACCTTTATATCTTTAATATTTACTTAAACCTAAAATGTTCTTTCAGCTGCCGTTTGGAGGAACAGACCGTCAAAGCTATGGACATTGACGAATATGTGAGTTATTTATGAACCTCTCTCTCTCTCACACACACACACACACACACACACACACTGATCAGCTCCTCACAATCTTGTAAATCAGTGGCGTAAATCAATTATCAGTTAAATAATTTTCTATTTATATATATATATATTTTTTGCATAATGTTGATACAAAAGGTCAGGTTGCTTACATCGATGTGTGCAGAGATGATGCTCTTTGCTTCTCAAATCATGCAGGGTAACATGGATCAGCTCATAGACTCCGTGATTTCTGTTACAGTCACAAACTGTTGACAGCTACAGTCCTCCTAATACAACTTCAAACATGTCTTTGCAGATACAGTACAGTTTATTCAAATATGACTGTGATACACTGATAATGATAGCCTACTAATAGACAGTACATTTCCTGACATCTGTACTACAATTAAGTGTTATATTCAAGTTCCCCTTCTAGGGAACACAACACATGCTGTATTGGTGGACACTTTGCATGACCGGTTCCTGAGGCAGGTGTAAAACAACTTCAATCCTATTGGTCCACGTGGCCCATGACATCACCAACTTGTGTTGTCTTCGTAGGCGTTTGTCGGTTGAACGTGTGTGAATCACATATATCCTGGTGAGTCGAGCAGCGCTTTGAGGAATATGTACCTCTGTGTTGGGGTTCTAACACTTGAGGGCATATTATAACCTTTTCGTCTAGAAGAAAAAAATATTTTATAAAAAAAAAAGGCGATCACGCGCTCTTTGTGAGGAGTCACTTTAATACGCTTGGCTCGCAATTTGGTCCCATTCCCGAAGGATGCGGGGCAAAGCGTTCGCATCTCAGGCCGTTACCGCGGGTCGGTTTATCTCAGCTCGCGGCGTTTGCTTTGATCTGCGGGGTCTGCATACCCTTTAT
Organism: Oxygymnocypris stewartii; assembly: GCA_003573665.1. Lineage (NCBI taxonomy): Eukaryota > Metazoa > Chordata > Actinopteri > Cypriniformes > Cyprinidae > Oxygymnocypris > Oxygymnocypris stewartii. Next base: position 430,317 of record QVTF01022405.1, on the reverse strand, counting down.
TACCGGTTTGCCTGATGACCGCGGTCAAGCCAGCAGCGGTTCAGAAAAACACGGTCAAGCCAGCCGCGATTGAAATTAAGGTGCGCGTGTATTACAATGATTACGGTAATCACAGGAACAACACAGAGGAGACGTGCTTTTAGAGCACTTTTCTTCTAGTAGCCCAGAACTGAGATATAATGACATTTTTCGTGATCTTTTTTTGTACATCTGCTTTAATAGCAGATGTACAAAATAGCAGATGTGTCATTTAGTCTTGTCTTTGACGGTTCTGTATTACTATATTTTTCTACCTTTCAAATCATTGCAAGATTCATAGAAAAAGAGATATGGGACATTATTCGATTTAGAGGGGTATAAACACCAGGTTTCTAATAAGTACAAGAAATGAATGGTCAGTTCTTATATAGGACATCCCATACTATATGCACACCTCATATGAAACCATATTACTGCAGCATTTTTGAGATATGGGACATTAATACATTTTGAGGGGTATAAAGACACCATTTCTAATAAGTACAAGAAATGATTGGTCAGTTCTTATATGGGACGTCCCATACTACATGCACACCTCATATGAAACCATTTTACTGCAGCATTTTTGAGATATGGGACATTATTCAATTTTGAGGAGTATAAAGACACCATTTCTAATAAGTACAAGAAATGAATGGTCAGTTCTTATATGGGACGTCCCATACTACATGCACACCTCATATGAAACCATATTACTGCAGCATTTTTGAGATATGGGACATTATTCGATTTAGAGGGGTATAAACACCAGGTTTCTAATAAGTACAAGAAATGAATGGTCAGTTCTCATATAGGACATCCCATTCTACATGCACACCTCATATGAAACCATATTACTGCAGCGTTTTTGAAGAAATGGGACATTATTCAATTTTGAGGGGTATAAAGACACCATTTCTAATAAGTACAAGAAATGAATGGTCAGTTCTTATATAGGACATCCCATACTACATGCACACCTCATATGAAACCATATTACTGCAGCGTTTTTGAGAAATGGGACATTAATACATTTAGAGAGCTATAAAGACACCATTTCTAATAAGTACAAGAAATGAATGGTCAGTTCTTATACAGGACATCCCATACTACATGCACACCTCATATGAAACCATATTACTGCAGCATTTTCAAGAAATGGGACATTATTAAATTTTGAGGGGTATAAAGACACCATTTCTAATAAGTACAAGAAATGAATGGTCAGTTCTCATATAGGACATGCCATACTATATGCACACCTCATATGAAACCATATTACTGCAGCGTTTTCAAGAAATGGGACATTATTAAATTTTGAGGGGTATAAAGACACCATTTCTAATAAGTACAAGAAATGAATGGTCAGTTCTCATATAGGACATCCCATACTATATGCACACCTCATATGAAACCATATTACTGCAGCATTTTTGAGATATGGGACATTATTCGATTTAGAGGGGTATAAACACCAGGTTTCTAATAAGTACAAGAAATGAATGGTCAGTTCTTATATAGGACATCCCATACTACATGCACACCTCATATGAAACCATATTACTGCAGCGTTTTTGAGATATGGGACATTATTCGATTTAAAGGGGTATAAACACCAGGTTTCTTATAAGTATAAGAAATGATTCGTCAGTTCTTATATAGGACGTCCCATACTATATGTACACCTCATATGAAAACATTTTAAAAAAAATTTCCTGTGTCTTAATAATGATAAGACTGAGGTCTTGCTCATTGGCTCCTCCAATCAGCTTCGTAAAGCTGGCTCAATAATTTTAAAGCTTGATGGTTCTGTTTTGGAGTCACAGTCAAAATCAAAACTAAAAAATTTAGGAGTAATATTTGACTCGAGTCTGTCTTTTGACTATCATGTGCAGTATACTGTCAAAACTCTTTCTTTCATCTCAGAAATATTGCTAGACTTCGTTCTATGCCATCCCTCCCTGTGACTGAAAGGCTTATTAACACTCTCGTTTTTTCTCGCATTGACTACTGCAATGCACTTCTTGGGGTTCTGAAAACCACACTTAATAAATTGCAATGTGTGCAAAACTCAGCTGCTAGGATCCTAACCGGTGCCAGGAAAAATAAACATATTACACCAATTCTAAAGTCTTTGCATTGGCTCCCGGTTAGGTTCAGAGTTGATTTTAAAATTCTTATGCTCACATATAAGGCACTGCATGGTCTGGCCCCTCAATATTTGTCTGCTCTTTTAACTTTATATACACCCAAGCGTCTTTTACGATCCTCACAAGCTGGTTTATTGGTAGTTCCTCAGACACGGTTGCGCTCTGTAGGGGACAGGGCTTTCTCTTCCTATGCTCCCAGGCCCTCTTCAATCTAGAGAGGCATATAAATTAAGCATTTAGAAAGTATAAGAAATGATTCGTCAGTTCTTATACAGGACGTCCAATACTATAAGCAAACCTCATATGAAACCATTTTACTGCAGCGTTTTTGAGATATGGGAGATAAATCGAATAATGTCCCATATCTTGAAAACGCTGCAGTAAAATGGTTTCATATGAGGTGTGCATATAGTATTGGACGTTCTGTATAAGAACTGACCATTCATTTTGTGTACTTATTAGAAATTAGGTCTTTATAGCTCTCTAAAATTGAATAATGTCCCATATCTCAAAAACGCTGCAGTAATATGGTTTCATATGAGGTGTGCATGTAGTATGGGACGTCCCATATAAGAACTGACCATTCATTTCTTGTACTTATTAGAAATGGTGTCTTTATACCCCTCTAAATCGAATAATGTCCCATTTCATGAAAACGCTGCAGTAATATGGTTTCATATGAGGTGTGCATGTAGTATGGGATGTCCTGTATAAGAACGGACCATTCATTTCTTGTACTTATTAGAAATGTACATTTACATTTATGTATGTAAAAGACGCTTTTATCCAAAGTGACTTACATTGCATTCAAGTTACAATTTCTACATTTTATCAGCTCTTGCTTTCCCTGGGAATCGAACCCATGATCTTGGCGTTGCTAGCGCCATGCTCTACCAGTTGAGCTACAAATGGTGTCTTTATACCCCTCAAAATTGAATAATGTCCCATTTCTTGAAAACGCTGCAGTAATAGGGTTTCATATGAGGTGTGCATGTAGTATGGGATGTCCTGTATAAGAACTGACCATTCATTTCTTGTACTTATTAGAAACCTGGTGTTTATACCCCTCTAAATCGAATAATGTCCCATATTTCAAAAATGCTGCAGTAATATGGTTTCATATGAGGTGTGCATATAGTATGGGACGTCCCATAAAAGAACTGACCATTCATTTCTTGTACTTATTAGAAATGGTGTCTTTATAGTCCTCAAAATGTATTAATGTCCCATATCTCAAAAATGCAACAGTAATATGGTTTCATATGAGGTGTGGATGTAGTATGGGATGTCCTGTATAAGAACTGACCAATAATTTCTTGTACTTATTAGAAATGGTGTCTTTATACCCCTCAAAATTTAATAATGTCCCATTTTTTGAAAACGCTGCAGTAATAGGGTTTCATATGAGGTGTGCATGTAGTATGGGATGTCCAATATAAGAACTGACCATTCATTTCTTGTACTTATTAGAAATGGTGTCTTTATACCCCTCAAAATTTAATAATGTCCCATTTCTTGAAAACGCTGCAGTAATATGGTTTCATATGAGGTGTGCATGTAGTATGGGATGTCCTGTATAAGAACTGACCATTCATTTCTTGTACTTATTAGAAATGGTTTCTTTATAGCTCTCTAAATGTATTAATGTCCCATTTCTCAAAAACGCTGCAGTAATATGGTTTCAAATGAGGTGTGCATGTAGTATGGGATGTCCTATATAAGAACTGACCATTCATTTCTTGTACTTATAAGAAACCTGGTGTTTATACCCCTCTAAATCGAATAATGTCCCATATCTCAAAAATGCTGCAGTAATATGGTTTCATTATGAGGTGTGCATATAGTATGGGATGTCCTGTATAACAACTGACCATTCATTTCTTGTACTTATTAGAAATGGTGTCTTTATAGCTCTCTAAATGTATTAATGTCCCATTTAAAGCAGATGTACAAAAAAAGATCACGAAAAATGTCATTATATCTCAGTTCTGGGCTACTAGAAGAAAAGTGCTCTAAAAGCACGTCTCCTCTGTGTTGTTCCTGTGATTACCGTAATCATTGTAATACACGCGCACCTTAATTTCAATCGCGGCTGGCTTGACCGTGTTTTTCTGAACTGCGGCTGGCTTGACCGCGGTGCCTGATGCCGCGGATATTGCTCGCGTTGCTATAACAGTGAAGTGTGAGCACCGAGTCGTGTTTAGCGGGGCGTTTGAGATCGCGGGCGAAGCTATGTCCAGCTCAGCTGTGTCTCTCTATTATTCATGTTATTGAGTGTGGAGAGCCTCGCTGGGCATGGATATACCGAATGCACTGTGGAGTTAACACGGGAATGTTCCTCCCGTGTTTAGCCAGGTGATAAGTGAACAGTCTCTGCTCCGAGTATCTGAGTAGAGTTTTAATCTGCATTAAAACAGTGAAATGCAAACTCAGAATATGACTAAAGCTGCAATAATTAAATGTTAAACAACACAAATATATCTAACGTCATATTATTAACCAATGTGTTTGCTGCTGACCTTTGATGATCCAGTTCAACCATACTAATAAGCAAAAAATACTTTAGATTAACAATTGTGCTTCGTTGTTGTTTTATTGATGAAGAGTGTTGAATCTTCTCCTGCATTCTGCTGTACAGACATGAATTTACTTTTCCTTCAGCCTGAGGTTTAATCATTACACTTTTTGGTGTGAAAGGCTTTTACATTTGCTATAAATAAAACTTCTTGTATTAAAAACAAACAATCAAGCCCTGCTCATATTTAAAAAGTAACGCAAAAGTAATGTAACACATTACTTTCCATAAAAAGTAACGTCATTATTTACTATTTTAGGGAGTAACGCAATATTGTAATGCATTACTTTTAAAAGTAACTTTCCCCAGCACTGGTTACAATATACACTATTCAAAAGTTTGGGGTAAGACATTTTTTTTCTTTCTTTTTTACAGATACTGTAATGGTAAAATATTTATATTTTGAAAAAAGTATCACAGGTTCCCAAAAAATACGAAGCAGCACAACAGTTTCAATGTTTATAAAACCACATCTTAGATCAGCAACACTGATGATAATAAATCAGCATACTAGAATGATTTCTGGAGGATCATGGGACACTGAAGACTAGCGTAATGATGCTGAAAATTCAGCTTTACCATCACAGGAATAAATTATAGGTATTAAAATAGGAAACCAGTATTAGAATCTGCAATATCAGTTTCTGTATTTTTGAAATAAATGCAGCCTTGATGAGCAAGGTCAATTATTTATTAGGTTTATAATCTAGGCCATACATAATATAATATCAAAACAAACTATTTAAACTGATAAGATAGAATAGAATACTAACTGAAGCAAAACTTAAGCGGAGATCTGAAAGTTAAATACAACTTATCAACTTATTGTTGAGGCTCGTTTGCGATTCATAAGGGCTAAGGCACGGACGAGCCCCCAATTTCTGTTACGATCTAAATTAGTCTAGGGAAGAACGCAACCGAAAAAATGGTTGGTTGGTGGTGAGGCACTGTGCGACGGCAGAGAAAACACCGTCTCCAGACCCAGAAAAGGCTACAATAACCCAAACAACCACGGTCACGTGCAGCAAAAAGAGAAGTGTTTATTTAAAGTCCAAACAAAGTAACAAAAGGGTATTAACTTCAGAAGAGGGGCAAGGCCAAAATAACAAACATAAAGGATCTTACTGTTATAACCCAACTGACTAAGCTTCAGGGAAAAGAAAACCAAATGCAGCAGATTAAACTAACTCCCTAAACTAAGATAAACAAAATGGCACCTACCTTCTAAACCAAAACAAAAGACATTCATTAAAGCTTAATATTTGTAATGGGCAACTGAAGTTAACACTAATTTCTCTTTAAAAATAAGTCTCATTCTTGGCTATAATCAATGCAACAAACTTCAGAAACTCTACTTCAACAATCTCAACACAATTGTTTAGCTGTCTAAACATCCCTTTGAAGTAAGTGACGTGACATACGACCAAGTATGGTGACCCATACTCTGAATTTGTGCTCTGCGTTTAACACATCCAAAGCGCACACATACCGCAGTAAACACGCACACACCCGGAGTATTGGGCAGCCATTTATGCTGAGGTGCCCGGGGAGCACTTGTGGGTTCGGTGCCTTGCTCAAGGGGACCTCAGTCGTCATATTGAGGGTGGAGAGAGTGCTGGACATTCACTCCCCCCACCTACAATTCCTGCCGGCTTAAGACTCGAACTCGCAACCTTTCGATTACAAGTCCGACTCTCTAACCATTAGGATACGACCCTGCCCACCCCCCGTTAGGCTACGATTTCGTCCACAACCAAATGCCTTCCCAACTAATTTTTGCTTGCGCGAGGCACATTATTTCTTCTGCACGGCCACGGTGGAAGAAGTGCGCGGACGCACGCGCTAAACTGGTTTGAATGGCTACTGCAGAGCAATTAGCTACTGTAAGCAATGACATTTAATGACAATTTAAATGTCACTGTCATTTGATGCTGGATGTGGTGAGTGAGCTGCCAGTGATCAAAATATAGATTTTGAAGTAATTGAAAATGATAGTTTTGAGAATATATTTGAGCCTGATGCTGAATGTACTGTCGAAGTGCGCTCTGACGATGATGATAAAATCATCTGCTCAATTTGAACCCTTCTAAGTTTCAAAAGGTAACGAAATATGCTTTATTTTATTCTTCTGTTATTGATCTTAAAATATCAAGAGTTTTTTGCTCTTACAGCAGCTAGAGATCCATCCGTACTGGATATATTGGTCCAGATCGCTAAAGACCCGAATGTCTAATAATGATTGGTGAAACATTCATGCATTTAAGGGTTAAGTCTTCTCACTTTTTTATAAAATGCCAATGCTTTGTTTTTATGACTTAAGGCAAATGCACTGCAAAGTCGCCCTTTGGCTGGATGATAAAAACTACGTCATCTTCCTGAAGTCACATGCTACCATGACCATAAACTCAATAAGATACAAGGTCATAGACAGAACAGTAAAAAAAATATATAGCTGTAAACAGCGATGGCGGGCCCAAGCCCCAGTGGATTGTGGGCACATGCATTCTGGTTGTTGGGGTTACAGTAATGAAAGGGTTACTCTGGAACATCAAGAATGTGATCCAGATGCACACAAAGATACAGATATATAAAACTTATAATGACCTAATTAATGGGAACTCCGAGAAAAGGGATTAGGCTTTAACGATTTCTCATCCTACAACTCCATATAGTGAAGAATAACTTTATAAGCTTGTAAAACCCTTATGTTGTACACTTTTCATAAAATAAAATAAAATTAAAAAGGCCACAATAAGGTGTTAAATAAAGACTTTTCACTCCGATTGAGCCATCAATTTGATTACCAACAGATTATTCGGGTGCATGCAAACAGCCAGTGACTCATTCACCATTTGTTTGTAAACTCTTTCAAATGTATCATGTATTTTTCCTTGAGCATCTCTCTCTCTCTCTCTCTCTCTAATTTTTTAGCGTCCATTAAAGAGTAACATATTGAGAATAGTTGTTCATTTGTGGCAATCAATTCAAAGCATATTACTATGGCTATTCTTGAATTGTTATTAAAATCGAAAACATTGTCGTTTTAGCTTATTTTTTTAAGTTGCTTGGATTATTTGCTTTATTTGATGTGCAAAACATGCAACATTCATGCAATTTGTTTAGGAATAAAATGGGTAAATGTGGTAAGTGAGTTTTGTTTTCACTCGCTCTAAACCTCGTCCACAGTATATAGTTGGTTGTATCTATTGTTTGTGCTACATGAGTAAAACAACGGTACTACAGTCTTATCCAGATATATTCGGTTGTGTTCCTGTGGCTCAGTGGTTAGAGCATTGCGTTAGCAGCGCAAAAGGTTCTCGGGAGACCGAACTAGCAGCTTATAAATATATCGACATCGCCCTTCGCAAGCATGTAGAGGTAACGTAAATACTTGCATCGTTGCATTGGTGGTTAAAATGAAGCTTTGACAGTTAACAAAAGGTTTTGCACAAATGAGCCAAAAAGACAGTGGTGCAGGGTGTGCAATATCATCTGTGATAATATAATAATTGTTGTTTTAACGATGTGCGATTTGACATTATCAGTATTTTGCCAAAAACCAAACAAATCACTCTAAACAGTGTGCCGTGAAATCTAGTAGATTAGACTAGTGCGTGCGCGAGCATTTAGGGGCCGCTCACATATCGCGTCTTTTGCGCGCTCAAATTCGTTATTTCAAATGTAGACGCGCGGTATGCGCGCTCATAATGGAAGTGACGCGCTCGTTTTTCCCAGGCGCGTCCGCGCCGCATCGATATAAAAACATCTAAACTTTTCAGAATGCCGCAAGCGCACCGCAGGTCATGTGACGAAATTTCCTTCTTGTGTAACCGAGAGCGCAGCTGATGGTTGCTTAGCAGCGACAAACGTTTTCCACGCGTTTTTAGGCGCGATATGTGATATGTGATATGCGATATGTTGAACTGCGTGATTCAGTCTGTTAAAATGCGTTTAGAATGATCACAAAATTGAAGATATAGAAGCAGAAAATGTATATATTTATATAATTTAATATAGTAAGTCAACATCACATGAAGAATGCCGTTTTTCTCAAAAAATCACCATGATTACATAGGCTTGTAGTTTTTCTTTTTACACAGTTAAAAAAACAAGAAGTTAATTAAGAGACTTAAGTTTTAGACACCATATTACCTGTTTTTGCTCTATTTTGACAACAAAAATAATTCCAAACACAGTTTTGCGTCTCTGACTCTGAGCAATGACGGTGTTTCATTCCTTGAATTAACCGTTTAAATGATTTGTTCAACCGCAATGATTCGCTTATCAGTGACTTGCTGACACCTGCTGGTGGTTCTAATTTAACATTTAAAGTATCTTTTGATTTATTTATTTTTTTAATTTCAAATGACTATTTAACATTTGTGACCCTGGCATGGACCACAAAACCAGTCTTAAGTCGTTGGGGTATATTTGTAGCAATAGCCAACAATACATTGTATGGGTTACAGTTATACATTTTTCTTTTATGCCAAAAATCATTAGCATATTAAGTAAAGATCATGTTCCATTAATATATTTTGTAAAGTTCCTACTGTAAATATATCAAAACTAAGAGCTTAATTTGAACAACTTTAAAGGAGATTTTCTCTATTTTGATTTTTTGCACCCTCAGATTCCAGATTTACAAATATTGTCCGATCATAACATACCATACATCAATGGAAATATGATTTATTCAGCTTTCAGATGATGTATAAATCGCAATTTAGGAAAATGGACCCTTATGGTTTTGTGGTTCAGGGTCACATTTTATGTCTTATTTATCAAAACATTATTTCTGCATTTGTAACTGCAGGCTAAATGCATTCATGTCAGTGTGTAATACATCTATGCCACTTCAGATGAAGCTTCTGCGTTTCCTCTGCATTGCAAAGATTAATTTTGTTGATACTGATTTAATTTTCCTGGCAACAGCCTAAATGTGTTATTATTCTAAATAACTGATTCCTTTAATTAAAAACACCTAGTTTGAGATTTATAGGCCCATATCCCAGGTGTGTCAAACTCAGTTCCTGGAGGGCCACAGCCCTAAAGAGTTTAGTTCCAACCCTGCTCCAACACACACACCATGTAGTTTTCAAATAAGCCTAAATGATTAGTTTAGCTGGATCAGATGTGTTTAATTAGGGTAATATCTACACTGTGTAGGGCTGTGGCCCTCCAGGAACTGAGTTTGACATCTTTGGTCCCATTTTCCCTCCCATTGTTAAAATGTAACTAAGTACTTTTTACTCAGAGTAAATTTTAAATGAGCTACTTTTTACTTTTACTTGAGTATATTTTTAGACTGGTACTATACACATACTGACAAAAAATGTATAGCCTGAATGTACTGTAAGACGCTTTGGATAAAATGCAAAATGTAAATAGTGTAGTAATTTTAAATGTATTGATCTTTTTTTAAACTGTCAATTATTATTAATTTTTTTTATGTTAGGACTTATATACAGCAGGCACTGATGGTCAAGACGCTGGACCATCGCTGGATTACATGATGCATCTAAACATGACCATGAATCAGCCACACTTACAGCCAGAGGAGGTATTGACTAAAGACTAGAGCATGAGCAATAGAAGAACATCAGTAATTTCATCTTCATGAATGATTCAATTCCAAAGTATATTGTGCAAATGAAAATAGATTGTTTGTTACAACTACGCATATTTGTGATAATTATCAAACAACCAATTTGCTGGTAAATTGAAACATATTTTTTGTTCATATTTTTGTATCTGGTGTTTATCTAGTAATCATCCCATTCACATTCAGTTTAGAGTTCAAACTCAGACCATTCAGTACTTTAAGAGCCGAGGATCGACTACTGTGTCTGATTTCTTTATTACTGCAGCCATTTGTGAATTTGCAAATACAAATTACAATTAGCAAATGAAATGCTCTAATAATACAAGCAATATCAAATATGGAAATTCAGAGTCTCTATTCATAAGTGTTTTTCCTATAAAAGGATATTTACACAGCTGGTGATGAAATGCCACAACCCTCAGCACCATTGGATATAGCCAAGTTTCAAATCAAAGTGGACTGGACAGAACCATTTCCAGAGAGATGGAGAGCAAGATTACAGAAAGCCCTTCAGAGCTGGTTATCCATACGGGAAGGAAACCCATCTGTCCTCAGCCTTGAACTCATGGATGATCCATCCTGTGCAGAAGTGCTGATAACACCATCAACAGGTGAGATAACAGCACTTGATATCAGTTTTCAATTTAAATCTCATGTTTGCTAGTATCTGAAATAGCTCAAATACATACAATATTTGACCATATTAATACAGAGGGCCAAAAACTAGTGTTAAGGGTGTTACTTGTAACAAACATTACAATTACAGATAACATATTTTAGAAGTAATGAGTAAAGTAGTGTTATGTGTTGATCCAGTATGTTTTCTATTACTTTATTTGAGTATCAAATGTGACGATGACTTTAAAAGGTCAATATTTCCATCTGTCATGCAAGAGACTAGAGTTTGATTTATGGGCCATGGCTGAATAAAATTACAAACAAAGAAAATTGACCTTGTTTTAATGGCAGTAAAAGCCTGCTTTAAAAATGCAATATTGTGTTACAAAGTTGCTTGAAATGTATTGAAAGAGCAAGCACAGAAACTGAAAACGTGTTTAAACATTTAGTGCCTCTCATAACTGACTGACATCCCAAATAGACAATCAGATCACTGCGCTGAGAAAGCCATGTTGCCAACCGCCATTTTCTCTGTCAAGATCTGAAGTCATAAAGCTTTAATGAACTGTTGCACACATACAAACCTCCTTTTCTGACTAAATTCCTTTAATTGTGGTATAAATATGTTGTTACGGCTCATGTAAATCTAATGCTAGGTTTCCAGAGTAGGTAGTTAATGGAGTTTTGTATATTCTGTTCCCAGAATCATCTAGTAATCCAAGAAAAATGCAAGCTTTGATTTAAAGTTGCCGATCTTTATGACATTGACCTTTGTTGATTTTACACATCTGTAACTGAATGTTTTTTTCCATTAAATAAAATGACTTACTGAATATATTCTGTGAGTTTAGGCAGTTTTGTGTGAGTTTCATTAACTTTATTAAAAGGTCAGTTAATTTGACTGTGCTGTGGTTGTCAGTGCTGGAAAGACACACACACACACACACACACACTCACACACACACACACTCACTAAAACATGTGGACCCTGGAGCACAAAACTAGTCTTAAGTCGCTGGGGTATATTTGTAGCAATAGCCAAAAATACATTGTATGGGTCAAAATTATTATTTTTATTTTATGCCAAAAATCATCAGGATATTACGTAAACATCATGTTCCATGAAGATATTTAGTACATTTCTTACCGTAACTATATAAAAACTTCATTTTTGACTAGAAATATGCATTGCTAAGAACTTCATTTGGACGGACAAATTTGAAGATGATTTTCTCAATATTTAGATATTTTTTTGCACCCTCAGATTCCAGATTTTCTAATATTGTCCTATCATAAGAAACCATACATCAATGGAAATATCATTTATTCAGCTTTCATATGATGTATAAAGCTCAATTTGTGGTCCATGGTCACATAAGTGGTTTACGGGGATTCCCCATAGACCTAATGTTTTTTACTGCACAAACTATATTTTCTAATATACCTTACCTTAAATATAAAGTAATTCTAATATACCTACACCTCACACAAAACTACAAGCAATTTCTGAATTTCATAAAGTACTGTTTACTATGTTTTTAAAGCCTTTTGGTTTACAGGGACACAGGATGTGTCCTCATAAACCATGTTTATGTATGTAGCACATTATTCACAGTGTGTGTGTGTCCTCATAAACCATATACCAGAACACACTCTTCTTCTGTATTTAAAATAAAAAAGTTACAGTTCATCTGTTATTGTTTTAAGGCTGTGTACTAAATGTACTCTTCTTTCCTGTAGCTCTACAGGTTTTAAAATATCACAGAACTGTGTCTCTTAAGTTTAAAGATTATAAGGATGGTAAAGTTAAAGGAAGATAAGGAAGTGACTGCTCAGATTTATCTGGATGAAGCACATTCTGTGACTGTACCACAAAAGTCCCTGCTGGAGAAGAGCAAAGCTCCATCACTAAAGGTATCGTGCTTACTTTATCTTGAATTATAGCAAAGGCACAATCATCTCATCAGTTTATTCATCGGTTTTTAAGCGCTCGATTGCTGAGAGCATACGCAAAACTAAAGAAAACCGATGGAGCTACTACAATACACAGTAGTAACTTTGGTTACACTTTATTCTGATTGTCCACTTTAGACATTTTACTAACTATAAGTAACTTTGAAACTACATGTCTACTAACTTTCAGTAGGGTAGGTTTAGGGTTAATAGAATAAGATGACAAATACTTGTAAAGCTTCTCATAGTCAGTATGTTGTGGACTCAATAAAATAAAGTGTTAGAAGATATTAAGCAGACTATTAGTCTTATTAGTCTAATAATACTCTAATGACTGCTAGTTGATATGTAGTTGCAAAGTTACTTACTGTTAGTAGAATGTTTAAAGTGGCCGATCAAAATAGTGTTACTGTTACTGCTACTTCTGTTCAGACTCTTCGTACAGTAGTAGTAATAAACATAAATTATTAAATGAAATCCCATCGTATGTTTTTAGGTGAACAGCACCAAACCTGTGACTTCAGCAGTATCAGAAGACACAAACAATAGTGAGGATGATGTTGCAGCAGCTAACAGAGCTTCAAAAGATGCTGAGAGCACAAAAACATTTGAAATGACCCATGAGACCTCAGCTGGACTCCCCGTTCCCCTCCTTCAGTTCTGGTACATGCTTAACACTTACAGAAAGGAGCTGGAGCTAATTGAGAAACAACATGGAGTCTGTATGGATTCAGAAGTGTCCGTCTCATTCAAACCCACCCAGAGATCAAGCCCTGATTCTGTCTCCAAAGCCTCTGAGGACTTTCAGAAACTTCTCACTGAATGTGTGGATACTTTTAGCGAAGCTACCATTAATCATAATGACATGGATTCAGATATTGTGAAGCAGACCTTTCGTAACATCCAGTCAGAGAATACAAGGATGATGTTGACCATGTCTGCAAGTGACTGCCGGTTCTTTGGACCGAAGAAATTTACAGACTTGATTAAAAGAGAGACAACAAGAGAGGAACAACAATTCAAAGATAAACCAAATGAAATGAATTTAGATAACATTTAAAATCTTTAAAGTTGTCAAAATGAAGTTCTTAGAAATGCATATTACTAATCAAAAATTAATTTTTGAAATATTTAGGGTAAGAAATTTACAAAATATCTTCATGGATTATGACTTTATCCTAATGATTTTTGGCATTAATAAAAGAAAAGAAGATAATTTTGACCCATACAATGTATTATTGGCTATTGCTACTTCAGACTGGTTTTGTTGTCCAGGGTCACGTATTTGTCTATTACAGGCCTAAACCAGCCAAGGTACCAGCACAAAAAACACATTCAGCATAATATCTCATTATCAACAAAAATACCCCAGATATATTGAGATAGCATTTTTGTTTATATCATACAGCCCTAGCTAAGGGGCATTTTATTGATTAAATTATCGACATTGTTATTTAATTTAGGTCACTTGGCACAGAGATAGTGTGCATCCATGCGTGTGTGTACTCGTTTAACCTTCATTGTGAGGAACAAATGTCTCGACAAATATAATAAAACTTAATATTTTTGACATTTCAGGCCCCACACGGAAAACGGCTCATAAACTATAGTTTGATGAAAACATAATTTTAGTAAAGAGGGCCAGTTTAACAGTGTTAAGATGATTAATTTGAACTCAACGCATAGACATTATGGCCATTTTCAAATGTGTAATACACTTATAAAAGTACGCCATTTGGAATTTCTTAAGTAACTTTAAAAACACACGTTTAAAAACATGATTTTTTTTATTACCATAATGTTATTACACATGTTTTATTTGCGTAGGACTGCCAGAACATCTCGGTCCTGCCATTGCTGATATTGAGAAGACACTTCAGAAGAATGTGTTTGATGACAAGATGAAGAAACTGATTGGATACTCAGAGGACATCCCTCATGCAAGAGGAATCAGGTGGAATCAGACGCCTGATTATGGTCCAGGAGCAGTGGGTGGAGCAGGACTGGATGAGGCAGTGCACTTTAGAGGGAGAAGTGAAACAGATACTGGTTTCAATGAAGAATCAAAAGATGATTCTAAGCATGACAGTAAAGACCGTAAAGGTGCTCACGCTGAAGAGGAGACATGCTCTATTTGTATAGACAACTTCACTGACAAGACAAAACTGAGATGTGGGCATGAATTCTGTCAGGAATGCATAAATATGTCAGTGAAGAGTCTGGGATCCATCTGTCCTGTGTGTAAGGAAGTGTTTGGAAAATTAGAGGGAAACCAACCGGAAGGAACAATGAATGTAAGACAGAGCAGATCGAGTCTCCCTGGATATCCACACTGTGGCACTTTTGAAATCACCTATGACATACCTGGGGGTATTCAAACGGTAAGAATATGTACAATTTCATTTATTAATTTAATAGTTGAAAAATATAATGTTCTATTGTACGGTTTATAACTGCAAAGTACATTAGATGAAAAGCCCATGTTGTAGAGCCTGTTGTAAAATTGTTCTTGTGAATTGAAGTTTGTGATTAACTAACAAATAATCAATCAATAAATTTAGCTGCAGAAAATCAGGATATACAAATGATTCTAATTTATTATAATTATTATTTGTCAGATTAATACAAAACTTGACTTTTGTGGCACTGATAAGTAAAATAACAAGAAATTTGGCAGTGGTACAATCCACAAAACCGCCCAAATATAGAAAAAGCATACAGCAATGAAGGTGTCAAACTTTATAAAGAGTAAAGAAAAAAACAACCCCCCCCCCCCCCAATCTCTCTCACACACACACTTATAGGTATGACTGTAACCAAACATTTTTGCAATGAAGGGGTTAAAGTCTACCCCCTCCCCCCCGGCGCACACACACACACACACACACACACACACACTGGTATTCCTATCATTATGGGTTCATTCCATAGGTGTAATGGTTTTTCAATTGTGGAAACTGTATTTTGTATCCACTACCCTAACACACACACCCCCACCCCCCATAAAAAACAAAACAAAAAATACAGAGGAACATATGTGACCTCCTAGTATTTTATTTATAGTTATTGCAATACGAAAATCTTGTCATCCTTATTTTAGAAAAAGCATCTAAACCCAGGAAAGCCTTATCGTGGGATACAATGTCTTGCGTACTTGCCTGACAATCGTGAAGGAAAGGAAGTGCTCGGACTGCTGCAGAGGGCTTTTACACAGAAACTGATCTTTACTGTCGGGACCTCTAGATCCTCCTGTTTAGAGAATGTCACCTGGAATGATATTCATCATAAGACCAACACACACGGCGGGCCTCTAAAGTATGAGTTCATATAAAGTCTGCTTTTACTTATTCAGGTTTCATGTAAATGATCAGTGTATTTGAACTTTTCTGTTCTGTTACAGCTATGGGTATCCAGACCCTGACTACATGAAGAGAGTGAAGGATGAGTTGAAAGCCAAAGGCATTGAATGAGGATTTGAAACCCTTATGAAAATTTACCATGGTAATAAAAGTGTAGTAAATATATTTTTTTTATTAATCCCAGTTGCAGTATGTTTATTTGTTTTTTTTTGTGAGTATTTGTAGCATATGTGTTGTCAAACAGATGAAGATGCTTTCTTAAAGGAGTGGTTGATAATGATTTCACTTTTTTGATATTAGTTAGTGTGTAATGTTGCTGTGTGAGCATAAACAATATCTGCAAAGTTGCGGCACTGAAAGTTCAATGCAAACAGAAATATCGTCTTCTAAAATTCTGCCAGTTTATTGCCTACAAAAATGGCTCGTAGGGACTACAACGAATTACTTCCTGAAAATTGTAACATCTTCCAATAAGGCCGAACGTTACAAAAGGACCAAATAGGGGAGGCCTGCAGGCAATACAACCCAAAGGTCCTAGAAAATGAGGGCGTACCACCTAAACATGTATGTTAATTCGAGTAGGCTTCACAAAGAGCTCACAACTGAGAGACAAAACTGAATGGGCTAACACATTGAGAAGAGACGATGACAACCCCTCGGAGGACCTCAGAGGAAGCCAACCATCAGCGATTATACTGACTTAACCAAAGTCTTCCATAAATGGAGGATCAGCACCTGGAGACAACCTCTACAGCCCCTACAGCCCTGAACGTCAGTGGAGTCTAGGACACATAGATGAGCCCCAGAGACAGATCTCCAGTGAGGACCTCGTCACCTAGACATCCATCGGGGAAAGACCCCTGGAACTAGTGGACCACTTACACTCTGACTTTGCTGCAGTTGGAACAAACTACTGATTCGTCTGGCCGGAGGGGAACTGCCCCCCCGACTGAGCCTGGTTTCTCCCAAGGTTTTTTCTCCATTCTGTCACCGATGGCGTTTTGGTTCCTTGCCGCTGTCGCCTCTGGCTTGCTTAGTTGGGGACACTTCATTTCCAGCACAATCATCGACTTGATTGCACAGATATTATAAACTGAACTAAGCTGGACAATGCCATTACTAAATTCAATAATGAAATGCATTCAGCTGATAATTGAGTGTTAAATCCTGTCATTTTACATTATTGACACAATTTGTCTATTTTTTATATTGTGCAGTGCTTTGTTACAATTTGTATTGTTAAAAAATGCCTAAGCAAATGCCTATGCTTTGTTACTGCGTTCAGATCAATTTACCAGTTCAGTTAGAATTAGAGACTTGTTTGGAATACTTGCTTTCTGTTGGTTAAGCAGGCTGTTGCTTTGGTTTCGTTTCCCGCGTGCTGCTTCGGTTCTTTGTCTCGAGCGCCACGTGGGTGGTTCGGGTTTCTCCGGTGGCTCTCGTTTGGAGACTCGTAGTATCGCTGGAAACTGCTGCGTGACGTCACAGGGAAAGCTCTTCTCTCATCTGCGGTCGTCGAGTTCTTTGTTGAGATGGACCGCGCGTTATGCTACTGGTTCTGTGATGTTACGCCCTTCTCTCCTTGGGATTCGACTAGGTGATTGGCTTCCGTCGGTGTTAGGGCCGAAGTCCAGCGGACTGGCTTCCAGGTCGTCCTTGCTGGAGTTGGAGAGCGAGTTGCGAGAACAGGAAGAGAGAGCGTTTTGCACACTGGCGCATTGTTTTAAACAGTCCGATTTGGCCCCGCCCACAGGCGGCTGCTCGAATCAGTGTCCGTGTGGGGCGGAGCCCCGCCTGCACAGCTCCCCTTATTTAATTCAATGTGAAATATTATACACAGGTCTTTTATATCTGTTGTAAACATACATTATGATGCCAAAGTTTAACGGTCATCCACACCACTTATGACTTACGACGCCAGCTTCTTTTAGAGACTAAACATCGCATTTGGCACATACACATTACACAGTTTAGGCACAGATTAAGAATCGCCCCACATTGTCCTAAAGAATTCACATTAAAAAAAATCACATCAAGCCTATGGAAGGCCGAGTACAACATTAATATTCATCTTGTTTCTTGAGTGGTGGTTTTAATAGTCATGAAATAAATGTGTCTTTTAGAAATCCTCCATGGTAATTTCCTTTGTTCTGTGACCGAAAGAAATCGCGCGCTTTTGCGCTGATGAGGAGGGGGAGGGGTTTTAGATCCAGACTTTAGTTGGCTGGTATTTATGACATGGTACCTGAAAGTAACCAAATTCCCCAAAGATGTGCTGTTCTTCCATCACCTTTCTCTACAGCCACAATTAAAGGCACCCTTTTATTCAATACTTTTTGAAACCTCCAAAAAGACCTCCAAAAAGAGCCAGTTTAACAGCTCTAAATTTTCTCCTTTAATGCCTGATGAGGTTAGAGAACACCTGGCAAGAGATCAGAGGCCATTACTTCTGTCATGAACTGCTCCAAGACATGAAGGTAGAGGATCCAAATGCAATGTAGTTAATGAAGGGTAATCCACAAACAGAGTCCAAAAACAGGTGATCCGTCCAAACAATAACAACTGGGAAAGAAACATAGAACAAAGCTTAGAATTGCAGCAATGACACACACACACACACACACACACACACACACACACACACACACACACACACACACACACACACACACACACACACACACACACAAGACTTCGCAAAGAATGACATACTGAGCCAGACTTATATAGGGTGAGCAGACAGGGTAAATGAGACACAGGTGCCAACCGTGAGTGCTAATGAGTCCGGGCAAAGGATTATGGGAAATTAAGTCTTTGATGGTGTGGTAGAAGTCTGGGATGGAGTGCCCTCTAGCGAAGCTCACTGGCACTCCAGCTAGAGATTGTGACAGAACCCCCACCAAGAAGCAGCTTCCAGACGCTCCAAACAGACTAGACTAAAATCCAGGAGATAGTTGGAACGAAGGCGGTACAGGGGAAAGGATGGAGGGCCATGTCTATGTGGAAGTGGAGGGAAAGGGGACTGAGACAGAGCCGGCTGAGCAGGGTGCCGAGGCGAAGCAGAGAGCCAAGGCGGAGCCGGCATTGCAGGAAGCCAGGGCGGAGCAGAAGACCACCACGGCGGAAAAGATGGGTCCAAAGATTCCCACGGTGGAGCAGACAACCGCCAGAGTGGAGCTAAAGACCACCACGGCGGAGCAGATCTAACTTTGACAGAAAGCACAGAGAGGTTAATAGCGACCTCTGCGGCCATAACAGGACAGACCAAGAGCTCAGAAACAGCCTCTTTGGACGTAACAGGGTAATCAGAGAGCTTTGGATAGGCCCTATTGGCCATAGAAGGGCAAACAGAGAGTTCAGGAAAGGCCTCCCTGGCCATGAAATACAGGCAGAGAGTTAATACGCAGTCCCCTTAATCATGACAGGACAGTCAGGGAGTTCGGGATCTGCTTTACTGGCCATGGCAGGGTTCAGGAGAGGCCTCTTTGGCCAGGACAATGTAAATAGAGAGTTCAGGATAGGCCTCGTTGAATGGTACAGGGCATGGAGGGAATATCGAGGTGGTCTCAGGAACGGATCCAGGGATTAGAGTGGGCTCCACCACCTCGGAAGGTTTTGCAGCAGAGGCTGCCACCTCTGGGGGAACTACGGTGGTGTGTCTGGCCCAAACGCAGAGAATGGCCATAGCCATAACTGGCAGGACAGAGAGTACATCGTCTATCTCAGAAACTGATGGCGCTGTGCCTGGGGAACTGGAGTGAGTAGCGCCCGGCAGGCCAGAGAACTTTGAAACAGTCCTGCCCGAGAATATCGAGTCTACATGGTTCGGGAGAGACAAGTCTGCGTGGCTCGGGATAACAGCTATGACGTGACGAGACTCTGAATGATTAGCTGCGACGTTACAAGACTCTGGACGATCAGCTGCGATGCGACAAGACTCCGGGAGATAAGCTGAGACATGAGCAGGCTCTGGCTTAGTAGGAGTGATGTGAGAAGGCTCTGGCTTGGCAGGCGTGACGTGAGCAGGCTCTGGCTTGGCAGGCATGACGTGATGTAAGCAGGCTCTGGCTTGGCAGGCGTGACGTGACGTGAGCAGGCTCTGGCTTGGCAGGCGTGACGTGAGCAGGCTCTGGCTTGGCGTGACGTGAGCAGGCTCTGGCTTGGCTGGCGTGACGTGAGCAGGCTCTGGCTTGGCTGGCGTGATGTGAACAGGCTCTGGCTTGGCTGGCATGACGTGAACAGGCTCCGGCTTGGCTGGCGTGACGTGAGCAGGCTCTGGCTTGGCAGGCATGACGTGACGTGAGCAGGCTCTGGCTTGGCAGGCGTGATGTGAGCAGGCTCTATCTTGGCTGGTGTGACGTGAGCAGGCTCTGGCTTGGCAGCCATGACGTGAGCAGGCTCTGGCTTGGCAGGCGTGATGTGAGCAGGCTCTGGCACAGCGGTCATGATTGGACGAGACTCAGGATTGGCGGCCATGATGGGACTAGACTCAGAACGGCCGCAATTTTGTGGAAAATTTCTGGGCTGGTGGCCATTTTATGAAAAGTCATTGGGATGGTAGCCATTTTGCAAAGAGTCTCTGTGTTGGCAGCCATTTTATGGCCAGTCTCTGGGTTTGCGAAAAAAAATTGTCACAAAAAAAAAATTGTGACAAGGCTCGGGAGTGGAGGTTACTACGGGAGAATCAGTGGTGGGCAAAGTACACAGATCAAGTACTTGAGTAAAAGTACAGATATGTATAATAAAATATTACTCCAGTAAAAGTACTGCTTTTTCAATTTTACTCGAGTGAAAGTACAAAAAGTACTCAATTTTTTATGTACTCAAGTAAAAAAGTACTGATAGACAGATTTATTTTGCAATTTTATATAGACTACTTTATTTAATTTTATATTAGCACATATTTTTATAATCCTACTGCCCCAAATACCTGGGTTTTTCCCAAAATAACCACTATATAGTCAAGATATATATTTTGTTGATATGGCCTACGTTGATGAGAGTGATGTAGTAATGTTCACTGTGAAGCTTACACTGCCATGTACCTGAGAGAAAACAGATTTCACCATCTAATTTTCATCAGGAAGAAAAATGTGTTTTAGAACTTGTTGTTTTGCAGAACGTCTGTTATTTATGACATGAGAATTAGGCCTGAAATTAGGAAGAACATTTTAAGGAAAATCTAATTATATTTTCATAATTATTTTTTTTCTTCTCAAACCTTGTCTGTGGTGTAAAAACACCCCTGGCCAAATGCCCCCAGAGGGCATCACTTCCCACTCTGATAATTACTGTAGTTACTATGTTCTGAACATCACATCCTTTCTTTTTCCCTCAGATGGAATCTATCTAGTTGGCTGATTAAAGATATTTGGACTTTATATCTAAAACATTTCCTCAACTTAGCACCAGCAAGCTTGTTAGCTAGACAGCTAGCATCAGCTAGCAATATTTACTTATTTTCAGTATGGTTATGAATAAACATTCATATCTGTCTACTCGGCTAGTTGAACTAAACAATATAACTTAACGTTACAAATGTTGATAAACAATATAAAAACAGACGTCAGATAGGTTTAAATGCATAGCATTTTAATAAAACTGCTAACGTTAAAGCAGCGGGGAATATTAACGTGCATGAGTTATTTTATTTAATCGGTGTTATTTTAATGTTTTGTTGTTTGACCTAAAACATAACGTTAGAGACACTGATGTTGATCTGTCTGCATTCAAGCATTTCAGTGGGCTTAAATAGATCACAGCAGATTTAATTCACAAACAACTGACAGTTTTGACCTAAATATTATTTTCAGTTACAATAATTAATCCCCAAAATTCGACATTAGTAACTTACTTTTCGCAGCAGCTGTTGCGCGCCTGCGCGCGCGCTCACGATCTCCCGGTTCTTTACTCGTGAGTTCAGTTCACTGAAGAAGACTCGCTCTAAACGGATCATTTGAATCAGTGAGTTTTCGACTCGAGAACAGCTGCAATCGGATCATTGCCATTCGTGAATGAATCGTTTGTTGCGATTTGCGAACCGATTGAACAGGTTCATTGAAAAGAATCAGTTTGTTCATGAATCAGACATCTGCATCTCGGAGCACGTGATGTATTATAAGGAGTAACGATATGTTTTATGAAATGTAGTGAAGTAAAAAGTACGATCTTATGCTTTGGAATGTAGTGAAGTAAAAGTTACTCAAAATAAAACTACTCCAGTAAAGTACAGATACTTGAAAAATGTACTTAAGTACAGTAACGAAGTTGTTTTACTTCGTTACTGACCACCACTGGGGAGAATTGTTCTCCTCCTCCGCAATTCCCACGGTAAAAGGAGAGCCACTCAGCTGTAATGCCATGTCAACGTAATTCTCCAATGTCCAGTTAGGATCATGCAGCGGCATGATTGAACTAAGAGGTTCAGATAAGCCCCCTCGAAAAAATATAATCAAGCATATTTCATCTAAATGAGTCATGTGTGCCAGTTCAAGAAAATCCACAACATAGTCCTCAATGGAACGTGTACCTTGGCAGAGAAACATCATCTTCACTGCTGGATCCATTTTTTGGTGAAGTCTTCTGTCCTGAACTGCTCCAAGACATGAAGGTAGAGGATCCAAATGCAGTGTATTTAATGAAGGGTAATCCACAAACAGAGTAAAGCACGCACAGGTCATACACAGGTGATCAGTCCAAACAATAACAACTGGGGAAGAAACATAGAACAAAGCTTAGAATTGCAGCAATGACACACACACACACACACACACACAAGACTTTGCAAAGAATGACAAACTGAACCAGACTTATATAGGGTGAGACACAAGTGCAAACAGTGAGTGCTAATGAGTCCAGGCAAAGGATTATGGGAAATTAAGTCTTTGATGGTGTGGTAGAAGTCTGGGATGGAGTGCCCTCTAGCGAAGCTCACGGGCACTCCAGCTAGAGATCATGATAACTTCATCCAGAATCACTCCAGATCCTTCAGATTCACAGCTCACATTGGTGCTTCTTCTCTTCAGTTCACCTCTCTCATTTTCTACAGGGTACAGGTCAGAGGACTGGAATGGGTTCAATTTTTGTGTTGTTTTTGAGGTTTGTGTTTAGATTGTCCAGTTGGGAGATCCAAACGTGGCCCCTTATAAGATTTCTAACAGCGTCAGTCACTTATGGATTTTGTATCTGTTGGTATTTGATAGAATCCATGATGCCATGTGTCTAAACAAGATGTCCAGGACCTCCAGCAGAAATATATACCCACAACATCAAAAATACAGCGCTATATTTCATTGTACACATTGGGTACTTTTTATCCCTGTCTGCACCAAACCCATCTTGAGTGTTTTCTGCTAAAAAGCTCATTTGTTAGTTCCAGTCGTGTCTGATAACTGAATTCTCTGGAGATTGTTTTTGGATGAGCTTGGATAATTTTATTGAAACCCGCCCAAACTACATGTGATGATGTAGGTGCTGTTTGACAATATTTCTTTTTGATTTTCTGACCCCGAGACTCAACTATTTTCTGCAATTCTCCAGCTGTGATCATTGGGGAGTCTTTTGCCACTCTAACTCTCCTTCTCAGCATGCATTAGGACGATATAGACACAAGTCCTATTCCAGGCATTTTTGTAACATTTTATGTTGATTGGAAATTCTTAATTATTGCCCTGATGGTGGAGATGGGAATTTTCACTGCTCTAGCTCTTTTCTTAAAGTCACTTCACTAATTATCTTTTGCTGCACATCAGAAATGCATTCTTTGGTTTTTCTCATTGTGATGGATGATTCAGGGAATTTGTTCTTTGTTTTCCTTCTCAGCATGCATTTCTGTGAAACAGGAAGCCATAGCTGGATACTTTAATGTTCATAATCACACTGGAGTGCTCAAAATTGTGAATATGAATGGGAATAGAGATATTTTACTAATAAGAATTTATAGGGGTGCCAATAATTGTGCCCAACATTTATTTGAGAAAAAAAAATATTTCATGATATTTCCCCCATTTTAAATTCTTATTATCCAATGAAAGGTTATATTTTTGTGATTTAAAAAAGATTAAAGATCAAAATGATTAACAATGCAGATTAATTTTCACAGCCTTCTTTGATCATATTTACCAAGGGTGCAGATATTTTTGGCCATGACTGGAAGTGTTTCATGTAAACATCATGTGCATACAATACAACAACAAACAAATTAAGTTCAGATGAGCTTTATTTGTCACATACACAATTATACAGAGTATAATGAGGACTGAAATGTGTTCTCTGCATTTAACCCATCCAAGTGGAGCAGTGGGCAGCCGACACAGCAGCGCCCGGGGAGCAGTTGGGGGTTCGGTGCCTTGCTCAAGGGTCTCACCTCAGTCGAGGACAATTCCTGCCAGAGCCGGGATTCTGAACCCACAACCTTGGGTTACCTCAGGTTTCAAGTCCAATGCTCTATCCATTAGGCCACAACTACCCCTACTGCATCCTTCAATGACAAAGCAAACATAAACATGTGGAACAAGCAAGTTTACTTTCTTTTATATACTGATCGAGGTAGTTAGTGTTGACAGATCTAGACTAATTAAACCTCACCTGCGGTGTTAGAATGTCATGCAATATGACATCTATCACAGCAATTTTGCTGGTGCTTGTAGCTTTCTGTGATAAGTGGGACTGAACACAAACCTAGAATACCACAAACACACACAAGTGAATATATAACCAATAATTGATTTAGAA
Organism: Oxygymnocypris stewartii; assembly: GCA_003573665.1. Taxonomy (NCBI): domain Eukaryota; kingdom Metazoa; phylum Chordata; class Actinopteri; order Cypriniformes; family Cyprinidae; genus Oxygymnocypris; species Oxygymnocypris stewartii. The sequence goes on along the minus strand of QVTF01022405.1, from coordinate 405,306 downwards.
AAGAGAAAGACAAGTCTGTGTCTGGTTGTCTGAGGATAGATCACACAACTTGCATACTCAGTAGAAGTTAACTTAATTTAATTTAATTGTTGATGCATGTTCAGCATACAACCAGTCCAGACTGCAAGTAAAGGAAGTTTGTAAAGGTCTACTACAAGCTTGCAGATTTCATTAGTTCACCTACTGTGAGGTCTACATTATTTTACCACCCTGTTATTATTATATCTGTTATTGCTTAGGTGTTGCAATGTTTTTATGAGAACAGTAATTTAACTGTCCAAAGATCAATGTTTGCAGCAGCTCTACTCAGTCTCTCTGTAGTCAGAAGTGTGGTGAGCAGTAGGTTTGTTTTCAGGGTGAAACCACATTCACATTCATTTGAGTGCCTGTTTTCATGCTACAGTATTAACTCCTGCAGTAAAGGCTCTGTGGGCATATTTGTAAAATGCCCTTATGCCACTATGAAGAGGGTTTTGTGTGTGTGATTTTAATAATAATTTGGCCTATTGAGACACCAAATCAATTATAACAAAATAGAATAGAAATAAGACAACTACTTGAGAAAAGAAAAATATATGAAAATACTTTATAAGGGGATCAACAGAGTACAAAAACAAAATATGTTTGACAGAAAATAAGCTCTAATTTCTGTGTAAGTCTTGATTTTCCAATCATGTTGGAGAGTTAGTCAGACCGAATAATAATTTATTTATTTTTAAATGACGGTAATGCAAAATGTGTTGTTCAACAAGTGTAGCTGTTGAACACACATGAATAGCATCAAGCCTGTCAGCTAATTAAACAGCTCATAGAGTCTTTCACATTCTGAGAACAACACTATGATACTTGCAATTAAAATAAGAACACTTAATTACATGCCTTTAAATTAATCAAATAAAAAATAAGTTACAGTATTTTCATAACACAGTAATTAAATGCCACATATTAAATATTGTAATGTTGTTTAAGAGTTTGAATCCATGGATACATCTATTCAATAGCAATGCTAAGAGTTAACATGCCCAGCTATATAACCCCCCACAATATGGTTCTACCTTCTGGATATTTTCTAATCTTGAGAACGAGGAAAAGGAGCTGTTGAAGTTCTTCATTAGTCACGTGCCTCCTCCTGTCAAGCCAAGCCATGTTTTAACAGACAGAATGCATTCAACTATTGTTACCTTCCCTGAGTGTTTTGAGCAAGGACACACCCTTTAACACATGATAAATAACCCCAATGTAAAAAGATGGATCATGTTTAATATGTTCTGTGTATGTAGCATGTGCATGTTTAATGTGTGAGATAATATATGCCACAGATGTCAAATTCACAGTTTGATCTTTTTAACAGCTTATTGGATTGTTGTCACGCTGCCTCATATCCTCCATTAACTTTCACTTTCGTTATCTTCGACTCAAAACCAGTCGAGCAGGTTAATAGTGCAGAGGTCGACAGCTCACACTTTACACAGCTCACTCTTTTAGGTAAGTGCAAGAGTATTTGTCCTTTAAATTGCTTTTTAATGTGTCGATGTTACTGTCGACTGTGACCTGAGTAAACATCTGGAACTGCGCTGTAAATATATAGACCGTCATTTTGAACAAACCTCTGAAGTCTGCGGTCCAAAGAATGAGCTACATGCGAACAGATATATGTGTGAAGAGGGCATTCGTCTTCAAGACCGATCACATTTAAATTCAATCTTCAGAAGTGTGCGTGTGTGTGTGTTTGTGTGCGTGTGGGTGTATGTATGTGTGTGTGTGTTTTGTACAAAACGAAAATGAAAATAAACGCACTTCTCTTCAGTCGTTTCAGTCTTATTAATTGCTGACAGATCGAGCAATTGACAACTTTATTATTTAACATAGAGACTTTCGTGATCATTTTAAGGTATCTGTCTGATTTTCGCCATATTTATATTGTTCTCTCTCTCGCTTGGTGTTGAGCAAGATTTCAAAGTAGGCTACTCTGTCTGTTACTTTTGAACAATAACGATTTGCTAAAGCAATTTTTGGATCATACTCAAATGCAACTATTTGGAGCATTTACATTTGTTTACAAACTTAAAAACGCTCAGTTGTGGTATTTATTCGGATGTTATTAGCTATTAATCAAAGCTAAAGTTTTCTTTCAGTTGCTGATTTCCTCGCAGTCATGTCAGAGCGACAGACAGAAGTGCCAATGGATGTCGATGCATCGGTGAGTCACAGAGGAAGTTTAGTATTTATTTATTAATAACATGTTATCATAAATAACCTATATCAATGCAAATTGGATATATCAATGAACAAACAGGGTTTTCAGGGAAAGTTCACAGATCTCATCTGCATTCACTTTACTCTAGTTTGTTCAGATAATCTAGTAATTTATTTTACTGTATTGTGTGCCATGCATATTGTTGGTTCTCTGGCATATTTCTTCTGATATTCTTGCTATCTGCTTAATAAATCAATTAAAATGCAAATGTTTAGATCAAAAGCACTTGACAGATGAAAGTAAAGCAAAAGCAAAACATGCTATTAGACATTTTCATCACATCTAAAGTGTTGAAGTAAATATATGAAAACCAAGGCATGTACTTCTTAAACCTTCTCATTGTGAAAATAATGTTAATTTCAATAAGAGGTAAAGGCAGTGGGACAGTCAGAACAATAACAACATAATATTGTGGCTTTCAGTTTTTATTCTGGATCTATGTAAAGTGACATTTTAAGAGTTTTACAAGATGTTAAATGTGTTTAGCTTAAAATGTTAATTAGACAAATATACATTTGTTGTTGCATAGACAAAATAGTGAAAACAAAGAGAATTTAAATGTAAACCTACTGTAGGTATGCAACATAAAATTGTAAAATGTCCACAAACAAGTAAATCTGTCATAATCTATGTGGCAGTGATTCATGCACCATTTGTTTGTAAACATGTAAATTAAAAAGCAACACATTATTTTTCCCTAAACACCCTGGTCTTGGTCATTTTACTTGGTCAGTTGCCATTAAATAGAAACATACATTTAAGATTTGCTGTGAATGGTTGTTCTTGGTTTGTAGCAAGTAAGAATAAATTACCATGGCTATTACTGTTTTTGTTGATGGTAATATTAGGGAGCTCCAGAGCCCAGCATTGCAGATCATGACATGGATGTAGATCAGGGTTCTAATTATCAGGTGAGTCACATCAAGTGGTATATATTATATATATATATATATATAGTGCTGTCAAATCATTAATCACATCGAAAATAAAAGTTTTTGTTTACATAATATATGTGTGTGTGCTGTGTATATTTATTATGTATATATAAATAAATACAAACATATGCATGTATATATTTAAGATAAATATGTTATTTTTATATATTAAATATATTTATATATAATATAAAATATAAGAATATAGATATAAAAATGTATATACATGTAAATATTTTCAAAATATATAGTGTATGTGTGTGTATTTATATATAAAGGAGCATCTCAATAAATTAGAATGTCGTGAAAAGTTCATTTTTTTTCTTGTAACTTATTTCAAAAAGTGAAACTTTCATATATTTTAGATTCATTACATGTAAAGTAAAACATATGTATATATATATATATATATATATATATATATATTTGTATTAGTTTTAATTTTGAGGATTAGAGCTTACAGCTCATGAAAGTCAAAAATCAGTATCTCAAAATATTAGAATATTTACATTTGAGTTTCAATTAATGACCATCCATACAGTATAAATTCTGGGTATCTCTCGTTCTTTGAAACCACAATAATGGGGAACACTGCTGACTTGGCAGTGGTCCAGAAGATGAACATTGACGCCCTCCATAAAGAGGGTAAGTCACAGAGGGTCATTACTGAAAGGTGTGGCTGCTTACAAAGTGCTGTATCAAAGCATATTAAATACAAAGTTGACTGGAAGGAAGGAATTGGGTAGCAAAAGGTCCACAAGCAACAGGGATGACTGCAAGCTTGAGAATACTGTCAAGCAAAGCCTATTAAAACACTTGGGAGAGCTTCACAAGGAGTGAACTGAAGCTGGAGTGCATTAAGAGTCGCCATGCTCAGACATCTTCAGGAAAAGGGCTACCAAGCCACTTCTGAAACAGAAACATCATCAGAAGCATCTTACCTGGGCTGTGGAGAAAAATAACTAGACTGTTGCTTAATGGTCCAAAGTCCTCTTTTCAGATGAAAGTAAATTTTGCATTTAATTTGGAAATCAGAAGTCCAGTGTGAAGTTTCCACAGTCAATGGTGATTTGGGCTGCCATGTCATCTGCTGGTGTTGGTCCACTGTGTTTTCTGAAGTCCACAGTCAATGCAGCCATCTACCAGGAAATTTTTGAGCACTTCATGCTTCCTTCTGCTGACAAGCTTTATGGAGATGCTGATTTCATTTTCCAGCAGGTCTTGGCACCTGTCCACACTGACAAAGGTACCAAAAGTTGGTTAAATGACCATGGTGTTGGTGTGCTTGATTGGCCAGCAAACTCGCCTGACCTGAACCCCATAGTGAATCTATGGGGTATTGTTAAGAGGAAGATGAGAGACACCAGACCCAACAATGCAGATGAGCTGAAGGCTGCTGTCAAAGCAACCTGGGCTTCCATACCACCCCAGCAGTGCCACAAACTCATCACCTCCATGTCATGCCGAATTGTGGTAGTAATTAAAGCAAAATGAGCCCCTACCAAGTAATGAGTATATACTGTATACAGTAAATTAACATACTTCCCAGAAGGCCAACAATTCACTAAAAATGTTTTTTTTTAAATTGGTCTTATGAAGTATTCTAATTTGTTGAGATTTGGTGGGTTTTTGTTAAATGTGAGCCAAAGTCATCACAATTAAAAGAACCATAGACTTAAACTACTTCAGTCTGTGTGCATTTAATTTGTTTAATACACAATTTTCACATTACAGAAATAAATGAACTTTTCCCCGACATTGTAATTTATTGAGATGCACCTGTACATAATAAATAAACAGTACACATACATATATTATGTAAACAAAAACTTTTATTTTGGATGCGATTAATCCCGATTAATCATTTGACGGCACTAATATATATATATATATGTATATATATATATACTTACCTACAGTATCTCACAGAAGTGAGTACACCCCTCACATTTTTGTAAATGTTTTATTATATCTTTTCATGTGACAACACTGAAGAAATTACACTTTGCTACAATGTAAAGAAGTGAGAGTACAGCTTGTATAACAGTGTAAATTCACTGTCCCCTCAAAATAACTCAACACACAGCCATTAATGTCTAAACCGCTGGCCAAAAGTGAGTACACCCCTTAGTGAAAAATTTTCAAAATGGGCCCAAAGTGTCAATATTTTGTGTGGCCACCATTATTTTCCAGCACTGCCTTAACCCTCTTGGGCATGGAGTTGACCAGAGCTTCACAGGTTGCCACTAGAGTCCTCTTCCACTCCTCCATGACGACATCACAGAGCTGGTGGATGTTTGAGACCTTGCTCTCCTCCACCTTCCGTTTGAGGATGCTCCACAGATGCTCAATAGGGTTTAGGTCTGGACACATGCTTGGCCAGTCCATCACCTTTACCCTCAGCTTCTTTAGCAAGGCAGTGGTCGTTATCATGTTGGAATACTGCCCTGTGGCCCAGTCTCCGAAGGGAGGGGATCATGCTCTGCTTCAGTATGTCACAGTACATGTTGGCATTCATGGTTCCTTCAATGAACTGTTGCTCCCCAGTGCCGGCAGCACTCATGCAGCCCTAGACCGTAACACTCCCACCACATGCTTGACTTGTCTTTGTACTCCTCACCTGGTTACTGCCACACACGCTTAACATTTTCTGAACCAAATAAGTTTATCTTGGACTCATAAGACCACAGAACATGGTTATTAATAAAACAAATCTTATAAACAAAATAATCAATAAAACTTGTCTTTGATTCCCAAGTATCTCTTCAACAATTTGAATTGAACAAAAATATTTTAGCCAGACAGATATTTAAATATTTTCAACTATTTTTTTTAATGGCTTGTCAAAATAGTGATACCCCTCTCCCTTTTTAGGACTTATATACAGCAGACATTGGAGGTCAAAACTTCAGCACACCTTTCAATGTCTTGATGCTTCGAAACAACACAATGGATCGGACGCAGACAGAGGTACTGACTGAAGAGCAGAGCTTCAGCTGTAGATTTTCTTGCAATAATGAGCTTCCATTAAATAGCTGTCACGGATTGGTGAGGCACAATAGCACGAAGAAAAAATAAATAAACAAAAAGGTAATTTAATAAACAAATCCAGGAGACAGGCAAGTACACCAACATAACATAGATGAGAACAGACGAAGACTAAGGGAGAACTGAGGACTTATAAAGCCTGAACCAAACAAAGGGAACTAATGAGCTAATTAAGACAACAGGTAAACTGAATGACTAATTACACAGAATGGGAAAAACTAGAATAAAAAAAGACATGGCAAAACACAACAGAAACGTGACAATAGCACAGTACATTTATGACATATTAAGAATGGTTGTTGGTTTGTGGAAGTCAGTTAGAACAAATTGCAATGGCAAATATTGATATTCTTTACCAGTCCTGATCAGGGGTGTGTTTCCCAAAAGCAACTATGGTCACAAGTTACATCATTACTAATAGTTCAATGGAACTTATGACCATAGTTTGCTAACAATGCTATTGGGAAACGCACCCAGATGATGCAAAGTAGTTAGTTCCCTTTCAAGGGAACTCCGTTGCATCAGACTTCTAATGCTTGGGGAATGCTTTGCGTGATAAGTCTTGAAGCACATGTGAAATCAATCCAAGGTGTAATTGGGACATCAGAACGGGTGACGTCACGAACCAGGAGGCTATAAAGCCTGCCCAAACAAAGCTGGCTTTTAGGATGTGTGTGTGTTTGTCGCTGCCCACGTTTTTAACGGGTGGGGATACACACATTCTTTGTGTTGCTTGTTTGGGAGAGGATCACGCACAGTCAGCACTTGAGAGCGCTGGCTGTGAGCACTGCGATATGCTTCCCTTACGGACACTCCGATCCCGCCAGGTGTTCTTTCACGAGGATGCTCAGGCTCACGTTCCCCAGGGCTCTCGTCCCACTACTGCCGAGGCACAGTGAAGGCTGCAGGCCTGGGGTTCGCAAATGGATCTGTCAGCGGATGTAGAGACGGGAACTGCCTTATCTCTGCCTTCACCTGACAGGTTCAGTGCTTTGTATCAGGGTTGGGAAGCACGCACTGCGGTTTCTTCCGCCCCAATCGAGGCACATACACTGCAGCTATCTGATTCTGAGGAACTAGATGCTGCCAATGCAGGAGATACTGAGGATTCACCACCTCAGTCTCGTGCTTATGAGGAGCTGGTTGAGGTTGTGACAAGAGCGGTTGAGAAATGATGTATTGATTGGCCAGCAGAAAGGGAAGACATTCGTTCAAATGGCAAACTTCACGAATGCTTTTTACCTTCTCGTGCACAACTTCAATACCGGGGATTACCATTTTTCCCTGATCTTCACACCGAGTTGTTGAGCTCTTGGGAGAGACCGGTTTCTTATAGAGTCTATAGTACACACACATCACACTATTCCTCTATATTAAATAAAAAGAGCACGGTTATGGAGAGATGCCTAAGGTGGAAGAGACGCTCGCAAGCTATCTCTCCCCTGAATCATCCTCATCCATTAAATCCCTGGTATTACCCACTAAACCAGTGAGAAATACATCAGCACTGGTGGGAAAGGCTTATTCAGCAGCTGGTCCGGCAGCAGCATGTTTACACACTATGTCGCTGTTGCAAGCCTACCAGGCTGAATTATTAACATATCTCGATGAGGGCGAGGGTATTAGTCCGAACACAGTTTGCGAACTGTGTCGGGCCACAGATTTGTCTCTCAGGGTCGCCAAGGAGACAGCTAAATCAATCGGCCAGTCTATGGCAGCCCTGGTGGCCACTGATAGACACTTATGGTTAAATTTGAGTAACATTAAAGGAAAAGATTAAAAACTTCCTTATAGATGCTCCCATTTCTCCCTCTGGCTTCTTTGGATGTACAGTGAATTCGGTTGTCGAGAGATTTCAGGAATCAGCTAAGCAAGCGGCTGCCTTCCAGAAACTCCTCCCCCGCCATATTCATATCTTCGGGGCTGCTGAGCAGGAACAGCCCCAAACATCTAAAGCCAGCCCCTCCCACCGTGCCACACAAAAGCAGAGTGTGGCTTATTGTGCTCCCCCACTTAAAGACTGGGGACATGGTAAACACACTCAACCGCAGCCTTCTTAGAATGAATAACGGTCCTCAGATCCGTTTTACACTTTGAAGGCTGCGGTTGAGTGTGTTTACCATGTCCCCAGTCTTTAAGTGGGGGAGCACGATAAGCCACACTCTGCTTTTGTGTGGCACGGTGGGAGGGGCTGGCTTTAGATGTTTGGGGCTGTTCCTGCTCAGCAGCCCCGAAGATATGAATATGGCGGGGAAAAGGTCCTGATGCCTGAGGGCCCAATGACAACTTCCCCCATCGAAGTAGAGCGGTTAATACCTCATTTTACGGTAACCGTCCCCTTCGATGTCCTCAGAGGATCGGTCTGCCAACCCTGCCACCACGTGGCGCAGCGGTCTCTGGCAAGCGCATATCTGAAGGTCCACCCGGAAATGTAGTGGCCTTGGGATGCCCTGCCTCAGGGTTTCAGAGCGGTCAGTTCAGACGCTTCCTGTCGGTTCGCCGTTTCAGAACGTCGTTCTGACTGCGCAACTACATATAAATCAAGAAACCAGTCTCGAGAGGATGGTACCTCTAGTAGAATTTTGACAGTGTGGAAACTTCTGTCAAATATATCTCGTTGGGTCCTGCAGACTATAGATAAAGGGTATCAATACAGTTCGGGTCTCGCCCGCCCAGGTTTAGGGGGGTGTTTTTCACAGAGATGGCCCCCCAGCAGGTTCTGGTAATATAACAAGAAGTGAAAGCTCTGTTAGAGAAAGGGGCCATAGAATATGTACCTCACTCCAACAGGGAAACCGGGCTTTACAGCCGGTATTTCATAGTTTCAAAGAAGGATGGGGGGTTGCGTCCTATTTTAGATCTTCAAGTTCTGAACGACTCCGTCATGCAGCTCAAGTTCGAAATCGAGACAATCGTGCCACAGATCTGATCCGAGGATTGGTTTGTCACGATAGATCTCAAGGACGCATACTTCCACATATCCATCCTTCTGCATCACAGGAAGTTCCTGAGGTTCGCTCTTGGGGGCAGAGCATACCGATATTTGGTTCTTCCGTTCTGCCTATCATTATCACCCCGCACTTTCATGAAATGCATAGATGCGGCCCTGGCACCTCGTCATCGTCAGGGTATTCGCATAATGAACTACATCGATGATTGGTTGATTCTAGATCAGTCGCATCAGTTGGCAATTCGGCATCGAGATGTCGTTCTTGCCCACACGAAAGAGTTGGGGCTACGGCTAAAACACCAAAAAGAGTGTGCTTTCTCCACTACAGAGGACCACTTTTCTTGGCGTGGCCAGCACTCAACGTCGATGCAGGCACACCTGTCACCGGCACGTATAGAATCCATCCTGTCGGCTATAAAAGTATAAGGACTAGGTCAGTCACTCACCGTCAAACAGTTTCAGAGACTGTTAGGTCTTATGGCAACAGCATCCAACGTGATACCTTTTGGACTGTTGTACATGAGACCCATGCAGAGGTGTCTCAGGACCAAAGGGTTTTCCCCGAGGGGTAACCACTTTTCACATAATCAAGGTCACGCGGTGATGCTTACGTGCCTTGGTAATGTGGAAGAAACCTTGGTTTCTGTCCCAGGGTCCCATGCTGGGAGCTTCATGTCGTCGCAAGATGCTAACGACAGATGCCTCTCTCATGGGCTGGGGAGGAATCAAGTCAGGGTCTGTGGAGGGACCATCATCTCTCATGGCACATCAACCAGTCTGGAGATGTTGGCTGTATTTCTTGGTCTCAAGAATTTCCTAGCAGATCTCAGGGGCCACCATGTGCTCGTCTTACTCAGACAACACATCGGTGGCCTCCTAAATAGATTACCAGAGAGGTTTGCGGTCACGTCCACTTACAAACTGGCGTGCCAAATCCTCCTGTGGTCCCAAGGTCCTGTTGTCTCTGTGAGCAGCTTACATCCCGGGGGTCCACAATATAGGAGCAGACATCCTGACAAGACAGGGGCTGAGGCCCGGGGAATTGAGGCTCCACCCTGACGTGGTGGAGCTGATATGGTGGGAGTTCGGTCAGGCACAAGTGGACCTGTTTGCGTCTCGAGAGACGTCTCACTGTCCACTCTGGTTCTCCTCTCGGACTGGACGCGATGGTGCAGACGTGGCAGAGGCTTCGTCTGTATGCATTTACCCCGATCACTCTGCTCCCGGGAGTCCTGGAGAGAGTTCGCCGGGACCGAGTTCTACTACTTCTCATTGCCCCGCGGTGGCCGGGCAGAGTATGGTTCCCAGATATAATATCCCTTCTTGACGGGCCTCCTCTGCAGCTCCTTCGTGCCTGTAGGTGACTTGCTCAGACTTTAAGCTAGTGACAGCTTCGTTTGGGCAGGCTTTATAGCTTCCTGGTTTGTGACGTCACCCGCTCTGATGTCCCAATTACACCTTGGATTGATTTCACATGTGCTTCAAGACTTATCATGCAAAGCGTTCCCCAAGCGTTAGAACTCTGACGCAACTTTCGTTCCCTCTTCAGGGAACCGAGGTTACAGTTGTAACCGAACGTTTTCTAGTGGCCAGGTGAGTACCACTCACATACCCAACTACCAAATATACAGTTTATCATCTAAAACTCATATTCTAGTCAAATGTATTAGTGGTAAATTGTATTAATTGAAATATGTACATAAAAGTTCTTAAAAATAGAGAGATTTATTTATAGTTTATTGTAATTCCACAACTAGAGTAAAATTCTCACTCTCTCAGGCTATCTGTGGCTCTGTGGTCACTGAACAACCTCTCAGCATCAATAGAAAAGGCTCTCCCATGATGCAATGTAATAATAAGGTAGATAGTGATCTACATTTGCTCATTTATAGCATATAGCTACTTTTGAACTGCATCACAGAGACAGAGATAAGTTGGATTAGGCTTGATTATGTTCCCACTTTTGTTTTCTGTTATTTATATTGTTTTTATTTAAATTATTTCATTACCTATTGTCCTACAAAAGATGGAACAGCTGGAGTTTCATCTACTCAACAAAAGGATAAATAATTTTCCCTCAAGCTGTTTGAGTATTTATGTCATCAATCCATTTTTATAATGTTGTTTAGAAAATAATTATATTTCAGCAATGGGAACTGTTCACTACCCATGATCGATATAACAGTCATTACCGAATATTGATATTTATTGCCTTTAATATCATACACAGTTCTAAACTAATGATGTGAGTGAATTATACTGACATATTTATATTACCTGCATTTATATTCAAAAATAAGGTGTTGTATACATGCACAATAGCAGTCATTGCACATGTGTCTCAACTTGTTGCTGAATTAATTGCACTCAAGGCAAATATTAATTGTATTGATTTTAAAATATAGTATATTATTCTTATTTATTTATATATATTTTAATGTAAACGTTAGGACTTCAGTGCAGCAGGTGATAGAAGTCAAGACTTTAGACATTCTCTTGATCTCACGAAGCATCAAAACAGCACAACCGGCCAAACAAACAAATCAGACTCGGATCTAATTAAGGTACTGACTGAAGAACAGAGCTTGAGCCATAGATTTCCTAAGAGTCATACATATTTTATAGAATATCAATAATCTTATATTTGTTTGTTTACTTTAGTTTAATATTGCAGAGAGTTTTGTGATAATTACAGAAAAATACATATTGAGAATTATTGGGTTGTAGGTTTGTGGCAATTAGAACAAATTACAATGGCTATTATGTATTGTACTGATATTAACATATAGAACAATATTCTTAATTCAACAGATCACAAATGCTGAGATAAAACAATCTGATCATCAGGTGAGTACCAGTCACTCATTGAGCTGAGAAATGTACAGTACCTCATTATTTTAGTAAAATGTATACTGTAGTTTTACATCATTCTAAAGGAGGAGCTCATCCAGAGTGACAGTTTGCTGTTCATTTACTCACACTCAGGCCATCCGGGATGTAGGTGACTTGTTTCTTCAGTAGAACAGTAAAGAACCATTGGTAATTCATAAGATGGAATTTAAGGTGAAAAAAAGCATAGCAGGGAACAGTCGCGCAGCTACGAGAAGTTGGTAATTTTCCAAATGGATGTAATTTATTAAACGATACTAATAAACGTCTTGTTTCACTGTAACTATATATTTATAAAAAATATAAAATGCTTGTTTTTATGGTCAATTACAGGTAGTTTCTCAGTTTTCCCTCTTCCTATAGGTGCATCACGTTTGTCAAAATTATGATGATTCGTACGTTTCTGTTAGTTCCACCCACAATGTAATGTTTACGACATAATATAATAGTAAAATGCACGCGTTTGTGAAGTTACATTTTAAAATAGCAGACTTGAGCAATCATAAATCAGATCAATTCTTTAAAAAGTACAATTAAAGTACAGTCCTCGATGTGCGTGAACTGACAGAGACGTTTGATTATGAAATATTCAAGCAAAGCCACACTAACTTAGGTAATGTTTTTTAATAAACGTCCTTTAGTTAACGTTAGTTAATGCATTAAATAACATTAACAATACATTTGTTACCGTGTTTATTCATCTTTATTACCCAGTTCAGGCAAATGATAACAGATACAACTTTTAATTTGAATAATGTCCTCAATTTTGAAATGAACATAACAATGTATTAATGCTTATAAATTTTTTAGAAGTACTGTGTAATTTTCATATGCAACACACCTGGCCCACCCAGTTTTATGTAGGCCCACCCACTTAAACATTTCTGGATACACTAGTGTCAGGTAAACAAAATTAATACTGTGGATCTTTAAATAAAAAATATTTGCATAACATTATTACCTATAATCCACAGCCTCAAGCTCATGGTCAGATTTTTTCCGCAAACTGGTTTGTTTCAATGAACTGGTTCATACACCTGATTGACCAGTTTGTTTATGTAGTCAGGCAATGACATAACATATAGGCAATTATATTATTAAAGCAGCCAATAGTGATATAATACTTGGATGTTTTACATGTTTAAAGCATATCAGGTGAATTAACTAGTCTACATCATCTTACCTTTTTACATAAACAATAAACCATACAAATTTTCATTTCACCTCATCATCCAAGTACTCGGTTCAGGCATGCGTATATCAGTGGCTCATCAGTGTTAGCTTCCGTCAGTCCGTCAGAGTGACTGTCAGGCCATCTGAATGTAAATTTTAAATGGAGTAACTTGTAGATCTGTTCTACACGAGCCGCGGACTTTGGTGAACTGGTTCATCTACAAACCCGATTCCAAAAAAGTTGGGACACTGTACAAATTGTGAATAAAAACAGAATGCAATGATGTGGAAGTTTCAAATTTCAATATTTTATTCAGAATACAACATAGATGACATATCAAATGTTTAAACTGAGAAAATGTATAATTTTAAGGGAAAAATAAGTTGATTTTAAATTTCATGGCATCAACACATCTCAAAAAAGTTGGGACAAGGTCATGTTTACCATTGTGTGGCATCCCCTCTTCTTTTTATAACAGTCTGCAAACGTCTGGGGACTGAGGAGACAAGTTGCTCAAGTTTAGGAATAGGAATGTTGTCCCATTCTTGTCTAATACAGGCTTCTAGTTGCTCAACTGTCTTAGGTCTTCTTTGTCGCATCTTCCTCTTTATGATGCGCCAAATGTTTTCTATGGGTGAAAGATCTGGACTGCAGGCTGGCCATTTCAGTTCCCGGATCCTTCTTCTACGCAGCCATGATGTTGTAATTGATGCAGTATGTGGTCTGGCATTGTCATGTTGGACGATGCAAGGTCTTCCCTGAAAGAGACGGCATCTGGATGGGAGCATATGTTGTTCTAGAACTTGGATATACCTTTCAGCATTGATGGTTCCTTTCCAGATGTGTAAGCTGCCCATGCCACACGCACTCATGCAACCCCATACCATCAGAGATGCAGGCTTCTGAACTGAGCGCTGATAACAACTTGGGTTGTCCTTGTCCTCTTTAGTTCGGATGACATGGCGTCCCAGTTTTCCAAAAAGAACTTCAAATTTTGATTTGTCTGACCACAGAACAGTTTTCCACTTTGCCACAGTCCATTTGAAATGAGCCTTGGCCCAGAGAAAACGCCTGCGCTTCCTGAGTATTCCTGAGCCCATGTTGTGATTTCCATTACAGTAGCATTCCTGTATGTGATGCAGTGCCGTCTAAGGGCCGAAGATCACGGGCATCCAGTATGGTTTTCCGGCCTTGACCCTTACGCACAGAGATTGTTCCAGATTCTCTGAATCTTTGGATGATATTATGCACTGTAGATGATGATAACTTCAAACTCTTTGCAATTTTTCTCTGAGAAACTCCTTTCTGATATTGCTCCACTATTTTTCGCCGCAGCATTGGGGGAATTGGTGATCCTCTTCCCATCTTGACTTCTGAGAGACACTGCCACTCTGAGAGGCTCTTTTTATACCCAATCATGTTGCCAATTGACCTAATAAGTTGCAAATTGGTCCTCCAGCTGTTCCTTATATGTACATTTAACTTTTCCGGCCTCTTATTGCTACCTGTCCCAACTTTTTTGTAATGTGTAGCTCTCATGAAATCCAAAATGAGCCAATATTTGGCATGACATTTCAAAATGTCTCACTTTCAACATTTGATTTGTTATCTATATTCTATTGTGAATAAAATATAAGTTTATGAGATTTGTAAATTATTGCATTCCTTTTTTATTCACAATTTGTACAGTGTCCCAACTTTTTTGGAATCGGGTTTGTACTTCACCAAAAATAACTGGTTCAAAAACCTGATGTGCTCATGAACCTCACATCACTCCAGGCCGATTGCCGGAGACTATGGATTACAGGTAATGATGTTGTAAATAATTTTTAGTTTCTTGCACAGACCAATCTATTCAATTCATTAGACCTCAATATTTCATTAGGAGCCATGGGTATTTTTTGGGGTTGCCTTTTCACTCTCAAAGCTATGGTAGCTGTGGAATTGCATTTTATGAATCATCAAGGACCACCAATTCAGATAAAAATCTTCTTTACTATTCTACTGAAGAAAAACAGTCACCTACATCTTGAATGGCCTAAAGATGAGTACATTAACTGCTAATTTTCATTTTTGGGTGAACTCTCCCTTTTCTGTCATGTAAACTCTCGGAGAGTTTAGCATGGTAATATACATGGCAGTGTTAATGTATTTGGTCTTGGTGGAATAGATCTGCTACGCTGCTGCTGCAGAGCAAGTACTAAGACTTGCTAATGCCAATACATCCACTGCTTCTCTACATAACATATATGAAATAACCCTCAACAAAGCAGGAGACACAGAAATGGACAATACAAGCCTATTTATGCATGTTGCTGAGTGTAAGAATATGATCAGCGGACATGCGTACATCCACACACATGAAAGGAATGAAAACAAGATATAATTAAATTAAAGCCCCTCGAAACAAGCAAATGTATTGCCAAGACATGTGTATTGCTGCTGCTCCAAAGAGCCATGTGATCTGCATGTATAACTGTCTGCGTGTGCACAGCTAATGAAATCATCGCTTTTAAAAATAAATAAAGGTGACATTGAGGTTGTGCAACTAAATATTGTGAACCCTGGTTGAAGTGTGTGTTTGTGTATATATATATGTATATATTAGTATTTTGTATCATGTTAACATGGTGTTTCTTGTTTTTAGAATTTACCGGCAAACAGTGCTGAAGGTCAAGACTCAGGATCATCTATGAATGAACAGAAGCAAAAGATTCAAACAAACAAATCCCTGCCAGAAGAGGTATAGACTAAAGAGCAACACTTGAGCCATAGATTTTCTGAGGGACATCGACACTAGAATATCAGTAGCTTTAAATGTCAAAGCATATCATTAAGAAGAATTACAACGTTATTTCCAGATTTTTGTTCCTGTCTATATCTGATATAAACAGATTATCTTTACATCATTTTTGAGCTTAGACCTTAAATCACCAAGGCTGTTTCCCAAAAGTTCCCAAAAGTATCATAAGCTTAAGTACATCGTAGACCCATTGAAACCAATGGAGCTACGATCAACTTACACTCACGATGCTTTTGGGAAATGCAACCCTGGTCATTCCCTCCCTCAATATTATATACCTGATGATGTGCTACAGTGACTTATTCAAATTAACTGGTAACACTTTATTTTAAGGAAAAATTTGGCACCATTGTGTTAGTACTTATAAAGCACGTATCAATGCCTTTTTCAGCATTACCATCTTTTAGATCTTGTACCCCATACCTAAACTTAACTTAATCTTACTAACTATTAATACGCAGCAAATTAGGAGTTTGTTCAGGGAAAACTCTTAGTTAATATTGAATATGTGTTCCCTATTCTAAAGAGTTATCAGTTAACTTGATAGGAGTCAAATGACTCTGACATTTATTTATTATTGTAGCCAGCTGTCCAATTAAAAATGATGAAATAAAGTGCTCTTACAACGAAAACAATGTGACATATGAAAACATAACTTATTCATGTTTTGGTGTAGTTTATGGTCTGCAAGTGCTATTTTACATTATAATATAGCTCATAAACATATCTCGACCATGAGTATAGATTATTTTTCATATACAACAATGACTCTGCATTAACAATTGTTTTTTAAAATAACAGGACATTTGTGGAAATGTTGATGAAAATAAAACCCAATCCCCTCCAGCACCAGTGGATACTGCTACATTTAAAATCAAAGTGATCAGCCCAACACCATTTCCAGACAAGTGGAGACTAAAATTACAGAAAGCCCTTCAGAGCTGGTTTGTCAAACCGGAAAATCACAGAGAAAAGCAAGGAGAAAATAAAGGATCTGTCCTCAGCTTTGAACTCATGGATGGTGGAACCTGTGCAGAGGTGCAGATAACACCATCAACAGGTGAGATGATTTATGATCATTCATTTTAATACAGTTTAAATCGTGTAGATGCTAGTATCTGAAATAGCTCAAATAAATAAAGTGTTTTATTATTAATTTTATATTATGCAAAAGCAAATACCAACGTTGGTGTGAACAGTTTAGGAACATATTACTTTACATATTACAATTATAGATGACATTTTTAGAAGTGAAGAGTTATGTTTTAAGTACATATTTCCTTTTAAAGTTGACTGACAACAACTATCAAAGCCCACTCAAACCAAGAACTATTAATATAATGATAACTACTGTATATTACCATTCACATTAAAAGACAATAATGTTAAGTTTATTCTAAGCATGTGTGTCAGTTGTGTCCTGTCTACATAATTGCAGAGTATGGTTTAAAGGCAGATAGATTTTGATTTGCTGTCAATGTTTTATAATTCTTCAGCTGAAAAAATGAACTCATCACTCATAGCACTGTCAGAGATGAACTGTCTCTATTGCTTTTCTGTTGCTCGCTATATTGAAGTGAAAACACTGAACAACATGCTTTCTTGTAGCTGAATGGTTCCTTCTGACTGATGTTACTTTTATATTTAAAAAATATTTCTCTCTGTAGCTCTAGAAAAATTCAAAAAACACAAGACTGTATCTTTGAACATTACTAAACATGAAAATAAGGACGTGATCGCACAGATTTGTCTGGATGAAACACATTCTGTGACTGTATCACAAAACACCTCCAAACCGGACAAGAACAGAATTCCATCATCAAAGGTATAATATTTACTTTATTTCTTTTGATTACCTGAGAGAACCAGGGGTGGATCTAGGAAATAATTTACAGATCCCCTGCAGCCACTAATTTCATCCCTTTAAATACATCTTTGATAATGACAAATTTAATAAGCTTGAGCTCTACTCTCTTACCTCATTGAGTATATGGAGATCTGTGAATATGCAAATTAGTCCACAAGTGCACAGAACTGAGCACTAGGCCAAATTATGCCGTTTTGAGTAGATTCGGACGAACCTAGTCACCTCAGATTGGCCGCTGCATTCAAGAAATCAACAGATATGTATCTGATTGGCTACATTACTCAATGCTGCAAGAGCACGCCATAAATAAAAACCTTTGACCTGTAGATGAAAGTGAGATTAGTTGATTTTGCTAAGTGAGATTGAATGAGAGAATCAGAAAGATGATTTGATCTTCCATCACTTCCTTCAGCTTTCACTCTCCTGCAGAGTTTAGTTCTGACTCTGATTAAACTCACTTTTCTGTAGCTAGTAATTCTTGTAATTCTGAAGGCATTGATTAGCTTGTTCAATCATGTTTGATCATGCCCTCTCCTGATCTAGATCCTGCTTCGTGACAGCATCATGTTTAATTAAGAGCAATAATTTGACATTTGAAAGAAATGGCAATATAGCAAATCACTGTGACAGGATCCGATTTCCAAAAGATGTTTGAGTTTAAGTTATTAACAGAACTGCCCACAGGAAAAAAATATATTGCTCAGCGCTTGCTATTCCTAAACTCAGGAGACTTAGATGAGATTTTTCATTTACATCTCATTTTAGTATAAACAGCATTTCAGATGTTTCTCCTAAAATTCCTCTGGAGAAATAGATGTAGACATAAATGAGACATGATAAATATTTGAGGAAAAAAATTGTCAAAACTGAGAATGTGGTGGAAGAAACAGAATATCTCTTTATAGTCTTGCTGCAATCTCTATCAAGACTTCATTATAGGAATATTTTGAATAGGCTTGCTTTTCCTAAGATCACGAGACTTAGCTGTGATTCTCTTAAATGGCTAATTTTAGTCTCAACAGTGTCTCAGATGTTTCTCCTAAAAATCCTTAGGAGAAACCAAAGTAGACACAACTGAGACATAAGAAAGGAATCCATAATGACAATGGGAGACAAACGTGTTAGAAATGTGTGAGATATCTTTATTGTCTTGCTGTAATCTATTGCAAGACTCCATTATCTTTCTTTCTTTCTTTCTTTCTTTCTCTTTTATTTATTTATGTAGCACAGTATAAATACAACTAAGTTGCCCAAAGTGCTTTACAAAATAGACACAGACAATAATACCTAAATATAATGATAGTACACACATTAAAACTAATTAATTCGTAAAAAAAAACATCAGAGTTGGTGCCATTCAAATCGCAAGTGGCAACTTATTCCACAGATTAGGACCGATCACCGCAAATGCCCGATCACCCTCACCCTTTAAATATTATAAATATGTTTTATTGCTCAGAGGGTACTTCTTTTTATTGCAATGGGAGTTGTGATCTCAAATAACTTTACAAAGTGTGCACCAAGTCAAATGCCTCAATATGTGTCAAAGTTTCTTTATGAAACCATTTAGACAAAAATGTTCTTCAAAAATGGAAGCGCTTTTATTTTTAAGAGTGTTTGTATTAACAATCAAAGTAGCCAATTAATGATCAAGACTGAGTCATAAGTCCTTAATGTGCCTTTCAGCAAAGAAAGTTCCAGGGTTACATTTCCTGTAAATCAGTTTTGATTAAGGCATCCAGTACATTACTATTTCCAAAAGTAAATGATGTGCCTAAGTCCATAAACATTGTCCTATAAAGAGTAACATTATCCTTATTTCTGCATAATTTCTCTCTCAATATAGCCTCTCTGATATATATAGCTAACTCTGACTTTATGATACCCCCCCCCCCCCCCTTTATTGTGTGGCTTTCAAGTAAAGTACTTGAGTTGGTTCACACTTTGTAAAGTTATTGGGATCTCTTCTAAAGCTTTATAGGAGACAAATATGAGACCCCCAGATTATTTACCTAAAGAGAAGAGAAAAATGTGAGAAATCCAATCTCCAGCTAAGGAGAAAAATCTGAGCACAGTGTGTGATATTGAGATCTTTTCTAAAGCTTTAAAGAAGACAATTTTGAGAGAGTTATAGTTTTGTCTCCAAGTTTGAGAAGCAGGAGACTCAAGCTAAAATCTCCATTCGATCTTAAAGTAACCCCATTTCTGTCTAGGAAACATATTTGAGATTTGAGATTTTTCTTTCCTATGGGTGGAAGTGGGTGTTGTACAAGGTCAAGCTTTATGAAAAAAATGCTTTACATAATACACAGTAATCAAAATAAAATATTTTATAATCTGTGTAATTAATAAAGGTAGGTGATAAAATTAATGATAATTCTGATTAATTAAAAAGTTAGTTCAACCCCAAATGAAAATGCTGTCATTTATTACTCATCCTCATGTCGTTCCAAACCCGTAAGACCTTCGTTAATCTTCGGAACACAAATGACGATATTCTTTATGGAATCTAAGAGCTCTCTGACCCTCCAAAGACAGTAACACAACTGTAATGTCCCCAGGTCCAGAAACGTATAAGGACATTGGTAAAGTAGTCCATGTGACATCATTGGCTCAGCTTCAATTTTGTGAAGCTACAAGAATACTTTTTGTGTGCAAAGTTTTGTGCGTGTTTTTATGTTTACGCACAAAAAAAAATCATTTTTTTTGTGCGTAAATTTGTAATTTATTAATTGTAATTTTCACTGTGGGTATCAAATCCTGAAATAAAACCCCATCATATGTTTTTAGGTAGACAGAACTCAACCTGTGACTTCTGCAGCATCAGGTTACACAAATAATGGTGCAGATGTTCCAAGTGATACTAAGACCATTAAAACTGATGAAGCCCCTTCTGAGACCTCAGCTGGACTCCCCGTTCCCCTCCTTCATTTCTGGTACATGCTTAACACTTACAGAAAGGAGCTGGAGCTAATTGAGAAACAACATGGAGTCTGTATGGATTCAGAAGTGTCCGTCTCATTCAAACCCACCCAGAGATCAAGCCCTGATTCTGTCTCCAAAGCCTCTGAGGACTTTCAGAAACTTCTGACTGAATGTGTGGATACTTTTAGCGAAGCTACCATTAATCATAATGACATGGATTCAGATATTGTGAAGCAGACCTTTCGTAACATCCAGTCAGAGAAGACAAAGATGATGTTCACCATGTCTGTCAGTAACTGCCGGTTCTTTGGACCGAAGAAATTTACAGACTTGATTAAAAGAGAGACAACAAGAGAGGAACAACAATTCAAAGATAAACCAAATGAAATGAACTTAGATAACATTTCTCCACAAAGAAGATCTTCACTGCACATGGACATGAAAGACCTTCAGACTCAACTTGAGATGGACAAGGTTCATTGGGATCTGATAAAACTTTGCTATAAGGAACAATTATCACAGCTTGAAACAAAGTATAGTGTGTCATTTAATGAAGAAAAAGAGCAGAAAAATGTCATTAAGATTCAAGCTCGATCGAAAGGATTTCAGCATATTAATCTGGAAAGACATGCCCTCAGAGCTTTAACACATCTGTACCAGAAACTAGCCTCAGCCGCTGTCAGCTGTGAACTCAAAAACCCTACAGATAAAACTGATGTGTCTTCATTAGTAGAGAAACTTCAGCAGCAGCATTATTGTGTTGTTGCAGCAGATGCATTCAGTCCATGGAAGCTCGTAGGACTGCCAGAACATCTCGGTCCTGCCATTGCTGATATCGAGAAGACCCTTCAGAAGAATGTGTTTGATGACAAGATGAAGAAACTGATTGGATACTCAGAGGACATCCCTCATGCAAGAGGAATCAGGTGGAATCAGACGCCTGATTATGGTCCAGGAGCAGTGGGTGGAGCAGGACGGGATGAGGGAGTGAATTTTAGAGGGAGAAGTGAAACAGATACTGGTTTCGATGAAGAATCAAAAGATGATTCTAAGCATGACAGTAAAGACAGTAAAGGTGCTCACGCTGAAGTGGAGAAATGCACTATTTGTATGGACTACTTCACTGACAAGACAAAACTGAGATGTGGGCATGAATTCTGCCAGGAATGTATAAATAGGTCTGTGGAGAGTCTGGGATCCATCTGTCCTGTGTGTAAGGAAGTGTTTGGAAAATTAGAGGGAAACCAACCGGATGGAAATATGCATGTAACAAAGAGCACGCTCAGTCTCCCTGGATATCCACACTGTGGCTCTATTGAAATATACTACAACATACCAGATGGTTTTCAAACGGTAAGTATATGTAAAATTAAATTTGTGACTGACTTGTCAAAAATCAAAGTACTTTGAAGTAAATCTACAGCAGGGGTGCTCAATCATGTTTCTGGAGATCTAGCTACCTAAGTTCAGTTCCAACCCCGATTAGACACACCTCATTCAGCTAATTAGGACCTTCTGGAGTACTTGATAATTACAGACAGGCGTGTTTGGTCATGGTTGGAGCTGAACTCTTCTGGTATAGCTAGACCAAGAGCAAGATTAGGCATGCTTGGTCAACATACTGTTAGCTCCAGCAGTGTCAAACTCAATTCCTGGTGGGCTACCATCCTGCATAGTTTAGATCCAACCCTAAGTAAACACATCTGAATCAGCCAATCAAGCTCTTCAAGATTGCTAGATAATTCCGGGTAAGTGTGTTGCAGCAGGTTTGAGCTAAACTCTGCAGGACATTGTCCCTCCAGGAACAGGGCTGGACACCCCTGCTGTTGAGGAAGCACACAGACTGCAGGAAAACAATACAAACAGAAACACTCAATATAAAGTATCACACACAGGCGCGGACTGGCCATTGGGAGCACTGGGACGTTTCCCGGTGGCCTGGCAGCTGGTTTGGGCCGCTGCCCTGTATTTGACATTTTTTTGCCTTCCCAATGTTCCAAAATGATCATTTCCGACTGTGGCATTCCCTAATAAATCTAAAATAAATCATAAATTGGTTATTTTTGACTGGCAGCGCCGCAGACATGTGCTAAAGGACATATATCGATTGGAGAATTCCATTAATACATTTATCAGGCAGATATTCACATTGATTTATTGTATAGAAAGGGAGGGAGCTATAGTAAACAGCAACACAAAAATATCAATCAGCACAAAAATATAATACTGTGTTCAGTATCATTTTAAATGTACCAATTTTGCCATTTAGGCACTTTAGAAAATTTGTTTTAATATATTTGTATGAATTATAGGTTTGTTAAATATTGGGTATTTAAGTCATTTGAAGATAAATAGCAACATTATGTGCAAACAAATTGCAATGAGGTGGTTGTTTGGCAACAAGTACACAGTTATGTTCATAACAGTAGACCTGCTGGTGAAGAAGTGACAGGTACAAGAAAGAAGGGAGTGACAGAGATATTGGAGAAAATGAAGAAAAGGAAAAGGGAAGTGAAGGTGCAGTTGAAAAGAGAACCTTTAATTATTTTCCATAGGTGAATGGAATGTTCCATAGTTATTTTCTCTCCGACTAAAGACCTTTTCATGTGATGGTAAAACAAATAGGCTAATAGTGTTGTCCATGTTTCAGTGTTTGTTGTGGGTGTATGGGATGGTCTGGATGAGTGTGAGATTTCCCGGCCTGAAATCTTGTCCCAGACAGCCCCTGATCACACACTTTACACTTGTCACAGTTAGCTGATACATAAAAACCAGATATTTTTTACACAGTTCCGATTAATGTAATTGTATAGTAATTAGTGGTGGGCCGTTATCGGCGTTAATGTGCTGCGTTAACGCGAGACTCTTATCGGCGATAAAAAAAATATCGCCGTTAATCTATTCTCAAAGTTGGGTTGGGAGCTGGGTCTATACTACGCAAGCTATGATGACTTTCACCCTGATATTTTAGCGCGGATGTATACCTAGCCGAATTGCACTGTAGGGGGCGAGAACGAGTCTTCGAACTAGAGGCTCGCAGTCCGTGATGGACAGATTGTTAACGGCTGGTCTATGTGGTAATACAATCGGGCAGGACATCCAAACGCTCACCTATCATTCATCAACCTCAAATATGGCTTTTCATCTGAAAGATGTATGTAGTAGCAACTTTACATGGCCGCTCAATATGATGTTAACCTAGAGAAACGTGCGCTATTGAAGTGTTTGTGTGGAAGCGCGTTTGCTGCAGGACAGGCTCCGGTGCGCTCACTTGCTCTTAAAATCTCCGTCATTCTTGGTCATACAGATAAAAGTAGCCTAATACATCTTTCGAATCTGTAAAGACTCTACGTTTATTTGTGTGCACTCAGAATAACAACGAAACGTTGCGCTTTTAAGCAAACAGGATGCGCTTTAGGTCTCATGTGAACTTGAGAATTCACTCCCGTGTCACCCTCTGCTTCGAACCTGTGTGTATGCCTAACGTTACTGTGAAATTACCACATCAAACGTGACGTGCTAACATGGATGCAGCTATGAAGCCGCCGGGTTTGCTTCAGGGAAAATTTATTTTTAAGAAGCTTCCCAATGGAAACTGTAAACAGTTCATCACGACCTCTTATGTAGGCCTACAGTTCAAAATTCATGTTTAACTGAATAAACAGTTAGTAAACACAAGTACATCTTATTGAACATAGTTTATTTTCATCACCAATTATCATAGTAGAACAGCTTTCTCAAGCAGTTTGTGATGCATTCTGGAAACAGGAGATGAGCCCCTGGTCTAATGCGCCACCTGGCTTGAGAAACCCGTTCTCAAAGACTTACTTTTAGCCATTATTTGGGTAGCACACATATTCTGAATGCCTTCGGCAGAATTCAAATGAGCCATTTTAATCTAGATTAATCTAGATTAATTCCAAAATTAATCTAGATTAATCTAGATTAAAAAAATAATCTATGCCCACCCCTAATAGTAATACATCTTTAAAAAATATTTTTTTAAAGGAGAAGCATCCAAACCCAGGAAGGCGTTATCATGGGACAAGCCGTTATGCATACCTGCCTGACAATCCTGAAGGAAATGAAGTTCTTGCCCTGCTGCAGAGGGCTTTTGGTCAGAAACTGATCTTTACTGTCGGCCAATCTACAACTTCTGGTTTAGATAATGTCGTCACCTGGAATGATATTCATCATAAGACCAGCAGACATGGCGGGCCCGAAAGGTACAGTGTAATTATAATATTTGCTCTCAATTTTCTATCATGTTCTGCAAAACCAGCGATCAAGTAATAAAGGTATATTCTTGTATTTCTATTTCTTTCTGTCTACAGATATGGCTATCCAGACACTGACTACCTAAAGAGAGTGAAAGATGAGTTAAAAGCCAAAGGCATTAAATGAGATTGCACATCTAATATTTACTAATACACCATTTATTGATTCTTAGATTTGAAAATACATATTTTATATGTAGTGACTTTCATAAGGATTCAGACCCTTGACCAGTTTACTGAAATATATGGAAATATATATACAGTAAATATATTGAACTTTTGTTCCGTGTAAAATCTGTAAAAGTTTAATAATTTAATCATTTCAGTTTAATTACTTTAAAATGTCATTTGCTTTAACAAAATTGCACATATCTGGGATTTCAGACAGTCTCATTCTGGAAAAAGTTATGCTGCAACAGCTCTAATGGAAAAATGAACAATAACAATGAAGCAGAAAGAGCTCTAGCAGTACGAGAGTATCTGAAATGCATACGCTAGGGAACGAGTATAAAGCATTCGCACATACCTCTCACTGATTGATCAGTTATCCAGAAGTGGAGAAAAGGTTGTCCATCGAAACTGTTCACTTTAAAGTTGAGCTACACAAGTATGTGGCTAAGAATGAAATTTCAGGGGGTCTAAATACTTTTGCCAGTCGCTGTATATACATTACATTCAAAAGTTTTTTAACAGAAATATTTGTTTTTAAATAATTATCTTATGCTCACCAAGCTCTCTTTTTCATCCTTGCTATAATACAAGTATTAATTTATATAACCCCCCAAAGAAAATAAATCTAATAATAATAATAATAATGTCATGAAAGCTTTTTATTTCAGATTAATGCTGATCTTTGGATCTTTCTATTCATCAAAGAATCCTGAAAAAAGCAGTTTTTTATATTGATAATGATAATAATAATAATAAATGTTTATTGAGCAGCAAATCAGCATATCAGAATGATTTCTAAAGATCATGTGGAGTAATGATGCTGAAGATTCAGCTATGCATCACTAAAATTAATTACATTTTTAAAATATATTCAAATAGAAAGCAGTTTTTTTAAATAGTAAAAATATTTCACAATATCACAATGTTACTGCTTTCGCTATATGAAACAAAAATGCAGGCTTGGTGAGCATAAGAGAATTCTGTAAAAAAAATTGTACTGTTCAAAAACATGTTTGTGCTCTCTCTCTCTGTCTCTCTCTCTCTCTCTCTCTCTCTCTCTCTCTCTCTATAGCTCTGTCTCTCCCTCTCTCTCTCTCTCTCTCTATCTCTCTCTATATATAGATCTGTCTCTCTCTCTCTCTCTCTCTCTCTGTCTCTGTATATATATGTATATATGAATACTAAATGCTAAAGGCACTTTTGTTTTTGTCATGATCCTCGCATATAGTAGAAAGTGTCTAGTACTTTTTTAAAGATGGGAGTATGGAAAAATATATCGATGTGATTATAATTCGATTGTGATGTTATTGTTTAACTCATTTTAGTTCTGATAAAATGTGTAACCACAGTTTCTCAGAGAAATCAACTCATCAATGGTTTACTTAAAGTTATGTGTGCATGCAAAGCTGAATGCAAAACAGAAAACATGGCAGACTTCACCAAATCTTTCACAAGCTGCCTATACAAAATACTTACATCATGTTGATTTTACTTTTAAAATGTATTAATTATTCTCCGTACACTTCTTCATTGTTTAGTAATTTTGTCTTATTTTTTTTTCATACTGACAATGATGGCCTTTTCTTGGACAAAATGTGTTTTCCTTGTAAAGAAGTTCTCAGAATTAAAACAAATTGGCTTTAAAATATTTGTTATTGTTGCTGTTGTAGTAGTTTCTTTCACTTGTATAGTTTAAAAGTAACACTCACTCACGCACGCACGCACGCACGCACGAAAGCACACACACATACACACACACACACACACACACACACACACTCGCAAATCGTCCACCAGCAGACCCGCTTCCCATGCTGGTCCCAGCGTGCAAACATAGCTTATACAGGTGACCAGCAACGCTGGATTTTTCAGCCAGGCTTATGCTGATATGCCTGACCTTCAAGAGCAAACTTAAGAAATGTTTAGTGGTAGCCTAATGCAAACCCTTTTGGGTGTTCTTGGCACTGGCCTGGTAAACAGGCTGCATTGCTTTCCTGCAGTCAGCTTGACACTTTAGCTTGGCTTTATCTCCTCTATCCACTGGGGGGCAGTATCATATACACTAAGACAGGGATCTCCAACCCTGCTCCTGGAGAACTGCCGTCCTGCAGACTTCAGTTCAAACCCTGCTGCAACACACCTGTCTGTAATTATCAAGTAGCCCTGATCACCTTGATCAGCTGGTTCAGGTGTGTTTGATTGGGGTTGGAGCTGAAATCTTCAGGATGGTAGCTCTCCAGGAGCAAGGTTGGAGACCCCCGAACTAAGAGTTAAGAGAAAAAAACACATGTTTCAGAGGTTCAGACAGTTATATAATGCTTAAGTAGTAAAACCTACAGGTGTTTATTTCATTGCTGTATAATAGGTGAAGACCACATAACACAGGCCTGCCACAATTACAATATTTTATCATTTTTTAAAGGATCATTAACTTTGAACTGACTTCAAAGGCACTTCCTCAGTTTTTGTTGATCTTGTTGACCCTTTATCCTGTTTTGACAAGGACTCACAAAAGCCTACCGCAGGGAGACAGGTAGCACTTTCCAAAAACAACAACTCGGAGGGAGTTTAAAGTTGTTGAGACAAAGAGTTCATTGTGCATTTTCCCATGCCTGAAACATCTCACAGTTTATAGTCAAATAAGGGCGATAGAACACAATGTACTCATAACATGGCTTTTGTTCAGCGCTATGAACTACATGCCTGTACCATGGTGTGAAAACACTGATTATTTTGAACGAAAAACATCTCGAATGTTAGTATGTAATTAAGGAATGTATATAAAGATTTTCACTGGATTAAGATTCAGCTAAGTCTAATGTATAATACTGATATTTATTGTATTACTGAATGCACTAGATTATAGTCTTCTCTACAATGTCAGCATTTAAGTGAATGTTTTGATTTAAGAGAATCTGCTGATTATATCTGCTTCATTACAGGAGGCTGTGAATGAAAGTGAGGGAGTGTTTCAGGATGAATGTCTGGAATGTTGCGATGACAGAAAAGCAGAGTGATACAAATAGTGAAACACCTGAGAGCTGTTACACTGTATTTCAGTTACTCTGTATGGAGCACACTCAATTTTAGCAAAGTTCATACTGTGCTGCATATCATTTTTCACTGATGTGCTTCAAATGATTTCTAATGGCTTAATGTTGGTTCTTATGTACTCTAACTTGTGTACTCTCAGAAAGAAAGGTACAAAGGAGCTTGTGCTTCAAAGAACACATGTGTCCCTTTCCACAAAATGTGCTTTAGAAATCTGAACACCGGGAAAGCTTTCAAATCATTTTGTAGCTGCCTTTTATGATTATGGTTAAAATTCTTGTTTTTCATGTTTACATAAAGGCACTAAGCCCAAGACATCGTTCAATAACAGCAGATAATAACAGCAAAAAAAAACATAATTTGCTCTCATTTGTTCATTTGTTCTTCATCATTTGAATGTTTTAAACATATGCATATATAATGTGTTTTTAATGGACAGGTTAATATTTGAAATCACATTTTTGGTAGTTTTCTTTTCATTGCAACCGTTCACTGTATTATAATAAACTGACATTGCCACATTATTGCACTGTTTGGGCTTATCAAATAACATATTTGAAAATCCATAATTGATGAGATTTTGCTGTGAAAGCCCACTAAAACTATATGCAGTATTCTTCTCTAGAGTATTTCACTCACATAAACCACTGAAAGCGTTTCATAGCTTCCATGTTTGTTGGAACTCACAGCACATCATTTCTCTGTATGATTGCTTATTAATAATGTTCATTTGATGCACTGTGGGGGAAACAGTCATAAAATGCCATATTAAGGCATTTCAAGGCTGCAAAGTATTAGTTGACACCCAGAATTATACTTCCAAAGCACAGGTCAAAGATTCAAAGAATGTTATTTACATGTGATTTTCCTTGGCATATTTAATATTATACCCTAAACATCTCCATCTGCTGACTGAAACTAAAACATAATACAGGATAAATATATGATTCTGTTTCTTGTTGGGAAGCTTATGCAGACGTGTTTTTGGATTCTAAATGTTCTGAATTAGGCCAGTCTTAAGCACCTTTGCATTCTGTGAGAGAAATATGTAGAAAAGTACAAAAACAGAAAAGTGATTTCTGCCAGGGCACTATTTGTTAAATGGGACATTTCCTTTTACCCGACAACACTTTTACCTTAAAAAAAGAATAAGAAATTCCTTCATATTAACATTGTTGCATTGTGCTCTAAGTTTTTTTTTTCAGAGTGTGGATGATTTTTAGTTTGTTTCTGTTGCAGTGTCCTTCAGTATTGTGTCATTGCTGTTTGTTGGTGTGGCAGACCTACCGTTGTTATTTACTGCCGTTGGTCACAGTGAGATTCTGGGTTAACCTCTTTTAGTTACACAACATGATTTGAGCTGAGCTCCGAGCGCATGGAAAGCAGTTCTGCCCTTATGGAGAAAAGGAATAATTGTCCCAAATGTTGCCAGCTACGTGGGGTTTTTGTAGGATTTTTTTTTTGGAAGTCATTCAAAGTATTTTATTTTTATTTTTGCCCCGAGCAAAATCAAATCTGTTTCTCAATCCATGTACATGTTTATCCCAGTGTTTATTTGTGTCTTACTGTAGGATGTCTTTTTTGTTACAGCCTGAGAGAAACAATGAACTATAAATAATACGTCTCACGTTCAGTTCTCATACTAAAAATAGTTGTTTATATGTTATTTTCTTGATATATTATTTTTAATACTATATCACTCTCACAGTGATCAGAACATAGCCTAGGTGGAAATTAAACAATACTATAGTAAAAAGGATGTATACTGTGTCCTTCCTTATCATCATCATCATCATCATCATCATCATTAACAATAACAACGAGAAGATCCATCGTTAAAGTGCAGCTTCGCTATATGTAAAATTCCATAAAAGTTAATGTAGGATACCACACATATTGATTCCTTTGCTCAAAATAAATCATTTCCGTATAACCTCTTTTGGTGTGTATGTTTTTAAATTAGACGAAAGCTTTAATGGCGTCGTTAAAACTCTCAAAGTAGTCAGTTTCGCAATAATAAATCTCTAATCTTTAAAAGATGTATAATTAGTGTCGTATTTCTCGGCGTCGACTCAACGCATGTGTCGCTGATTGGACGAGAACCTTTGTCGACATCACATGAGCCAATTACGAAGCTCCGCGCTTATCCATCGATTAACAAGAGGATTTAGCTCTTCTCCTGACGTCACGCAGCGGCCAGTCGAGCTCATTTTGGGAAGTCTGATTCATTCTCGCGAATCGGTTCGTTTGAACAGTTTGTTTCATTTGATCAGTTCATCAGTTATTTTACGTCTACACGTGACATTATCATGCTGATAAATATATCTGTTTATTAAATATGAGCTTGGCTCTCAGTTATTGGCTCATTTTGTGGCAGCCTTGACTAAATAAGTGGTGCAGTAAATCCGTTCTATTAAAATGCAACGAAAAATGAAACGGGGATATGCTATTTATTTATTTGTTTTTTATTTATTTAATTTTAAATAAAATGTGAATACAATGTGATATTGATGTGTTTGCAGTATCTAATCCCTCGAGAAGTGGTTAGATTGGGATTTCTTGAACCGAACTATGCCCGACTCGCGAACAGGTTGATGCAAAAGTGAACCGGATCACGAGTCCGAACATCACTAGTTAGGGATTGGACCACACATTTCGCCCAATCCGTGTTACCAGCAGCATTGAACAGAGAGAGTCGGCTCACATTCATTGGTGTCATTGGCACGGAGCGGAGCGCTGGCTGTCATCCTCAACAAAGGAATGGTTTGAGCGCACTGTCTCCATGGTGATGCCGTGTATCAGACATATAACATCCATAGGTTGTGCCATGCATTCCAGGAATACGTGAATCGCGCGTGCCAGAAGAAGCCTTTGCGCCAGTGTGCGCATTTGGAGAGGCGCATCAGCCGTGATCAGACTGCAGCTTTACTGGATCATCGGACCTTGCGTTTGCATTTCATTTGGCTCTTTTGTTCCTGTCCTTTTTTGTTCTGGTGAAATATGATGTTGCGCTTCACATCTGGCAGGCTGCTTGTCGGATTGTTCTTTTTGGGTTTTTTGCACAGTTTTGAGGTGGTTCTTCCAGCAAGGGCAATAGATGGTGAGTGTCTATGTATCATCATACAACACCCACAATTCAGCAACTGTTGCCGTGCATTTAGACATCATATCAATAAGACGCATCCTTTGAGACCTGAACTGCGTTAAATCGGAGTTTCTTTCTCTATCTGAACCGAATGTCACCATTAGGAAAAGGTAGATGGCAGGTCTCATAACGGATTAGATAACGGTTTCGGTTGAAGCATGCATCACATAACCAGATCAGGAGTGCAGATACATTGATAATCTGTGGATGAACACATGCCCAGAATACAACGTGACACATGCAACTTTTTCACATCAGTTTTCACCTCATGCGCACTGATCTTGCATCAGACAAAATGCCTGTTATTGACCATTTAAAGATGCAAACATATAAATAAACGTATAGTTGTGAGCCTAGAACTTCTTGCTATTGGATTTCTGTGCGTCTCGCAGAAGAGGCATTGTCATGTCCAGCTAGTCGTTTTGATGAGGTCTAGTCCTCCTTTAATGAAGGAGAGTGTTTGTTCAGATGTGAACTCTCTCAAGAGCTGCCTACATCTGCAGTCCAACAGGCCCTCCATCAATGACCTGTGTTTGTACAGGGAAGGAAGGGATGGTGATCTCTGGACTGAAATGCATTATGGATTGATTGCTGCTTCTTTGAGCCTTCTTCAGATCTCTTTGAAAGCTTTGCTGTCTGTCTGTTCTGTTGCGCAGTATTTTTACTACACGGTCTGTACTGAAGCTCAGAAGTTGAGGTGCTTTGAGCAGACAAATGAGCTTCAAGATGCAAGATTTGTGATATGGATATATTAGGAATCATCTAGAATTGTAACAGACTGTCAACATTTGCTTTTAGTGCTGGAAATGCTGTTCTGAAGTTAACACATTGATGGTGAATGTGCGTTTGAACTTGTTTGCATGCTAGTAAACCCTGGAAACAACTACATACGTGTTTACTTAGCTCCGCAGACGAGGACAAAGCAAAGACTTCTGTTTCTTTAGAAAGCTCCTGATAATCATACAGACTATTCTTGCTATGGTGAAATACTCCATGCTTCTTCAAATCTTAAAAAGTAACACTTTTTATTAATTATATTGACATTGAGAATATCTCAAAGGGAGATTTTGGCAGATTGAACTAATTTACAGGAACAAGTTTGTCTACAAAGTATCTTTGCATACACACTAACGCACATACATATTTATCTGATTGTTCACATTGTTTTGCTATTACGAATGAAAAATAAAATGCTTCTTAGTTTGAGAAAACCTTAAACATTTTCTCAAAGGTATAGTTCACCCAAAAATGAAAAATGTTCTAAACATGCATAACCCACAGACCATCTAACACGCAGATGACTGATGAGTTAGTTTCTTCATCAGATTGTAGATATATACAGTAGCAATGGATGCCCTGCAGTGAATGGGTGCCGTCAGCATGAGAGTCTGATTAACTCATCACAATATTTCACAAGTAATCCACACCACTCCAGGCCATCAGTGAACATCTTGTGAAGGGAAACGCTGCGTGTTTGTAAGAAACTAATCCGTCACTAAGATTGCTTATTTAAGGCTAGCCCCCTAATCATAAAAAATATTGTGTTTTTCAGTGAAAACATTGTCTTGTCTGAATCAGGAGAGAAATATGCACAGCTCAAGTCCAAAAACTATATAAATGCTTCATTCATTAATTCAAAAACAGTTCAGAGCAATTCTGTACAAATATGTGTCTGCATTGTGATGTGAGAGGACAGCAGGGGATGCACTTTTTCAATGGAGGAAGCATTATTATGGATTATGGACACCATAACAGCGACATTTTAAATGTAAAAGACCTTAACAATGTATTTATGTATTTTGTTTAAAATAAGCAGAGAATCCATCGGTGAGCAAGTTATATAATGCTACATTTCTCCATGTTTCTAACAGTGCAGTTAAAATGACAGAATTTTCTCACAATGGTTTTTACCGCTGTATAGAATAAGTATTCTCACTGAGCTGAAAGACTTCATGTTCAGTTCAGTGGCTGGCTGAGCTCATCAATGGTGTTAATTAAGGGGCCTCTATCAGAGAAGGACACAAGGTTGCTGTTGTCTCTGGGGTCCTTTGAGGTGACACACATTTAAACCAACCTCTAAATCAAGGAATAAAAAACATATATTTTAAAAGAATCGTCCAGTTTAAAGCATACCCTGAGATGACAGGCATATGTATAATTTAATTAATAGTGAGACTAATATTTTACGATGATCATTTGTCACTCACCTGGCTGTTGTCCAAAATCTGTCATCCGTAGATAAAAAAAAGTATTATGCATTTTTAATGACAACCCTGAGTTTGGAAAGACTTTTGGAAAAGAGTTGTTTTTGCAGTTCCATTTGGTGATGTTAGGGATTCAGAAATCGCACTTCATCTGTAATTTAAGTAATCTATTGTGCAACACAATTGCTCTCGTTGAATTGTGTTATTATGTGTGTTTTATCATTATATAGACCATCCAGCCATATACGTTCTCCAGAAAAAGTGACATTAGTCCAGAACTGCTCATCCTTACCAATGTGACTTTATGTTCTGGTTGAAACCGAGAAGAGACTAAAGGGACCATTTACTTCAGCGTTATATAAATCTAATCTTCTGGCTTTTCTTCTCTCATAAAACACAAAAGGAGATGCTCCTGCAGTTAAAATGAGAACATATGATGACTAAAATCCCAAAAGTTGTTTATACGACCCGTGCGCTATATTCCAAGTCTTTGAAATCCATATGATTGCTTTGTGTGAGCAGCAGACCAAAGATTTGTATTTTTAACTTTTATTATTTTTTACTGTTGTGCTTGGGTTGAACAAACTTTCACTTAAGTCCGTTCCGCCAGTTTTGTTTGCAGCCAATGCTTTTATATTTCTTGACAGGTAACCTACCCCCTAAGGGGTTGACATTTCAAGAGTTTGAGCTGATAGGAAACTCTTAATAAGAGCTGAAGAGATATTATACTGTACGTTCTGCTTAGCCCAGGAAAGACAGAGAAAGGAGGAAATAAACAAGGTTGAGACAGACGAGTGTTCCCCACCCCCAACCTCAGTCTGCTTCACTCAACTGTGAAACACATCTGGATAAGGAAAGGTCATTTGTTTGGAAGTATGCATGTGGAGAGGGTGGAAAAGAGGGTGGATATTCTCTCAAACACCCTTTACACATTGATCGCACCCTTAGGCTCAATGCATTTGTTTTGAACAAGATGTTTGGTGGAGAAACATGCAATCCCATAAATGTGAAATATAGGAAGGAAGGGAGTAGCCTGGATTGGGGAAGGGTGCATGTAAGACCTCTGAGCTGAAGTAAGATGACAGGAGAAAGACTGAGCTGCTCTTCCCCTTTTATCCATCCTCTCCCTTGGCTGCGTGTGTAATGTTGCATGATGTGCTTTAATGATCTTAGATAATTAGGTTTGGTGCGTGATTAGGGCACATTGTTTGTTCTATAGGTTTAAAGCTAAACCGAAAATGGAAAATCTGTCATCACTAGCTTAATTTGTATGACTGTTTTTCTTCTGTAGAAACTAAAAAGGAGAAGTTTTAAAGAATGTTCACACTGCCCTTTTCCATACAACAACAGCAGTAATGACCAGGGACTGTCATGTTGCAAAAAGGACATGCACGCATGCACGCACACACACACACACACACACACACACACACACACACACACACTATAAAAGTATCAGAAAAAGTCACTTTTATGGGTTCCCACTTCCCACAGTCATGGAATCTAAACGACATAGGCTCAATGGAAAAACGTGCCTCTACTTACATTCTTGCAAAGCTCCAAAATGTATCAATACACAAATTCTCTGAATTCAAATCTAGTTTTGGTAAAATACCAACAACATTTATTGCTTTTCACACACATTATGATGACAGGCAGATATTATCAATTAATAAAGACATTTTAGCACGGTTTCTTGCAAAATTCTGTTATGACCTCAAAACACTTTTATCATAGTTTATGATTTCTGAACCAATTTTGATGTTTGCATCACATTACCAACTCCGTATAAAGTATATGGATTTTCTGACTTAACATTATTTTTTGGATGTTCACTAACAGCATTGCACTTGCAAAAAACATATTCAAATATATACATGTTTGTAAAAGACATAGAAATGTCTGGTTAAAAAGGTTTCAAATAGGCCAAAAATGATATACCATATCCCCTGAAGGCATACATTAGCTTTCAGACTGAAGTTGTTATTCCCCTCCAAACGTCGCTTTCCGATGTGTGTTTCCACATATTTAAACTTGCTGCATGAAGACACAGTGTGCTAGGTTTGATGCCAGTGACACCAAACCGCTCTTAGGTCTCTCACAACCAAATTGCACCACCCAACTACTAAAGATTTGAGAACTACTGCACAGACATTCTTTAAAGTCTGCGTGAACCAGAAGTTTGTGACCGGTTTTACTTCCGCATTGTGACGTACTTCCGAGAGAAACAGAATACTGAATAAGGAAAATGGAGGGCATGGCTTGTTTTTTTCTACTGTGAATTGATTGGATTTAGTAAATTAGGCGTTTCATTCAGAAATGAACACTGACAGTTGGAGGGGCGGGTTCAGGATGTCATGCTCATGCCCAAGCCGTCAAACTGATGTCAGGAGGGAAGGCCCATCATTTTAGAGGGGATGAGCATTTTTAGATTTGGATTAAATATTATGAAGGCAAACAAAAAAAAATTGTGGATTGACTTGTATGAATGAATTGTTTACCACAAAAATAGCAATGTGCGCTAACAAAATAAATATAGTCAATTTTGATTTCACGAGGAATTTAAGGTGCCCTTATTATGGGTTACAAAAGATTCATACTTTGAAAGGTTTTGGGAGTCCCCAACAACAGGTTGACATACATGCAAGGTCAAAAAACACTTTCATTGTCTTATAAAATATAATTTATTTTTACCTTATTTGTTCAATGACTCCCAAACGATTCGTTTAACGATTCATTTTTTTAAAACCTCTCCTTTGCGTGACGCTAATATGCGGTGATCTTTTAAATTGGTCTCATTTTCATTTAATCTCACCTGTAATACCTGATAAAGCAGTGTTTGTGAGCACAGTGCTGCTTTGTGTACAGCGTTACCAGGTAAACGGCTATTTTTACCGCTCCAAAAGCGACACCTAGTGGCAAAGAATGAATTAGCATTTTCTTTCAGACAAACACGAAAATCTAATTTCCCCAGGTCTGCAACATGTGGGCGGGCAATATGCTAATGTTTCATGCTGAAGTCAACATGAAACGGCTTGGGATTCGTTTTAAAAATGACTCGTTTAAATGATTCAGAGTCGACTCATTCTTTTGAGAGACAATAACTTCATACGGGGGCACTTTCAGATTTAAAACTTTGCAGGATGTTTTCATTCACTTAGAGCTGTGTTACACTGAATGAAAGCTCATTTTCTAAAATCCATAATGGGGCACTTTAGAATATCTTCCTTTATGTTCCTCTGAAGAAAACAAGCAATACAAAGTTGGACTGACATGAGAAATTATGATGAACTTTAATATTTTGAGTAGGGCTGGGTATCGTTCACAAATTTTCAATACTGATTCCGATACGATACCTTGAGTTCGATACCGGTTCCTGAACGATAATTTTTTCGATACCAATTTCATGAAATCAGTTTTAACAAGATAACATTATCTAAAAAAATGTTGTTGTTTTTTTTAAGCTTGTTGACATTTATACAAACTCAAAGCCTCATCTCCTGAGCCACTGCACAAAGGAACAAAATATATCCAACACAATAAATCAGTGCAAATAGTTTTAATAAAGTTCAAATAGTTTTCAGTTTACACATCTGTAAGGCTACCTTTACACTAGCGCGTGTTCATTTTAAAATGCATATCTCAGACAGAATCATAACTTCTATTCATTTCTATTCACACATAAGAAACAAAGTAAAACAAACTGATCAATTCAATAAAACAAATATACAAATTAAATGAAATAAATAGTGCTTTTTTCATGAAGGTCCACTAACATTACTGTTCAGGTAAGTAATAGCCTACAAAAGAAATCTAAAAGTAATCAAATGTAAATGAACACTGCATAGTTTTCAATTTAGCAACAGTAAAGACAGCATTTTACAACAATCACCTATTGAGCTGATTCTGACATTAAATTTGGGTTTTAGGGAGGAAAGAATGTGTACCGCTTTGAATGGAAAGAATAGAAGATTCTTCCTCTATATTCCTCTATATAGAAATTATAATCCTTAGTAGCCAAAATCGAAATACAAAAATCTAATTAGCAGCCACAGCCCTGTTTAAGCAGCTGTTTGAATGTTTAGTTCTCTCTTCTATCATAAACAGGGCTTTCATATTGCGTGTGCTGAAGCTCCTCTGCATGAGCGGGATCTCGCTTCTGAATTAGGAATAGCAAAAATGCATCCGACATATTTTTTAATATTATTGCATATAAAAACAGCTGGCGACTCTGGTGAGATAGAATTAGCAAGATAATGTGTATATATAGCAATAATAAATGTATGTGTTTTCTTATTTTCTCCAGTACCGAACCGTTAACTTCAGAGTTTATCAATACTCCGGTCTTTCATAATTTAGCCCCGGGATTGATTTAATACCGGGTTTCTCCCTACGCAGTGTCTTCCAAGTTTAACCAAACTTTAATTTTGACGGGTTGACGTGAATACCTTTACAGTTCTGTGTATATGATATTACACTAGTTTTACTCAAATCAAACTGTAAAATGCTCATGAAGTGACTCTCAGAGCAGTTCTGGAGATTTTGTTCATGTATGACCTCATTTAGTGAGACGCTGAAGTCACCGCGAGTGTCACACGCTTCAGTCTAGGTGTAGTAAACAAAAAGAGCAGATATAGAGAGCAGACTGCTCTGTACACGTTCAAATCGTTCTCACGGATGTCAAACACTGATCGATCTGTGCACATGATCACATGTGCACATGATCACATGATCACTGAACACATCTAGTGCTGCAGGCTCATGCCTCACTGACGTTGATGGGATTAACTCCTTAAGGCCCGTACACACCGGGACAAATTTCGCGCGCGATATTCGCCGACGTTTAACGCCTCGTGACTAAACAAAGGGCACCAATGTGAGTGTGAACACCGACGCGAAAAACGCCACGCGTAAAAGCGTAATTTTTTTCAAAACGCCTCGGGTTCGTTTTTTTGGGTTTGACGCGCCGCGTCAAAAACTATCCGACCAATGAGATTGGCGCTTTTGCTCACGTGTCTGGAGCAGCTGAAGTTACAGTAAAACACAACTTGGTGGCGCTCAAACACAAAACAGTCTTGCCGAGCACACATACGTAACGACGAAGAAGATATACGCCAAGTAGCATCTACACTGTCTGCGTCGGCGTCTTTCCTCATTCAACAGAACAATAATTTCTTAATCACTGGAGCTTCTGGTGCTTGAAATATCCATGTTTTCTTTGTATGATTTTGACAAGCGTGTAAATACTTGCTCTCTTCTTCTGAGTGACAAGCGAGTGTCAGAAGCGTAAAGTTGCGCAGCGCCACCTTGTGTACCGGGGTATTTCTGTTTTACATTAAGCGCCATCTAATGTCAGGGAATGAATTTGCATGTTCACTCGGCTCATCGTCAGCAAAAATCGGTTGGGTGTGAACACAAAAAAACGCATTGAAAAACGCTGGGGAATAATGCGCGCCGATATTCGTCCTGGTGTGTACGGGCCTTTAGGTATCGAAATTTGGCACAAAACGACAAGATGTTTTCCGATACTCAATGGTATCGAGGCAATTCATTCGGTGCCTAAAAAGTATCGAACCTGATACTCAGCCCTAATTTTGAGTGAATTAATCTGCTGATAACTGCCTAAGCCTTAGCTGGTTTTGCTTATGCTGCCTTTAGCTTTAGTGTAAAGGGTGTTTAGCTACCCAGGTACTTTGTCTCCCTGTTTGACCAGCTAAAAAGTGCTGCGAATCTCTCTAAAACTAGTCAGCTGACCAGCCTGATTAAGATGAGAGACTAAGAAGGGCAAGCCTGTTTAAACTGGTTTAAGATATTTTCAGCAGCGTTATTCCTTAGGAAAACAAAGCAGCATGCTACACTTCAGAAGTTCTACGATGACCATCTCAGCCCATAGACAGCATTTGCCATCTTTAACGTGTTAGTGAGGGTGAAGACTGTTTTACCAGTGTTCATGACAACAGAGCTGTTCTTGGAGCTCGCGGGTCTGGAAACATTGAGCTCACAGGGCCATAGCTGTCACATTACTCAGACACCCGCTTGACCGCCAGCAGGCAGAGATGGAGGAAAACACTGAAGCAAGAGCTGAGGGAACGTTCATGCAGAGAGACTGTCGTTGTGTCCCATAAACGTTGAGCTGTTTGAGATTTGGGTTGGTTGGAGCAGATAAGGGCCGAGGTAGGGACAGAATAAATGTCTTCCTTGAAAACGGTGTGAAAGAGTGGTGTGCCTAGTAGGGCTGTGCAATTAATCACATGCAATTCTCATGCGCATCTCGTCAGTAAAGCTGGCTCCGTGATTGGCGGTAAATTTCCATCACCTCTTTTCAAATGGAGTGGCAGTTAATACACAGAGCCGTAGTTTACTGACAAGTTTGGCAGTATCGCGTTCAATATCACAGATGAATCGCATTCGATTATGAGTGCGATATCGCTTAGCTTGTCAGTGAACTACGGCTATGTGTATTAACTGCCGCTCCATTTGAAAAGAGGTGATGGAAATTTACCGCCAATCACGGAGCCAGCTTTACTGACCAGATGCGCATGAGAACCGCAGGCAATTAATTGCACAGCCCTTGTGCCTAGAGGAAAATCCATTTCCTATCTCGAGACAAGACACAACACTTCTGTTGGGTCGTGGTAGGGGGTATTGATTCCTCAAATTACCACAGATTGGAAAGAGCAAACACACAGTAGTTGCTTTGGTAACATCCACTTTACAGCTGCTGGTTGTTCTTTCCCTGTCGATTGTGATTTTAAATTCACTCATTTTCCACTTTATTGAACTTTTGAAGTTGATAACTGGCATGTTTCAATTGTTCTGAATGTCTGAAATCAAATTGTGATATAAATGAGTTTTGAATATCCATTGTAATTATACAGCTATTGCGTTACCGAGTATGCCACACTCCTGCCTCTACCTGAAGATCAATGCTTGAATCAGTTGTGTTTTTAATTGAGCTTTGTTTTATTGTTTGAGTGCAGAAACCTACCATTTTGAGGTTTAAAGTCCACTGTCTGTCAGTGAATACTTGCCTAGGCTAGAATGGAGACTAAACAGGAGGTTATTATGGGTTTTTGAGACAGCCTGTAGGTCTATAGCTCTCTGCTCTTAATGTAAATAATGTTGACTCCACAGTGAATTTCAAGTTTTGTTACCAATATACATCATAATGGTGAGAAAGAACAGAAAAATACAAAGCAGGACTAAAACTGAAACCCTGATCCAGTATGAATGCTGAGTTTCATATTCACAAATAGTCAATTATACACATGAGTCAGGACCCACATCTGATAGACCTTCACTGACAAACCAATATACAAACCAATTACCTAAGAAACCTGTCACGACTTTACCTCGAAACTTTGACCTTTTAGTGGAATATTTACAATCAAGGATGCCTCATGGAGTTTCGACTCAATGTTGACACATGTTGAATATCTGATCATATAATGTTATAGCTACAGTCACAATGTGTCTTCATGTTTAAAACTGAGCCACCAAGGTTTCAAACTGTGTCCTTCTGGTGGGTCCTGTATCAGTCATGCAAGTGCTATTGAGATGAATGAGAAAGTAAACAGATACAATAGTAGATGTAACACGTATAGATCTCCTCGATTGTACATTCATTTCAGATATTCTGTAAGCATGTGGCCAGAGTTCTTGAAAATCTTGAAATATCATTGGAGTAATCATTGTTCATTTTCTTGTCTTTGGCTTTGAGTGAGTCTATGTGGGACATTCCTATTTCACTTTTAATGTGAGCTTATTTTGGAGATTATTGTCCCTCTGACAAATTAACTTTCTCTAGGCTTGTATTGCACTGTTCCCTGTATTTTTCACTAATTCCAAACAGTTCTCACATTCTGTAGCACACAGTGCTGTTATTTTGGGCGATTTAAATCTGCTCAAGAATTCAGCATTAATAAAACTGGTTCATAATGCCTCACTGGGGCAAGACCTATGACTGGAGAGCTGCTTTCACCTGGATCTTTCTGAGTACTGGGATATTTTGTGCAAACATCGTATGACGATTAATTCTCCTTAAAGATCCTGACATAATCATTGGCTCTAATCCTAATCTGTTTTCATGAGATCTCCCACAGCAAAACAATCGGAAACTATTTTTGACTGAAATCATTTTTATCTTCCATTCCCTGTGTCATAGTGACTTATAGACTACTAAAAACTAAAACATTTGAGCTCTTATAAGTAAACGTAACAGCAGATATTGTTACAATACTGTGTTCAATCAAATTCAAGTATTTTAGAAGGTTTAATAGCAGACATGTGAAGATGTATTTTTGCACATATATTGTGCATATATTTGTTACTTTGTAAAAGGGGGATCTAAATACTCTTTGCAAATTTTCTTGGTGGCTAATCTTTCAGTTATGTCTTACCAATGTAATTTGCAGAGTAGGAATATGCATTCTTTCTGGTGACCTTGCTGATGTCATTCAAAATGTTCAGCACATACGGTAGTCATGACGATGAAGTTAAAAGATTGTAAGCATCTTTGCCCTGTCAAGGTCAGTAAGACAGTCATTTTATCAAACTAGATAAAACCTCATGATAAAACCTGTATGTGGAAAACATTTGGCTCAAAACAGTGTGTATTTGATGTTTAATTTGTTGCCTCATTTACTTGAGAACATTTCATAAAAATATATTAATAGTCAGTGTAAATTATTATAATGTCAGAAAAAATACAAGTATATGCTTAGCTTGCCACTAAGACCCTATCCTCAATCGCTGTGAAAAATACAATAAAATAAAACATTCTATATTTTTCAGCACTTTCATGAAGTATAGCATATATCTCCATATTTATGTATTTGCTCTTTTTTCTATCAGAGGAGCTTACTAGAACATGTTAAACATAAAATGTCATGTTCAGTGAACATGCCGAGGATGGAATTGATTCATTCAGATAGACTACGATTAAAGAGAAAGCCAGATAAAACAGCTCGGTTCCACACTGATCTATAGGGATCTGATCTAAACGTAACAGCCTAATAAAACGCACATTAGATCTTACTACAGTTCATATTGGCAGTAAAATCATGGTGAATATATCATGTTCTGTCACACTACAGGCACGTACTGATGAAGTTGTGCAAAGTTGTCTGATTGCTGACAGGAAATGATGAAATCACACCGTTTGAGCTGAAGGTTATGTTCTGTGATGCTTTTCAAACTTCTAATGCCAAATTCTACAGAAGTTTAATAAATCGGATAAACTTTACAAGCCCGTCATTACTGATGTGCAGCCACAACAGATTTTCCTTTGTCCTAATTTCCAGCAATAACAACAGTTTTGTTACATTTGGTGACTCAAAGGACTCATATCTTGTCAAAGGATTTCGGTCACCCCCCCCCCCCCCCCTTACTGTTCAGGATCAATGGGGATTTTTAGTCAACAGAAGTATATTTGCACCTTCTGGCATGACCATCTGTGGACTGTGTGCTTCCCATACCTACTCAGTTATTGCTTATTTTTCAGTTTAATTTTGCCACAGAGTTGCCAGTTCTCTCCCGTGGATCTGACATGTGTGCACATAGCTGTAATTGAGTTATTCCTTTCCTTTGCCCTCTGTGTTTTCCTCCTTTTCTGGTACATTGTCTCCAATTTAGCATTGTCTTCATCAGGCCGGA
Source organism: Oxygymnocypris stewartii (assembly GCA_003573665.1). Lineage (NCBI taxonomy): Eukaryota > Metazoa > Chordata > Actinopteri > Cypriniformes > Cyprinidae > Oxygymnocypris > Oxygymnocypris stewartii. The sequence continues at coordinate 361,956 of QVTF01022405.1, read as the reverse complement.
AATTCGCACCAAAGGTGTCTCCTGTAGAAGTGTGGCAGTTGCATGATACTAACAAAGAGTTAAATGTATCTAGCACAAATGCAATGAGGACCTATATTTACCGTTTACTAAGCTACAGTATAAAAAACAAGTCTCTTCTCTGGGATGTGTCACAATAAGTACCCAGCTAACAACTTTTTGCAACACTTTATTTTATGGTGACATTGTTACATGTACTTACTATTATAATAACAATAAATAATGCACAATTAAATGCACGTAACCTTAAACCAAACCCTAATCATATAACAAGTACATGTAGCTAATTATTATTACTCAGTACTTAAATATATAATTACACTGTCATAAGCACACCTTAAAATAAAATGTAACCCAACTTTTTTTAGATGTTCATTATGTTCTTGTTGTCTATAATATAGTGAATAGCAACTATAATTATGACTGATTAGTGTGACGAGTGGGGCGGGGCCGAGAGCCGTGGGAACGGAGCGAGGCCGGTGGAGTGAATGATAATGAACGACACCTGCACCACTCACCGGTCTCGAGTCCCACGGAGGAGCTCCGGAAGGAATAAAAGGAGGAGTGACAACAGTGGAAGACGAGAGAGGACCAGGCCTGGATTTTTTGTTTGTGTTTTGTGTGCGGCAGTCGGCCGTGAGGGGCTGCCGCTTTTCTGTTATGTTTGTTTATTTTATTATTAAATGTTTTGAATGTTCGCCGTTTTGATTAGAGATTATAAAGTCTCATATCCTGTAAAACTGGAAACATGCATTAAAGTTGCACTTTTTTCTTATTAAAATGAAACTCATAGCAGTTAAGCGAATATCTTTGAATTGCGGGACTCTTTAAATCTTTGAATTGCGATTCATGTTTGCTACCTCAGTTTAAAATCAGGAGTGAAGCTGTATTTAAAAGGCATTCTCAGTTCATTTCTGAACGGCACACAGCCCTGATTGATAGCATGTGTGACATTCTCCTGTTCCGTGCTCCACAAGTCTGCAACACCCCATTAATCCCCTTCTTCCCTTCTTTATCTTCTCTTCATTGTTCTTTTCCTTTGCTCTGATCCAATTTTCTATATTCATAATGTAATTACAGTGGCAAACTACAGCCTATTACTCACAGTATTATTCACTGTTCACCTACTTTAGAGACTCCCGGCGAGCCAATCATTGCGCATCTTTAAGAAAAAAATCTGTTTTTCTATGATGAATGTCTTTGATTATAGTTAATGGGGTCGCTTTAGCTTAATTCTATCTTTATATTGCATGGCAGTTAAAGCTCTGTTATATTTTCATCTACTCTTTGCTTGAGTTCTATCATATGAACATGCTATTGTTTCTTTAAACTCAGAATACTGAAAACTGAAGCCCCAGACATGTCATCCCTATTTTATTAAATAAATACAGCAACTTATTAATATCATTATAATTATTATTATTTAAAGATGGAAAAGTTAGTCTTTCTTTGTCTTCATTTTATATTAAGTTTTTTTGAAGCAATGCATGTTTGGTTGAAAAATACTGTACATGATAATGAAAATGAATCATTGAAATGAACAACTTTAGATTATGTGTTATAGTGCTATGCGATCTGTGTCAAAACATACTAATACTGAAACCAAAGAGAGTGTTGACAACGTTCACCTTTTTTGTTGAAGGGTTTATTTAGCTACATTAATGAGTCAGTCTGTCCGAGGATGTGTTTAAGTGAAGTGTGGAAGATAACCTCCTAAGCACTTCCTCTCTCTGGCCAGAGTCTGATTTATGATGCCACGTAAATGCTCTCATTTACTCCACTGCCGTTACAGCTGCTCTTCACTTTAGCACTGCGTACGCACACTTCTCCAGGGCCTCAGTGTGAGCAGCCAAGTATAGCAGCTAGCATGTGTAAAGAATGATAGAGTCACTGAGATAAAATGAACCAGAAGAACAGAAAATCCATTAAAGGCGTTAAAAGAGTAGAGAATTCTCAGCTGAGCCAGAACTCTGGATAATAATAGTAAAACCGGGAGCACTTTAGAATAGGGAACACTTATTGAATAAATTCCTAATTTGCTGCTTATTCACAGTTAGTGCGGAAGTTGTTATGTTTAGGTATTGGGTAGGATTAGGGATGTAGAATAAGGTCATGTAGAATAAGAATTAATATGTGCTTAATTACTACTAATAAATGGCTAATATTCTAGTAATCACTAATCACTCACTAATCACTTTTTTATTGTCACATCACCACAGCACAAGTGCCTTGGTGAGTGAAATTCTTATGAGCGTGCTCCAGACAGTGCAGAAAAACAACAGACAATTTACATATGGACAGACAGCGCAAAAAAAAAAAAAAAAAACAAAAAAAACAATTTACATATGGACAGACAGTGCAAAAAAACAACAGCAATTTACATATGGACAGACAGTGCAAAAAAACAACAGCAATTTACATATGGACAGACAGTGCAAAAAAACAACAGCAATTTACATATGGACAGACAGTGCAAAAAAGCTACAGCAATTTACATATGGACAGTACATATTTACAGACTGTACAGAAGACAATGTGCAAAATACACATACATATACTCAGTACACTTAGTGTACTATACAGACATACTCAATTATCAACGACACATTATACACCGTATGGGCACATCTACATTATGTACAGTATCTATACATAATGTAGTCTATACATAGTAATAATGTGAGGTGCAACAGATTATAAATTAACAGCAGATTGGTTGAGCAGCAGATAGATGTGCAAAGGTGCAACAGATTATTCATATGCAGTGTCGTGGATGTGCATTGTATGGTGTCCAGTGATAGCAGATAGGTTGTGTTAGTGCAGTGTGTGCGTGTAGTCCAGTTGAACTGTGTTAAAGTGCAGTGCATGTTGTGTGAGTGTGAGTGTGATGTAGGTGAGTTATTTGTGACTGTTCATTAGCCTGATAGCCTGAGGGAAAAAGCTGTCCCTCAGTCGGCTAGTGCGGGATCGGATGCTGCGGAAACGTCGCCCTGAGGGCAACAGAGAGAGCAGTCTGTGGGACGGGTGGCTGGAGTCTTTGATAATCCTCCGGGCTTTCCTTGTACACCGCCTGGTGTAGATATCCTGGAGGGAGGGAAGCTCACCTCCAACAATGTGGCGGGCAGTTCGCACGACCCTTTGCAAAGCCCTGCGGTTGCCAGCGGTGCTGTTTCCAAACCAGGCGGTGATACAGCCGGTCAGGATGCTCTCCACAGTGCAGGTGTAGAAGGATCTGAGGATGCTGGGGCTCGTTCCAAACTTCCTCAGCTGTCTCAGGAAGAAGAGACGCTGATGTGCCTTCTTCAGCACTGCATCTGTGTGAGCAGACCATGTGAGATCCTCGGTGATGTGAACGCCGAGGAACTTAAAGCTGCTCACCCGCTCCACAGGTGTCTTGTCGATGGTGATGGGTGTGTGTTCTCTGCTCTGTCTCCTGTAATCCACCACCAGCTCCTTGGTCTTGTCGATGTTGAGTGAGAGGTGGTTCTCCTGACACCATTTAGTCAGGGTACTCACCTCCTCTCTGTAGGCCGTCTCATCGTTGTCGGTGATCAGGCCTATCACCGTTGTGTCATCAGCAAATTTGACGATGACATTGGAGCTGTGTGTAGCTGTACAGTCGTGTGTGTACAGGGAGTACAGGAGTGGGCTGAGGACGCAACCCTGCGGTGCACCAGTGTTGAGGATCAGGGGGGATGATGTGTTGTTGCCCATTCTGACCACCTGACTTCTGCCTGTCAGGAAGTCCAGGATCCAGCTGCACAGAGATCTGTTCAGTCCTAGAGTCTGGAGCTTCGCAACCAGTGTGGCAGGCACTATAGTGTTAAATGCTGAACTATAATCCACGAACAGCATCCTCACATAGGTGTTCTTATTTTCCAGGTGGGAGAGAGCAGTGTGCAGGGTGAAGGCAATAGCATCGTCTGTGGAACGGTTACTGCGGTATGCAAATTGTAGTGGGTCCAGTGAAGCAGGCAGCACAGAGCAGATGTAGTCTCTGACAAGCTTCTCAAAACACTTGCTGAAGATGGGTGTCAGAGCAACGGGCCTCCAGTCATTCAAGCATGTGATTTTGTTTTTCTTTGGTATGGGCACAATGGTGGATTTTTTGAAGCATGAGGGAACCACAGACAGAGAGAGGGACAGATTGAAAATATCTGTAAAAACCCCGGCTAGCTGGAAAGCGCATGCTTTGAGCACACGGCCTGGTATACCATCTGGGCCTACGGCTTTAAGGATGTTCACCCGTCTGAAGGATCGGGTTACATCCGCGACAGAAAGCGTGAGTGGACTGACCTCTTCTGCAGCAGCCGCGGCAGCGCTCTCTGTGTGTGCGGTTTTATCAGCCTCGAAACGAGCATAAAAGGTGTTGAGCTCGTCCGGTAGAGAGGCGGCAATGTTCACAGTAGCCGGTTTATTCACTTTAAAGCCTGTGATGTTGTTGATGCCCTGCCACATGCTTCTTGGGTTATTGTTGTTGAAGTGTTCTTCAACTTTGTTTTTATAAGTTCGTTTGGCTGCTTTGATGGATCTCCTGAGATCGTAACTGGCTTGTTTCCGATCGTCAGTGTTTCCGGATTTAAAGGCAGATGTCCGCGCTGACAGGGCTGATCGAACATCGCTGTTAATCCACGGTTTTTGGTTGGGGTAGATACGGATTGTTTTGGTCGGAACAACATCGTCTATACACTTCCTGATGAAACACGTGACCGTATCTGAATACGCCTCTATGTCGTCATCAGACGCTGCCCGGAACATGTCCCAGTCCACGTGATCAAAACAGTCCTGTAGTATAGCGTCCGATTGGTCCGACCAACAGTGGACTGTCCTGAGAGCGGGTGCTTCACGTTTCAGTTTCTGCCTATAAGCAGGCAGGAGCAGAACGGAAGAGTGATCCGATTTGCCGAAAGGTGGGCGGGGGAGGGACTTGTATGCGTCCCGGAAGGGGGAGTAACAATGGTCCAGTATACGATCCCCACGCGTGTTGATGGTGACGTGTTGAAAGTATTTTGGAGCTATTGTTCTGAAGTTGGCTTTATTAAAGTCCCCTGTGACAACAAAAGCTGCATCTGGGTGCGCGGTTTCCTGCTCACTTATATTCCTGTACAGTTCCTTGAGTGCCTGGTCTGTGTTGGCTTGGGGGGGGATATAAACAGCCGTGATTATGATGGCTGTAAATTCCCTCGTAGCCAGAACGGTCGACACAGAAGCGTATGAAATTCCAGATCAGGGGAGCAGAAGGATTTAATAGAGTGTATGTTCCTTTCATTACACCATGAGTTGTTGATGTAGAAGCAAACACCCCCGCCTCTGCTTTTCCCTGTGAGCTCTTCCGTTCTGTCCGAGCGGTGCACGGAGAAGCCCGTGAGCTCGATGGCTGAGTCTGGAACCATAACAGACATCCAGGTTTCTGTGAGGCAAATAACACAGCAGTCCCTTGTTTCTCGTTGGTATGAGATCCGCGCCCGCAGTTCACAGAGTTTGTTATCCAGTGACTGAACGTTGGCTAGTAAAATGGTTGGAAGAGGAGGTCGGAAAGCACGGCGTCTCAGTCTGACGAGAACGCCAGCTCGTGTTCCTCGTTTTCGGCGTCGGCGGCGTTTCCTCGGTTTCGCAACCCACACAAAGGGCTCTGATGCGGTGTCTGTGAACAGCCCACCGGCATTCAAAAACTCAAAGTCCGGTTTGCGTTGCGCGACGGAGGAACCAATGTTCAAAAGCGTGTCTCTATCGTAGACAGTTATACTAACAACATCTAACACATAAAACAACAAAAAAACTAATAAAACATACGAAAAACTGCAAAGTTTTCCCGGAGCACGCAACACGGCTGCCATCCTCGGCGCCATCTTGGTATCAGTAATATGCATGCTAATGAGTTAAGAGACCCTAAAATAAAGTGTTACCGTAAAACTGAATGATCAGAACAATTGTCTTTAGTTTTGCGGTAGTGTACTATGTGTCTGCACTTTTTCCTCACTGACAGAAAGCCACATAAAGTTGCCCTTCATGTCTTCACAGCGCTGGAATGCTCTGAAATAACCAATGGCCAGGCTTGTTTAACAAAAATATATAGGGTATAAAAAATAAATAAACACTGTGTGCGTGGTCACCTTAAAGAGAAACAGACTTCTGGGAACTTTCAGTGTTTAAAACTGTGTGGGTTCATTTTAACTTCCTGCCACTAAAATTTTTGAAACATTTCAGAATGTAAGTTGTTGTATATTATACATTTCATGTAATATCATTCATCAGACTTTTGAGCCCTTGACATAAACCTTCACCAGTGTTAAACTGATTTTCAAAGATTTAATAAATACAGATTACTGAAGTTTTTTGCAAGAAAATACAGTTTAAGTTTTTCTACTTCAAAATGCACATTTAATTTTGCTGTTCCTTGTAATTGTGTGTGAAATTTACTAGTGATTTCTGAGTGAAAATTGCTTACATAGAACTGGCAGGCAACTCATTGAAATAAGTGTCAAATGTTGAAGCAGCCAGACTGAAATAGTTGTTCTTGTCAAATGTACTCCACTAATTCAGCTTCAGTGCAATGTATAATGTAGAAAAGAATCTCACTGAACATCTTCTGAGCTTCCACCCTCTTGTCCTGCAGATGGGAAACTCAGTGTTGTGGAGGAAGTAGCAGTTGATAGTCAGCTCTGCTTTCCTTACTGTTTATGTCTGGAGGTACGGTGCCGATAGCAGACGGGAGGTTTTTAGAGAGCTTTTGAGAAGGTGGTCTGGAATGAATTCGCACTTGATTCCAAATAGCCGACCAATGAAAAGCGGTCACATTCTTTGCTCCTTATGCAGCCAAACCAGAACAAGATTTCTTTTGATGGCCTGTAGACTCGTTGCATCACTGGCACTGGTGTGGGAACACTGACCTGGATGTGTGGAGGCGCGCGGATCTGAGTGCAAACACGTACAGTCAGGAGAAGAGCGGGAAACTGTTCAACACAGACTGCCTGCTTTTCCAGTGGCTTGGCTTCTGGAAGTACTGTTCCCATTCGTTTTCTCCATTAGGCACTTCAGAAATTTCTTCAATAAAGTGTACTAAACCTTGAACCAGACCAGACAACTCTGAGTTAAATCATTATTTTAAGTTTTTTACAAAAATACACTGGGTGCTTGACATATTTCCCATTATATTCAAAGAGAGAAAACAGTCTAGTCACAGATTAGAAAAGTGACAAGCTTCAGTTTTGTTGAGTCATGTACTTATTATATGATAATGTCGAGTTCTGAAATCACACTGGGATTCATTCAGATATTGAATTGATAAATGGTGGATGACTTTTGTTAAGAGTAGATTTTAAAGGGTATTTCTTTTGTGCTTATTTTGAACTGAATCGGACCAGTACAGAATTCAGACGTTGGCCTTGTAAGGGAAATGGTCAGGCTGGGGAAGAACAGTCTGGCGGGCAGATAGGCTTGGCTACGATTATTTTGTTTTGAAACAGACATCAGCAACTAGCGGTACACTGACAGTGCATGGCGTCCTCGTACACTGCCAAACCCTGGCCGGACCACAAACATTCTGATAGGCTGTTTGATTTCTATTAAGCATGGACACACATAAGTTTGAGGTGCTAATAGCTGAATGCATTGTTGAGACAGTCACTCATTCTTTGTTTTGCCTCTTCTTTTTTGTAGCTCCAAAAACCTGCAGCCCCAAGCAGTTTGTTTGCAGGGATCAGGTGACGTGTATCTCAAAGGGTTGGCGGTGTGACGGGGAGAAGGACTGCCCAGACGGATCGGACGAGGACCCAGATGTCTGTATGTATCACTGTTTCTCTGCCATCAGCTGCTTTGAGGATTTATTTGCATTGTAAACCTTGAGTACATTCATAGTCTCACACGGCCTGCAAATAACTGATGCAATATGTACAGGTAATCACTGCAGTTCTGCAGTTCTGTTCTGAGATTAGAGAACATTTCAACGTCAAATTAAATTACACTCAGTATTATAACACAAGGCAAAGGCATTTCCAGCGTGAAGCGACCGCTTCTGACATCTTGTACTTATGTTGCGTTGCATAAAATAATATAAATGACACCACATTAAAGACTTAATAAATGAAATCAAATGTATACAAACCTTTATTTCCTGTAAAGAGTGCAGCAAATCACTGAGAACCGCTCTCTCATGTGGACTTAAAAAGCCTGTGCTCTCAGCAGCTGCGTTGTTTCATTGGAGACAGGGTCAACCCGTTAAAATTAACCAGCACAGCACCTGGGTACAATTTTTTAAAACAACCCAATAAAATGACCCAAATGAACCCAGCATTTGAGTACAAAATTAATAAAATAAAACACAATTTTTTAGTGTTTGAGTCTGTATGTCTGTGTCTTATCTATTCAGGGTGTTGGCCTTCCTACAGATATGCATCGGCATAGCATCCATAGGAATATGGATGGATGGATTTGGTTTCTAGATATTAGATGTTGCTCTGGAAGGCCCTTTAGATTTATTTTGTTCAACAAAAACACTAAAAAGCAACAAAACCCACCACAGAACTTGAGCACCTGCTCTATGCACTGCAACAGTTTTCTGATGCATGCAGTCACTGCATACAATGACAAAATATTGAATTTTAAGATAATTTCATCCAATATGTAATCCTTTTTCAGTTAAGATAATTGTTTGTTGACTTGTCTTATGAGAATCCCTGAAAAATATTGCATATATTTCCAGACAAAAGCATCTGGGCTAAACACCCACATGGTGCTGAGGCAAAAAATAAATACATAAAATAAAAAAAATGCCTGAACTGCAATTAGTGGTTTTCCATAACAAAAACATGTGCACAGTCTATTTATATTTACATGATTTAAAAAAGCTCTTTCACCAGCTCTTTTTACACAAATTATGTAAATATTTAATTAATAAAAAAACTAAAATAAATTTTTTGGTCTCGCTCTTTGGTCTCATTAAAAATGCATCAGTTGGACTTTTTAGACATTTTTACAGTTTTTTCCCCCCATATAAATATAGTGGTTTGAGATGAAGATTTTAGTGGAATCGGAGCACGGTTAAAAGAACACTCCACTATTTATTTTACAACTCCCCAAGTGTTAAACGGTTGAATACCGTTTTCGAATCTCCGGGTCTGGCGGTAGCACTTTTAGCTTAGCTTAGCATAGATCATTGATTCGGATTAGACCATTAGCATCTCACTCAAAAAATTGAGTTTTGATGTTTTTCTATTTAAAGCTTGACTCTTCTGTAGTTACGTTGTACTAAGACCGACAGAAAATGAAAAGCTGTGATTTTCTAGGCTGACATGGCTAGGAACTATTCTCTCATTACGGTCTAATAATTAAGGAACTTTGCTGCCGTACCATGGGTGCAGCAGGCGCAATGATATGACGCAGCGCCTGAAAGTAGTCTCCAGCTAAGTAACTTGTCATGATATAGCAGGGATTACGTTCAGGCACTGTGTGATATCATTGCGAAATCGGCTGAATGGATTCTAAAACGGTAAAACTCACCTGTTTAACTCTTGAAGAAAGTGTAGTGTTCCTTTAAGTCCCACCACAGGCTATGCGCAGCTGTTACGTGTTTCTGATAGAAGCTATCACTGTTTGCTTTCTCTGAGTGGTCATTCTGTTTCCCAGATGACTTTGACCTGAAGCACACGTTCTTTCGCTCTTATTGTTTAGTCTGATCAGTTCCAATGTCATTGACTTAATGTGGCCTTGTTTATAACTGTTTACGCTATCAAGAGGACACTGCGAGTACTTGACCTGTTTTGCTATTCCCTGTATTTGGTGCAACACAATAAATTTATATCGCTGTCATAATCAACAGAGCAAAATGCCTTCAGTTAATGGACAACCTCTTTCTATTATCTACATACCCACTCCAGCTTGTTTTTCCAAGTCTGACAAGAATATCTTAGCTTTTTCCAAAATATATATTTAAATTGATAGTATTTTGAATATATAAGATAATACACTCAAAACCAGATTATATTTTTGGTATCTTAATGGAGAATAGAGTCTTGGGTGTCATTACCAAATTAAACATGCTGTACAGATCTGCTTTATACATACACCATGGTCACAATTTCCCTCAAAGTTTGAGTAGAATAGTTTTGAACGGCTCGATTATAAACACGAGGCTGTGAACGCGGCCAGTGAGTGGATGAGTTTACCTCTTTTGCCTTGATGACAGGACTTTGTAGTACCATTTATACACTTTTTCAAGAAAAGTTAAAGCGTTAAAGGCATCACAGAGCAGTATTGCTGATGTATTTTATGTTGTAGAATAAAGTGTGAAAATATCTTCAGCTTGTGTGAATCACAAACCTAATTTTGGGCGTTTTACCAAAAATCCATTAAAAAAACCTTTGATTTTGGGACGATGGAAGTGCGACATTGCAAACTCGGGTTTCCAGGCTTTGGCTTATATAAATATGACATCCCTGCAGCACTCATATAACTACCAAAAAAGATGTCACCTAGTACTGCACAAGATTTACATGCATTTGAATGAGAGAAAGTGAAGATCAATTTAACAACAGCTTCTAATCTCAGGTTGGGGTTAGAGATTTCAACTCTCAGCGTGCGAAGTACGCGAGTGTGAAGTATCTTTCCATTCACACCCTCTCTGGCAGGGCTGCCTAATAGAAACGCGTTAAGCAAATAGTTGCTGTCAGTTTATCATGGGGCGAGTGGGGGAAGGGGGACCGCCAGCGTAATTAGAATTAACTTGCTACTTGAAATCTGGCCCTGGAAAACAATTGCCCAGTTCACGAGGCAGCTTTAGGACTTAAGGAATATTTGTAGTCCTTCATCACAACTAATTACATGCTTTAAAATAATTTATCTTTCTCTAAAGAGCTGGCGTGGCTTTCAGAAGTGTTGGGTAAGAGCAGAGCTGAAGTACAGGCAGTTCTCAGAGACTGAATCCGCTCCATAAGAGGAGGAGAGGAGAAACAGAGGCTGAGCTGCCTTCAGTCTGGAAGTCATTAAAACCCCGTCCGGAGGAATGGAGGAAAACTGCTGTTTTTTCATGACCTGCTTTTCTCAGCTCAAAAGTTCTCTCTCTCTCGCGCTTCCTCTCTCAACACACATAGACAATTGACAACCTAGTCTTCAGCTTTCTCTATTTTTGCTGCGCTACAGGGTATTGACTCCATTACGCTCTTTGCATTAAAATTAGACAGTCTTTTCTTAATACTTTGAGAGCCGATTTGACGTCTTACTCACTGCTTTAGTAATATATTCTGCTGCTTTGAAAAGGGTGAACATTCTGTCATCGTTTACTCAACCTTATTCCTAACCAGTAGGATATTCTTGTGCCATTGAACACAAAATATGTTCTCTTTCATAGGTAACTCAACGCTGCCTAGCTTACCGCAGTGGGAACACCCAGGTGTGACCGATTGCTGATGGCGAGAGATACCGCCCCAACATCAATGTGTTTGATATAGACCCGCGTTCGCGCCATCTTACCCCTCAGATATTCCTCTCCTCAGAAGCGTTCGCTTCTGCGGTTTTTCTGGCCCAAATTGTTAGTGATAAAGTGCTAATCTGCGACTTTCCACTTCAGCGACCGCATCCGTGGAATATTATTTATCCTAGCGGTGAGTGGAAATGGACTTTGGTCGATGCCAACCGCCGTACTCACGTTCTTTTACCTAGAATCTGCCGTTCTTCCTCGCCGCGCGGCTCCGGAGGCTCACACAATTTTCTTGCACCCAGCCCAGAGACACGGGACGCCGTTTCCTTCGGGGTGGAGGATATTTTATACACCGCGGCCTCCGACTCTGAGAACTTCTATGACTGAATCTCATGGAGATCAGGAAGAAGGAGAAGGCTTTCCTCCTCGATGCCCCAATCTCTGGCTCTGGATTGTCCGGCAACGCGGTTAACGCTGTCTTCGATAAGTCGAGGGCTGCTAAAACACAGTCAGCTGCGTTTAAGCTGTTCATGCCGTGACGTGCGCGTGAGCCAGCCTCTGCCTCTTTCTCCAGGGAATGCCCGGCCCCCAGTAAGGAGCCAGTCAGTAGAGTGAGCGAGTCGATGCATCCCCTACCTTACACGGTTTGGGGAGCCCGCTGTCGTCCCGCCTCTCGCCAACGCCCCTGTAAGCGGGAGGATCTAAATCGCCAGAATAAGCCCCCCGCAGTGGTTTCTTCGGGTCGCTCCTGATGTACGTATCAGAAAAAGGAGAGCTTCCCCCAACTCGTTGGCTCGCAATGGACCTCTAAAGCGTATCTGTCCATCTCTGAAATGCTCTCCTCCGCCAACTGCGTCATCCTCACCGCTGGGAACGTCTCGAGGAGCGCAGGCCACTTCCCCTCTTCAGCGGCTGTTGAAGGTAAGAGACTCTTCGAGTTTTCTCCCCTCAGAGTTGCTACAGATTGCAGGCTTTGTACATGCGAGAAGGGACGCCCAGGGCTTTCCCCCCGCATCTGTATTCCCTGCCCTCGCCTTTATGGCTTCATTAGGTCACGCCTCCACTCACGAGGATGCTGTGAGCTCTCCTCTGCTTCGGCTGGGTTCATGTCCCAGAGTGTTCAGAGCGGGGATCCCACGTTGGTATCCCCCTTGATACATTCTAATCCGTTACCTCTGTTGGCCTTCCTCCATACCTAGAGGGATCTGCCGGGAGTGTCACCCTGGATTCTTCGTACGATCCAGTTTGGTTACACACTTCAATTTGCCCGCAACCCCCCCCCCGTTTCAACTGGGTTCTTCTCACTGCTGTGAGCAGTGCCAGCGAGGCTTCTGTACTGCAACAGGAAGTCTCTTCTGCTCAAAGGAGCAATATAAGAGGTCTCCTCTTCGGATCTACACCGCGGCTTCTTCAGCCGGTATTTTCTAGTCCCGAAGAAGGATGGGGGTTTGCATCCTATACTTGATCTCCGCAGACTAAATTACTCCATCTACAAAGGGAAATTCAGGAAGCTGATGCTCAAGAGCATTCTTTCCCAGGTCCAAGAGGGGGACTGGTTCGTCACGGTCGACCTGAGGGTCGACCTACTTCCACATCCAGGTGGTTCATAGACACAGGAAGTTCCTCAGGTTTGCCTTCAGGGGAATGGCTTACCAGTACAAAGTTCTTCCTTTTGGGCTAGCTCTGGGCCCAAATACGTTCACCAAGTGTATGGATGCAGCTCTGGCCCTGCTGAGGCTCCAGGGCATCCGAATCCTCAACTACCTGGACGATTGGCTTATTTCAGCCAGCTCCAGGGAACAGGTGATTCGTCACAGGGACTCTCTCCTTCTCCACCTTCGCGCGCTTGGCCTCCGGCTGAATGGCCAGAAGAGCGTGCTCACCCCAGCCCAGCAGACCATTTTCTTGGGAGTCTGCCTGGACTCAACCTCGATGCAGGCCCGTCTGGCCCCTGCTCGGGTAGAGAGCATTCAGTTGTGCGTGGCCCGCTTCAAGCTAGGTCAGCATGTGTCAGTAGGCCTGTGTTGCAGGCTCCTAGGCCTCATGGCTGCAGCTTCCCCGGTTCTTCCCTTGGGACTGCTCCATATGAGACCATTTCTCTGGTGGATGAAGTCCCTCGGTATTCATCCCTCTTGGCCGTCCCTTCGCCTACTAAAAGTGTCAGGCACCTGTTTCCGCGCCCTTTTAGTGTTGCGGGACCCCAGTTTTCTCCTGAGTGGAGTACGTACAGGGGTAATCTGCTATCGCCAAATGATAACGACGGATGCTTCCCTCTCGGGATGGGGAGCGGTTTTTGAGGGATGACCGACTTACGGTGTCTGGTCAGGCAAGTACCTCACCTGGCACATAACGGCCTGGAGTTGAGAGTGGTTACCTCTTACTCAATTTATTCCATTCCTGATGCACTCACATGCCATCGTCAGGAAGGACAACATGGCAGTGGTGTCTCCACATCAATTGCCAGGGAGGCTCCCGGTCATGCACCCTGAACAGGCAAGTGCGCCAGCTTCTTCTTTGGGCACAGGACAAGTTTTTGTCCCTGAGAGCGATTCATGCCCCAGGGGTCTTGAACCTAACTGCGGACTTCTTGTCAAGACAGAAGCTCAGGTGTAGGGGAATGGATGCTAAACCGCCGTACAGTGGATCAAATTTGGGAAAGATTCTGTGTGGCAGAGGTGGACCTCTTTGCGTTGCAGCAGTCGAACCAATGCCCCCTTTGGTTCTCCCTCTCTCACCCTACCTCTCTGGGGATAGATGCGCTAGCGCACCCCTGGCCGGACATGAAGCTCATCCCAGTGGTGCTGCGCAGAGTGAAGACATGCGGACTCCGCCTTCTCCTAGTAGCCCCGTTCTGGCCTTCCCAGACGTGGTTCTCGGAGTTAATCTCCCTCCTGGAGGGCGACCTGTAGGAGATTCTGGTCAGGAAGGACCTACTCTGTCAGCTTCAGGGCAGGATCTGGCACCCACGTCCAGAGATCTGGAAGTTGTGGGCATGGCAGATAATAGGCCGTCCTTAGCTCTTGATCTCTCGGATGGAGTCTGTGAGACCATTGATAGTGCCAGGGCCCTTTCTACTAGGAAGCTTTACTCCTCCAAATGGAGGGTTTTCGAATCCTGGTATTTGGCTAATGCTGTGGACCCAGTTAACTGCCCGGTTGGTTTAGTGCTGGAGTTCCTACAGCATAAGTTTTCGGCTGGAGCGGCCGCTACCACCCTGAGAGTCTACGTTGCGGCTATCACTGCTCGAAGGGACTCGGATGATGTCCCCCTGTGTAGGCATCGTTTGGTGTCCTCATTTTTGCGTGGTGCTATGCGCTTGAGGCCGGTTCGTCCTCCTAGTTTCCCTTCTTGGAACCTTTCTGTGGTCCTGAAGCGGTTGCTAGGGCCTCCTTTTGAGCCTCTTGAGTCAGCTCCCGTGAGGATTCTAACACTGAAGGTTACACTTTTGTTGGCATTCAACAAAATGCAAGGCATTCAAGCGTGTGGGTGATTTGCAGGCTCTGTCTGTCAGCGAGTTCAGCACCGAGTTTGCTCCGGGTCTGGTTAAGTCCCCAAAGTTCTCTCCACATCTTTTCATTCGCAGGTGGTAGTGCTGCAGGCTTTCTCTCCCTCTCTTCATGCAGAAACGTGAAAATTGTCTCATTTGAAAGAAGAGATCCTATTCTAAAAGATAATATAGAGTTTGTGTCAGTTTGCGGCTGATAGAAGCAGTAGTAAGAGTAGGAAAAGGACAAAAACAAAGTTTGTGAAAAGGTGAGAAAAAAGACATTGTGATTCTATTGAAGATAATTAGATCTGTGATTGTCGCACATTGCAATAATTATAAGTAACTATCATAACTATATAGTCAGATTCCTGAGAATGAGAGCTTTCTTGTGATATATGACTTGACTGTATTGTGAAAAATATAAAAAATACACATTCTTAGGAAAAAATCTTCGCAATAGGCGAAAATTTGTGTGTGGTACGAATACAATTCTAAGGTAAATTTTACTGCTTTATGTATCATAAAACCAATGTAAATAAAGCATACACGTCACACAAAGACCAACGTGTCTTTGTATCAACGTGTCACATGCATTCATGCAGGTTTTTATACTTTTTCATGCTTTCATTATTAGGAAAACAGCAGCGCAGATGTTCTTGGAATATTATCTAGTGTTCCATGGAAAGCAGAAAGTCCAAATTAGACAAACACTATGAATATACACTAGATGCTGATAGAATTTAAACAGAAAATATCACCTATATAATGCTTAACTGGGATGTGTGTGGAAACGTGCTCTGTTTGTGGATCCCTCAGTACAGATGCCCCAGATCATTGAAGATCTGCCCCATGAAAGAGGTTTATTTATTTATGTGGCTGTATTTCACTGTGTCTTTTGTGAAAGTGACCAAGGCTAGCAGTGAAGTCTGTCGCTGTGCCCACTGCAGCTGCTGTGGCCGTCCTCTGTGGACCACTACAACACAATAGACAGCTTTGTACCACCAATCCTGAGCTTCAGTGACATGAGGATAGTGATATGCCTTTAGGAAGAAAATAGTTATCATATAATCAAATGCCAAATGTGTACTGTATATATTAAAACATGCAATATATTTGTTTGTTATGGGAATATCTTTCTACTCACATACTTATCTATCCACTCATCTGTCTACTAGAGAAGCGATCTTAAATAAGGTCTCACTCAAAAGTGTGTTAGAGGTCAATATTGTCAGTTTTCACAAAAGCAGAACCATATGTGATGGGTCTCAGCCATATATTGAATACTTATTCAATATATTCCATATTGGTTTTATAAAATGAAATAACACCATGAATATCATCATGATTTTAATTTACTTGTACTTTTATTTTTACTTAAAAACTGTGACAGTCAGAGATTGCGTTAACCGAAAATTTAAGAATCAATATTGGTTTATAAAATGAGAATCTATTAAAATCGAGAGATCCCTGGCTTTGTTGTTTTTAGTGGCCTCCGCTGTCACTGCGGTGTGTGCTGTTGAACATGAAAAGTGATGCAGTCTCTTCATCTGTTATCATTATAAATAAATAAATGCATAAGCCTATATGCTCATGCTGTAGGTTCATTAAACAAAAATACAAGCAATTAAATGTGTTATTATAATTAAAATATAAAATTAAAATGATGGGTAATGATAGATTTATTATGACAGACTATGTTAGTCTAATGCAAACTCTGGTGCCGGTAGACCCATTTCTTACCTCTGCTTTGTAGCACATTTCACATGTAAAGTGCTAAGAAAGAGATATTTTAAAAGTGAGAATATAATTGAGCAAAAACAAACAACAAAAAGCAACACAACATGTTTTTTTCTGTATTTTATCTTTATTTAAGCATTTTGAATCCAATTGGCAACAATAGCTGTTTATTTGAAATTATGGTTCCTCTGGTTAAACTTTATATAATTTCATAATTATATTTAATTAATTAATTCATATTATCATAATAATACTAATAATAAAACAATTAACTTTTTGTAAACAAAGCAAATATTGAAATATGGTAAGAAGCTAAACTCACAATCTTAACTCCCTCATACTAAAAACTTAATTTTTAAGTTTACAATTAATTATTTCACAAAATAGAAAAAAAGAACAATATTTTCATCTAACCAGAATCACATGAATGCACATTCTTATGACTTCCAAACTCATCAAGCGGAACTTCCGTGGTGGGCTTACAGTTCCTCAGTTCTGCTTGAAAAATGAAATTGTGCCATATACAACAACTAAAATTTCAAATGCATTTAATTAAATAATATAAAATTAAGAGATAGAACAAAACAAATATATTTTAGATGGAATACCTCGCAATGTACCCTCAACTAAATCTCGCTTCATCCCAGAGTTGTGAGCAGCCTATGGCTGTAACATGTGTGTGCAAAAGTCATTTAGATCTGTCTCACGTTGAGAGGGTTGAAAGTCTGAGCTCTGATCTCACAGTGGAGCTCTGACCCGCTGTGCTGAGATGAGAAGAGTCTGTTGTTTAACATCTGACAGCTGGAAAAATGAACCGAGCATAAAATGTCAGCTATGTGTTTAGCTTTAGAGGCTAAATTCTACAAATTGCTTAATCATTTATACACCTACTTGGTTGGCTGACTCATTGTGCATTGAAGAGTTCAATATCTGTGCTATTTAAATGCAGAATGAACGAGTTTCTCCCTCTGGCACAAAGGGAGTCAGCTGTAGTCTTTGTAAGAGGTGGCAAATATGCGTCAAACCAGTAATGCCTAATTAAACAGGTGGGTAGTTCTTTTCCACAGGGTTTGTAACCTGATCTGTCACCGATATGTTATTGGTATTTCTTCATCCCTTGCTTTTAATCTTGCAGTACCTGATCATTTATTGTAACTGTAGATTTTGTTCTAAGATGAAGAACTTTAAACAATTAAAAATTGCACGATACAGTAAGTTTTAGTACTTAAATGGAGTATTTTTTTCAAACCAAATTACAAATGTGATTTGCACTCTACTTCCTCCAAATTGTGACATCACTGTGAAACCTATTAGCATATGACTGCAACCACAGCAACCCATCAATGTCTACTTTCACAATATTGCCTCTTAATGCCTATTTACAATCATTACTAACATTAACACAGTGGGATATACAATATTCCTTGATTGACTGCAGAACAGTTTTGACCATTTAGTTCTAGTCTATCCGATTTAAGCTACTGGGGTTATTACTTTGTTACTATACCTACACATGTCATGTGATATCTTGTGGAGTCCCCCAAGGCTCAATTATGGGTTATTTATTGTATTTGTTTTTTATTACATTTATATCCAGCTTCCATCATTTAGTACTCTGCTGGAAGTACTCAGCAGTACCCAGAACATACATTAGTGGTTGTACTTGAAATGTATACAACTTAATTAATATTGAGTATTCTCAGAGACACATCTATTGCCTTATGTAGACTCCTTGTCTCTTAAGCCCAATAATCACATCAAGAATTTAGGAATCGTATTTAGCATTAACTTCAGTTTTTAGAAACCCTTAGCACTGTTTATAAAACCGCATATTATCATCTCTGTTACATCTCGGAAGTAGGCAAAATTCTCTCCCCTACTGAAAGTGAGAAACTCATTCACACATTTTATGCAAGACTTAACTACTGCAGAAGTGTTTTGACTGGCTTCTCAAAGAGTTTAACGCAGCTGCACGAACACTGACTCATACTCGACCGAGGTATCACATTCAATCTCTTCAGTAGGTCCCATGTTTTCATTCTGTGTTTACTGTAGTTGTTCGTAGTAAATTTTTACTACATATTTTACTAAATTTTAAAACGATGAACATACATACACACACACATTGGGTTTCCATGATTTATGGGGACATTCCATAGCAGTAATTCTTTTTTATACTGTACAAACTGCCCTAAACCTACCCCTCACTAAACTTTCGGCATTTGTAAAGTTTCAAAAATGATTTTTCTGTATGATCTATAAATTGTTTTATAGACCAAGAATTTTGTATATTATCGTCTTTGTTGGGATATTTTGTCCCCTTAATGTAGCGAAAACCTGAACCACACACACAAACACACACAAACATATGTGTGTTATGGATTTTCAAATTTATGTAGTATAGATCTGAAACAAAGGTGAAGTTATACAATCTATACAAAGACAAAGTAGCAAACATAAATAATAGTTTGAATAAATATCAACTCCTAGTACCACAGACTTCAATCATGACAACCTGGTGATGGATATGACAATGTTAATGTATTTAGTCTTGGCGGAATAGATCTGCTACACTGCCGCTGAATTGCTGCTTAGTTGATTATTGCTGTAGTTGTAGATTATTGCTGCTGCCAGTGCATATGGTGATATGGTGCAGTGAGTATTTAAGACATACTTCTGCTGCACAAATAGCATATAAAATAATCCATAGCAGATCTACACAGGTGGAGCGGGAGTTCATCCGGGAGACGTTTAAGACACGCGGGCCAAGCGCGAGTCAAACGAGCAAGGAAAAGATACTGTGCTCGTAGCGCACGCTCTTCAAATACACACAAAGGTGCCGGAGCGTCCTGTAGCCTGTATCATTTCATAACAGCGAAAGAAACTACGTGCACGCAATGTTCTAGTTATGCCGTCAAGTAAGGCATGAAGTTACCAAAAAGGTGATTAAAGCCGCCTTAAAACCGTGTGCATGCATGCAATGTGTTATATATGCGTCACATGTCTCTGAAATGGTTTTAAAAACTGTCCTGAGGCACCCCAGCACTGTCTCTCTCATCTAACACTCCCGATTCAACTCGTCCGCTCATTAATAGAGACTTTAAGACCTGAAGTGGGTCAGGAAAGGTAAAGAGAGTTGATGCGTGTCAGATCCGCGTCACGTTCAGCAGCAGCTTTTAAAGCAATATCAGATAAGATAATAACCAGCTGCAGTGATGTCTATTAATCCAAGAACAACAGAAAAAAGAGGAAATCAATCACTTTTATAGCTTTAAGGGGTTCGTCTATATTTTATTTAGAATTTAATGTTTGGTTCATTTTCAGTATATTTTTTATATTTCTGCTGAAGGGTAATATGTAATTTATTATAATGGGTTCATGTAAAGATTGTTTTAAGTTCACTTAAATTAGAAGTTAAGTCTAATAAATGTTACAATTGATAGCTCTCACATATACTGTAATGCTGAATGGGTACAGTCAATGGTTAAATATTAAAAGGAAAACATGCTTTTATAGAGATATATTGATATCAGTGATGCTGGCTTTCAATCATAAAAAAGATGCCATTAAAGAAATATAAAAAATATACTGTCTTTATGTTGTTTGTACATTTAACATTTGACGATTGAATGTGAAATTATTGCAATATAAAAGTACATTTAAAAACTTGTTTGGTGGGATTAATCACGATTAATTTGAGAAAAATATGCGATGAATTAGTAAAAAAAAAATTATCGATTGACAGCACTAATATATATATATATATATTATACATTAAAACATTAAATCTGATGTAATGGAAATGTTATAGTTGCAGTTTTTTTAATGGTATTTTAAAATAGACAAGGTTGTCTGAGGTTAAGCATCCTGGGTTTCGAATGGGTTTAAGTGTCAGCTGACTAAACACTTCCATGATCTCTAGAGAGGGGTCCAACACAAAGATCCATTCTGACAGAGACTAAGCCATCAAACAGACCCCTTCACCGAATGATCTTCAGATTGATCCAGGGGCAAGAAGACATTCAGAAGCAGCCTGCCAGTTCACACTCTTGGATTTGCCTTCAAACATTCAGCCATGATGATAAGTGGCGTGTTTGTGTGATGTTGTCACGGCTGGTTCTCATGTGAAATGGATTCTTGTTATGGATCATTATTCTCAGCTGGAAAGCATGGACATCTAGAATCAGAATCCAAAGAGCTTTATTGTCAAGTGTGTTTGCACAGAATTAATTTGTCTTGTTTAAAGAGCTTCCAGTACAGAAGTACAAACATAGTGCAGACAATAATAAAAACACCAATAACGAATAGAATAGACAATAATTATGAATAACAATCGTAATAAAAATGAAACATACAGAAAAAGAAAAATGTCCATAGATAGAACTGTGAATGTGTCCTATGTACAGATGAAGGTTTGATGAGTTAACTAGGGAGGGATTGAAGAGAAACAATTGTTAAGAAACACATGTTAGTAATAGTTACTGTTCTAAGATCTTTTGCTTGTTCTGTCCAGACCACACACAATGGGCAAAGCCTCTGTTGTGGGCCATAGTTGTGTTCTATATGACACCAACTGTAACCGTGTTTGTGATTGTTAATGGAATCTAAAACAAATGTGCCCTTCTGACATCAGTTAGGGAATGTTTCATGTCTGTGTAGAAAGTTTTATTTGGCAAAAGAAGCTGTAATCACTGCTAATGATCCGTCTCATGTGTGGAGACGTTCTCATGGTGTGTTTGGGATGCTTTGTAGGTAATGAACAATTAAGGAGAGTAGTAAGACATGCATTGATCTTCTTCACACATGCATGCACTGGAGACCTGGAACGGCCCATTGCTGTGCTATTATATGCAAGAGTTGCTTGACATGGACAATTTGAGCTGTAGATTTCCCTGATAGTCTTGTAGGTCAGGTGTTATGATATATGAAGACAAATATACCTTTAGCTAAACAGTATATAACTTTTACTATTGCTCACCCTTAAAGGATCAGTTCACTTTCAAATGAAAATGTCCTTATAATCTACTCACCCCCATGTCATCCAAGATGTTTATGTATTTCTTTCAAACACAAATGCTTGCCTGGTCAGCGATGCGCGTCCCAGACTTCACGTAATACGTAATTACGCTGAAAAGGTCACGCTTGATGTAGGTGGAAGTACAGAGTCAGTGTTTACAAGTTGAACGTGCAAATACTAAGTCAAACGCCGTTTACAAAAAAAGCGAGTTACAACTCAACGAGTTTACAAGATAAAACAGCGATGTCGGACGATTTTGAACTTGGAGGAGAAGATGAGATGAGCCTACGTCAAGCGTTACATTTTCAACGTCATTACGTATTACGTGAAGTCTGGGACGCGCATCGCAGAACAGGCGTGCATTTGTGTTTATAAAACATATACATTTATTATTTTATTTAATGACCAATCGTTTCGCTAGATAAGACCCTTATTCATCGTCTGGTATCGTTTATAGCCCTTTGAAGCTGCAGCTGAAACTGTAATTTTGACCTTCAGCCGTTTGGAGTCCATTGAAACTAACTATATGGAGACAAATCCTGGAATGATTTCATCAAAAACCTTCATTTCTTTTCGACTGAAGAAAGAAATGCATAAACATCTTGGATGACATGGGGGTGAGTAAATTATCAGGAAATTTT
Organism: Oxygymnocypris stewartii; assembly: GCA_003573665.1. Taxonomy (NCBI): domain Eukaryota; kingdom Metazoa; phylum Chordata; class Actinopteri; order Cypriniformes; family Cyprinidae; genus Oxygymnocypris; species Oxygymnocypris stewartii. Next base: position 339,643 of record QVTF01022405.1, on the reverse strand, counting down.
CACTTGAAAGTGAAGTAATCCTTTAAGGTTAAATACAACCATAGTTATTGATCTTTGATGCGTAGTAACTCATCATGTACCATCTGTCTGCCTAAAACTTGTTTAGAAAAAGTGCGTTTGTGTCTCATCTGGCAGACATATTCCACTTGCATTGAAGCAGAGACCTGAGCCATATCTACGTGCATGGCTTTAGCACACATTTTGTACTCTAACGGTGTGTTATACATTTGAACAATGTATTTTTCACCAGATCCCTGCCTGCTACCCTGATAAACATCTTAGTATTATACAAACTGTATTTGCCGAATCAGCTTTGGGTCTCAGTTTCAAAACACTGCTTTTATGAGAACGTATGTTTATTTACAGCGTATAGCATGAGGACAATGACTCCACACACTTCAGTTCATATGTAGCCGATTGAAGATAAGCTAATCACAGCGCTGGCCATTGTTTACTGTAATACTGTATGCTTCAGAGCATTGTGCTCAACACAGTGTTTAAAATGGGGTTGACCTTGTGAAATTATCATATTTATGTTTTTGATCCATTATTTGGACTGAAATTTTGAGATATTGCACAATAATGAAATATTTACTTTTTTCAGTGATAACTGGATGCCACACACTGAATTCAAATGCTGAGGGTGTAAAGCATACTATTTTGAAAAGATAGTAGACAGTACAGTGCCTATGGGCTAGTAAGCTAGTATTGCATTCTGAACACAGCCGGTGTATTGTATGTCTGGCTGAAGTGTGGTTTGTTTTCCAGCCAGATGACAGTCAACGATTTATTATATGGCTGACTGGTGGTGGGTTTGGGTAAACCACAGACTACAGAATAGAAACTAGTCTAAATTTGACCAGAAGTTGTACAGATAAACTGCAGTGATAAACCCATTTACGCACACATGCAAACACACACACACACACACACACACACACACACACACACACACACACACACACACACACACACACACACACACACACACACACACACACACACACACACACATACACTATATTGTATGTATAAGTTCTTCCACACTGACTGAATCATCATTTCTCTTTGATTCTTGTCTTATACACAGAGACACTGTCATGTTAGAATAGAAACGGGTCCAAACTGTTGCTATAAAATTAGAAGCACACAATTCCCTAGAATATCATTTTATGCTTAAACATTAAGATTTGTACTCATAGAAATTACTAAAGTAGTCAAAACTTTCATTAGAAATAGTTTGGCCAATACTTTTGCCAATATAGTGCATATATATGTTGATTTTTGAGTCAATTTATGTTGCTGTGTTTATTAACGGTTTGAAATATGAAATACTGTTTTAAATAAAACTGCCATTTTACAACCTATCCATATTTACAATGCAGTAAGCTAAATAATGCAGTAAGTTTAATAATTTAAATAAATTGCTTTCCAGCAATGTTAAACAATAAAATTAAGGAATTATGAAAAACAAAACAACTATCCAAACAAAAAGGTATTAAAAATGTTAAGAAAGTGTCAAATACAAAAAACATTGTTTTGTCCTAAAAAGTAGTAATTGAATAATATCAAATTATAATAAATGTGCAGCTATTTATTTTATTTTCCACCTTATTCCTACATTCCATGACATATTGTGTGAATTCTGGGAGTAACTTCTGTTAAACTGTAAACAATCAGTGAAAGGTTCACTCTATGAATGCAATAATACTTTATTGTTCTACTCCCCCTTCAACCATTGAATATTAAAATGACATTTAAAAGTGTAAAAACATAAATAAGGTATTTTCAACAGGCCAGGAATATCCCCAAAAGCGTGATTCTTTCCACAGCAATAACTGATGGGTGAAATATCACTGTGGCAATATATATATATATATGTATGTATGTATGTATTATGTGACATACGTTGTTAAAAAAAATGTTCATATTTTCTTATGAAAACAAATAAACCTGGAAGGAGACGTGAGGATTTGATGAGAAAAACAAGAGATTCTTTGTGCATTCCTGTGAACTATTAATGGGATATATCATAAATTAAATTGAGAGAACAGACCACATATGTGCAGTATATGTTGTTCTTTTCATACTATGACCGTGGAATGCCAAGGGAGAAAAGAAAATAATCATGATGAAAAGAATGCAGCGACTGAAAAGAGCTCTTGCCATAGATATTCTTGCTATAACTTGTCACGTTAAAGCACCAAGCGTTACGTTATTCTCATGATGGCTGAAAATGAAACAAAGGAAAATGGACAGCTCATTCAGTCGAAGAGACGGATGAGCCTTATCTGTAGGGCAACCTTATGATTTGAAATGATTCGTTTTGAATGGAAGTTCCCCAAACCGGAAGTGCCACCCATAATTCAAAATGCAGTAGGCTCGTCAAGAATAAGGTGGATACAAAATTACAAAACGCATGTGACTGCCTGATATTTAGTACAAATACCTCTGTTATTAGAGCACAGTTCAGCCTTTCAGATCAAATCTGCCTTCACTAAATATTTGACCCTTGGCCTATATTGTTTTACCTGGTTTGAGTTTTACTCATATGGAACTTCAAGCATCTGTTACTTATAAATAAGAGAAATAAACTAGCTGTCAGCATGTGAAAGCTGCACTAGTGCGCTCCATATTCTGTCTTTATATTCTAAAATCTCACTCTTTGCCTCATTTGTCTGAGTGGCATGTGGCCTTGTCACAGGGGCTCCAGGTCACGTTCCCCATGTGAGGGGTCTTATTCCAGAGTTTTCCATGTGGCTGAGGTTTTCTGACCAAGTGTTTCCTCTTCGACGAGAGTTTCCACCTCCGGATCCTCTGGAACGCCACATGTGATCGTAATATTACAAGAGGCTTATGGTCTCAGCACACGCCTGTGCAAGGTGTCCACAATCCCTCACGCTTACAGGACCTCTGGGAGAGCAACACTGCCAAAGCTTTCTAAAGTCCCAGAACGACTGCAGTTTTTAAGGTTTCAAACTGTTTTGTAATATTATATAAAGCCTCTTGCTCTAAAGACGTGGCTTTCTGTGAGCTTTTTCCATAAACATCTAAAATGACAGTGAAGTAGAGAGTGTGTAAAGTGAAAGAGTGTAAACTTGAAAATGAAAACCAAACATGTCTGGTACATATGAACTCAATTTTGAAGAATGCGGCACTGGAGATGCTTTTACATGAGTTTGGTAAGAGATATTGTCAGTGTTTTTTTTTGTGATTTCTCAAAAGTGGTGGACATTTATCACCTGTCCTACTTATGGCACCTTTGTTTTAAAGAGCTTTTTCCTATTATTAGCTATTTAATATTATTGTTTTAATTATATTTACATACAGTAACTTATGAAGAAGAAGAATTTTACAAATCGTACAAAGCATATTTACTGTTTATTAACTATGAAGGGAAAATAATTACACTTAAGATGAGCTTTTTGTATGTAGTTATGCCAAATTTGTGATTTTCATGCCTGAGAAATCATGGAAATTAACAGAATCCTTTTAAAACTTATGGAAACACCATAGAATACCCCCCCCCCCCCTCTCTAGTTATGCTCTGAAATGGCTAGAATCGGCTGTTTGTGTGAAAGATTGATTGTGATATATTTTCATTTAAAAATATGTATCTACGTCTTGAAAAGTCTTGAAAATGAATTGGCCAAAAGGTCGCGATTTCCTAATTTACAGTAGTTTCATGATTGGATGAAATGATGAGTTTTGTAAGAAGGAGTATGCCACTAATCTAAGTTTAAAAGAGCAAGAAGACTCTATTATATATAGAGTACATTTGTATAAATGTCTTTGTCAGTACAAACTCTTCACAGTCTGCATGGTTTCTTTTGAGTAAAATCTCTTAATGTCACACCAACACCTCAGACTGAGGGTTTTTCAAAATACTTTCAAGGGGTTTTTTTTTGTTCTTTTTTCCGGAAAATTAAATTTTTAACACATTTCCATTCAGATGTCAACAGCAAAGTTCAGAAAATCATGTTGAAACGATCTCATCTCATGAGCTGTTTAAAATTCTGTGTGGACCTGCTGCCTCAGTCTCCTTCTGCCCTAAACACTGCCCCATCATCCCAGGAGCAGTGCTTTATACATGTGCTCATGAAGTCTTTTGAGAGACTGAAAAACATCACTGGACCCTTGCTGGACCCCTTTACATTGACAGCCCAGGGGCTTATGGAAGATCCTCTCTCTGGTCTTCAGTTTGCTATCAACCTTTGCTTTCTGCATGGATGAGTTTCTAGATTTATACTAATCCTCTGAACACCCTACTGTCGAGATCTTGTAGTTGAAGATGGTTTATGGTCATCAGACCCAGAACTTTCTGGTTTGCTTCGGGTTCAAGTTGGACAAAAGAATGCTTTAACAGATATTGAGGATTGCTGAGAGAAAGACTAGTGTCCCTTGACTGTCCTGCAGGACTTTTACACCTCCAGAATGAGGCAGAACACAGGTTTATTACAGATAGCACATTCCCAGATCCCAACATATTTTAGCTCCAACCCTCTTGCAGGTGCTACAGAGCACTAAGCACCAGAACTACAGAAAAGAGTGGCAGTGTTAGCAAGTACTTTCACTCTGTTGCTGCAGGTTAAAGCGGTTTATAATGAAGGGGACCTTGATGGAGAAGAAAAGCCTAGTTTGGGGCTAGTTTTGAATAGCGGTTGCACTGGGTTTCTTTTGCAGACCTGGTATTTAAGAAGCATTTAATTGGCTCTATGTACAGAACAAAAACAACTACAAGCCAAGTATACATTGAATACTTAATTGTACTTTTCTTAAGAATAAAAAAATAAAATAAATAAATATACAAGTATAGGTCAAATACACTTTTCTGTATACTCGTTAGTATAAATTTAAACTATATTTAAGATAAAATGTTGTATATCTCTCATAAAAAGACTGAAAGTATACTCTCTTAGTATACTGTAGCACACTTGAATAAACTTATCAGACTTTTGTCACCTGTCTTATCCTCTGGCAGGTGAATAGAATAAAATAACAAACCAATTTGATATTATTATTTGTGTTATAATTCATGTTTGTAGTGCCCTAAAAGTTTCATACTTTTGTTTAGTTTTTTTTGAAAATCACTAATACTTGCCTAAGCAAACATCACGTAATGAGTTTGAACATTTCCTAAATCTTTCATTGTTTGGTGCTGAGCTCAATGGTTGAGCCAGAAGTTGACATGCTGCTCAAATAAACAGAAATATTCTTAACAGTGCCAAAGACTCACTTCAAGATGTCAACCTACCAATCTAGTAGACTGAAACTGGGCTATGAGAATGTGTTTTGACAGAAGACCGTACATATCTTCTTAAAAACCTGTCATAGCGTACTAAAGCAGTGAATTAATACAGCACTGCTAATGTGTGTTTGTGCTGCGCTGTCTTCATGATCTCATCTGTAAACTAGACGTTCATGGAACATTTATTGTTTTAAACTCTGCTGTGTTGCATCATCTTTCTGCAATAACACGTTCGCTCATGTCTGGTCAATAATTTGGGGACTTTTGGTCAATTTTCACTCCACGCCCAGTGTTCTGTCCACTCCAGAGCGGATGAGTGCCCAGACACACAAATACAGCTCATCCAGTGACTCAGAGACAAACACGACTGCACATTTACTGACATAGTCATAATAAAACCATAAACTGGGATATTAACCCTACTGTGTTTGAAAGCAAGAAAGAAAATGACACCGAATGATTGTTAGTTTCTAAAATAATAGAGGCCAGTATATATTCCTTTAATATACTTTCCCTACACTTTAAACATATGAATTCTTGTTCCAGGTTAACATGTGGCACATAATGCCATTGAGTCATTTCATCATATCAACTCAAGGTTTTGATGCAATCAAAAGTAGGATGCTTTTGAGGCACTTTTGTAGTATCATGGTTTTTATGCTTTTGTTATCTGCTCTCTCTCAGGTCCTCATAACCGTGTGTCGCGGTGTCCTCCTAATGAACATCAGTGTCTGGGATCAGACTTGTGTGTTCACATGAGCAAGCTGTGTAACGGCGTCCCCGACTGCACTGATGGAGGAGACGAGGGGCCGCACTGCAGAGGTAATGACTACAAACATTGCTTGGTTATTTATTGCTACATATAATTGTTATATGATATATATAAATAATACTAGCATTATAATATAAATTATTATAAATTTACTTAATGAGCAAAACTGCATGAGACATTAAGGATACATTTCCAATGCGAGCTGATACTATGCCCTTAAAGTATGTATTTTTCACTAAAAGAATGTGCCAACATGTTCCCTACTCTGTTACACGCTGAAAGGTGTCTCTCGCATAGCATCTAGTCACCATAAACTGTCCCGTCAATCATCTTTTCACTGTGAACATCCTCATATACAAAGAAGTAGAGCTGATAAAATGTATAAACTGTAACTTAAATGCAATGTAAGTCGCTTTGGATAAAAGCGTCTGCTAAATGCATAAATGTAAATGTAAATGTAAATGTAAGTAGCAGGCTGATCTTTTTTGTGTACTAGTAAATATAAAGGTTAATATCTAAATCTCACTAATCGGCTGCCAGTCTCGTTTAGTTAGCAGCACTTCCCTGTAGAACGAACACAAAGCTGAATGGGCTCTATCAAAGTCTGGGCCTTTATCGCACCTGTTTGTGGAAACTAGCCATGCTTCAGTCAGAACTTCTATAAAAAAAAAGATTTGATGCTCACAAAGCTGGAAAACCTTAGAGAGGTATCTGTGAAGAGTTTGGTGATAATCGGGTCGATAGTTGGAAGAAATTCACTGCCATTCCTGCCAAAAAGTGACCATCCTTGAGCGAGAAAAGAACTTCAGGGTAACAAGGATCTCCAAGCGTCTTTTGCATTGATCCTTCTGCACAGCAGGATCCAGCAAGGAGGAAGCCACTTCTCTCCAAGAAGAACACTGTTGCCTTTCTAAAGTTTGTCAAATACCTCAAGGATAAGCCAGAGGACTACTGGAAGTATTCATTTGTTAATGAATGAGTCCAAGGTAAAACAGTTTGCTTAAGAAAAATTATATTTGGCAAAACCAACATGCCACATTCTATAACAGCAACCACATCCCAACGGTAAAGCACGGGGATGACGGTATAATGATTTAGTTTGTTTAATTATTTGCTTTCCTGCCTCTGGACCAGGACAGATTGCCATCATTGATGAAACTATGAATGGTTTGTTATCTGAGAAAATTCCACTAGTGAAGCCAAATCCACAATCCACATTTACTGGAAACTGTGTGATCACAAGCAAAAATAAATCAACAAACAAATAAAGAAATAAATGTCGAAATGTGTAAGACATAGTTATTCATTGAATCATTCAGTCAACACATTTGTTTAATTCATTCATCTACAAAACAAGTGACGGTCTTTATGAGTCTCTGTATGATTCACTTAACTGATATCAGAAACTGCTGTGTGTTTTTCACTAGTTAGTCATTGGTTGATTCTTCAGTTGGAACTATTTCTGTTGGCAAATTGAAAATAAGCAATACATTTCAATTTTGTGTCTGAAACGCAAGTTACTCAATATTAACTTCTTGTTTATTGAACTGTTGAACAGAACCAATATGTTAGTAGCAATCATGCTGTTGTTGGAAAATCAGCTGATTTCCCCTTAAAATGTACAATGTTTTATGACACATATGCAGTAGTTAATCTGATCTCAGTGTAGTTCAAATAGTGTACACAAAGAAAACACAATTCTTAAAGGGTTTTCATATGCGATTAACCTTGATTTACCTTTTGTCTATTTTAGCTTCACCCCCATATGAACACAGCTGTAGTCACTCTCTTTAGGCACTAGTGGGTAAACTCTAGTGAGGTGACACAAACCTGTCTGGACATAAACACACAGACGATGTGACAGAGGACAATAAACCAGAGCATATAGACAATCTGGTTTAGTTAAAGCTATGTAAATAAACATACATTAAATAATGAGTTGGTATATAATACAATTTCCTTTCTCCAAATATTGACGATAGGCCTGTAATAATTATTTATATTTTCATTATTCATTGTTTTTATTATTTATCCATGCATGTTTAATTCAGGAAAGAAGGTCATATATGCACTGGAAGTACAATAGTTTTAACAGAAGAGAGTTTGTAAGCAAAATAAAAATTGTGCAGTACAGCACCTATAATATAACACAAATCAACATTTTCATAACATTACATTTGCTGTGTATTGAAAAGATTCACAAACAATGTTTCTGTTGATAATCTCCTAACCACCTTCTACTACTAATTTGCCGATAAATATCCTTGCCAAGTTATACTTTCCAGCATTACACCTTATCAGATGTGATAAGAAAAAATAAAAAAAATATTTTCTCTTAAAGATGGTGTTTCAGGAGCATGCGCGATGAGTGCAGACAGTCCTTGTAATGTTTGTGTGGCTGTATGTAATGAGGCGGTAAAGCATTTTGGTCAATGGCTGTTGTTTTAAATGTGCTATAGAAATAAAATGTGTATTGCTGTATTGTATTGTAATGCACACACAATCTCAATAATCGCCTTCTGTCTGAATACGTATTCATATTAATAAATAATTTAGAATGACATCAGTTGCATTTCTCAGTTTGCACTTATGTCTTTAAAGTCCTGCACAATTGCAAACTCTAGTATGTAATGGCCACTTTTTATGACCTAATAAAATGGATTGTTAATAAGCTGTTTCTACATTATGAGTATCTTTGTAAACTGCAGTTATACAGTGGCTTCCCAGCGCTGTCCAGAAGAAGTGAAGCTGCCTCCCTCCATAAAATGCAGTTTCTCCAAATCTGAATTGCTTGATTATCAAATTTGTGATTTGTAAACATACTATTAGCTCTGCACAGCTTCATGTATGAGGACATGTGTCACTTTTGATATCAATACAGAGTCAGTCATTGAATCTGAAGACTATGCAATCCGACCTTATACCTTGAGGAACAGTAAATCTAGTTAACATTTCAGTGGTCAGCAGAAGGCGCATTAGTCTGGAACAGACATTTCTGGCTCAGAGTTTGATGTTTAAAGCCTCAGTATGTTACAGACTAAATGCAGCTTACAAAAAAGATATTTACATAACTTAATGTGAAAAAAAATAATTAATAGAACAACTGTGACCAACATGTATTTTTTTATTTAACATTGACAGATACTTTTTTTAATCAAAGCTAAATGTATGAAAATGTATAAATGCATGTTTTGACAATATTCACATCACCTGAAACTAAACTCTGATCTTGGCATTTGTGCTGTGTGCGGTTTGAGCACGAGGAACATCTTTAATTTTGGTGGATAGTCTAAATGACCAAATACAACAGAACAAAATGACCAATATCTGATATATGGACATTTATTGTACACAAATGTTGTATCATCATGTACTGTATGTGAAAGGAGAAACACATAAATATTTTGCTTCATTTTGAGATGTAACATTTGTGAAAAGTGTTAACCCCTCAGAGTACTTGTTTGTTGCCATAGTGTGTCCCGGTCAAATTTCCACTCAATCCTTCTAAGGATTAGCAATACAGAAATTACTTCACATGCCAACTTTGCATGCTAACACTCATCCACACACATACCTACACGAAAATCAAAACACACACTCACATACTTTATGCTATGATTGTATATCGACACAGAATGTGTGTTGTTAGCCCTGTCCCAAAACCTAGTGAGCTACCTCACTGCTTACTACTAACACAGGGAGTTATCTTATAAGGCAGTATCCCAAATCAAACAGAACCTCAAAAGGGACTGATTTGGAACCCTGTTGATAGGCAGCAGCTCCATGTGACACAGATATAGAGCTTGACTTGCTGTCGGTTTCCACAGAGTTTACCATTAGCATATGTTTGGAAATTCTAGACAAGTGTTCATGTTAGAAGTGGGCTTATGATGCCTTAAAATGCTTCATATGTGCATTGACAGCTCACTGTTTTTGGACTTAACATATGATGACAAATCCTCCATGCTGTCTACATAAGGAGCTGTTAGCATATTAGCTTAGCTGCTGTGAGCTGTTGACGCAGTTCATCTAGAGGCTCATTTGTTTCTGACTGAACACTCATGTTGTCAGCATCCCCTGAGCTCTGGGACAGGTGTGTGTGTGTGTGTGTGTGTGTGTGTGTGTGTGTGTGTATGTGTGTGTGTGTGTGTGTGTGTGTGTGCGTGCGTGCGTGTGTGCGTGCGTGCATGCGTGTGTGTGTGTGTTGTTAACATCACTCATGTTCACCGCCTGCTGAGGTACCAGGTGCTGTTATTTCATTTCAGTAACTCTGTGGTTTTTCAAACCGATCAAAGATGCCATTTCGTGGAAAACAGGATTTTTCTTACTGTGTTTACATAAAATACTACAAAAGTTGTGTGCAGGCATACTCATACTCAACATTCATAGCCAAAAACCCTAGTCCAGCCAGACCATTTGTTAAAACCATGGGCTTATTTAGCCCACATTTACAACATCCATTTAGTGTTCAGAAACTCTATCTTATCTTCATTTAAGAAAAGTCTGGGCCTAAAAAATAGGGCCTAATGTACCATGTTAATATGATGATATGTATTGATGTTTACCACTGTTTTACCTTTATTTTGAATTATGCATTGCATTGTGTTGTATTTTGGAAATGGAAATGTCCATTAACTTAATGGATAATATCCTGGCAGAAAAATACCAGTACATTTCTGTTTTTCTTTTTTCTTACCATGTTGATGACATACAATGGCACATTTATACAGCATAGAAGTCTTAACGGTACAGTAGAGGTACACCCTGCTTAAATCTAAGACACCTTTAGTTAAAAAGAGACCCAAGTTCACTTGACCAGGAACAGATAGAATTTTTCGTTTTCCAAATACCTAAAAAAGTCTTTATAAATTGTATGCTTAAATGTTTTGCATATTTGAAATGGGGAAAAATGTGGCTGATAAAGCAAAAATATAAAATGAAATACAAAAGTGCACTTTGGTGAATTACTGTATATTAGATTTTAGCTTGCTTCCAGTGCCTTTAGTCTAGCATGTACTGGGTTGTCATTTAGTATGATGAAAATCTGTTACTACTTTAAGTACAAACAAAACTCATGATATTTTGTATATCATATTCTTTTATTTGATACGTGTTTTTTTCTTTTTAGACACGTCAAATATTTTTTGTCTTGTTGTTTTGAACTTTGCGGTCTTCATGAAGTCCCTGTAGTGAGTGTGATGAGTCAGTCTTTTTGGTAATAGATTGTTGTGTTGTTTGACCTCTAGCCGTCCTCTGCTCTGATCTCTGTAGAACTGGCGCACAACTGTACTCTCACTGGTTGCCAGGACAACTGTGCTGTCACACGCACCGGCTCCATGTGCTACTGCAAGAGCGGCTACGAGATCAGCCAAGACGGAAAGACCTGTAAAGGTCGGTTGCATTTACATACACATTCATGAGTATAGACTCTTATGAATGCAACAAAATAGACTTACAGCTGGGAGAGATAGTGGATTCATTTAATTGCACGATTGCATATAATCAATATGAATACTTAAAAGATGAACAACAGCATAGAATCTAAAACGTAGAATTTTAAATCAGGTATCTTGTAAGGAAAAAGTACAGTCAGGTGGTCATTTTTACATACTATTTTTCCTATTAGGCAATTTTTAGCATATTTGATTGTTTTTTAGATTATGACAGTCTACATTATCGTGCACATTACAAGGCTACTGAACAAATAATTACATAAATGTACAATTATTGAATTGTTTAATATGAGCTAACATGAGCAAATTACTTGATACTTATGTCATGCCACCCTGGTTTCATTTGTTAACAATGGTTAACTAAATTAGTTGAGGTGAACTAATGATGAACAATACTTTTACAGCATTATTTCCTTATTTTCCAGTAAAAAATTCCACCTATCCCTAAAACAAGTTTTACTGTAGAGACAAAACTGTTAAAAATAAGACTTTTAGACCATTAGCATTTTTTTTTCTTGTACTACTTGCATTGCAAATCTAGTATATGATGAAGTTATGTTACTAAATTTAGTAAAAACTTTAGTAAAAAGATTTCCTATATCATATGCTTTCATTTGCATTTAGACTCCTTTTTTAAATCTGCAGTCTTCATAACATCTCTTTTGGGATTACCTAAAATATCTTTATCTTTATATACTAACATTGTTTTACTTCTCTGAAAGTAGGGTGCATAAATATTTCATTAGAAACCAAGGCAAAACATGATATATACTGTTTTTTATTGTGTCTGTGTGGGTTCAGATTTCGATGAGTGTACAGGGTACGGCACCTGCAGTCAGACGTGCACAAACACAGACGGCTCGTACACCTGCTCTTGTGTGGAAGGTTATCTAGTTCAACCAGACAACCGCTCCTGCAAGGCCAAGAACGGTAAGACAAACATAACAGTCCAAGATAAGATCAAATAAAGCTTCTCCATTTCGGTCTCCCTCACATATATGAATTATATATATCTTGAATTGATTATTATTGGCTGAACTGTTATTATATTTGAGATGAACCAGATGTCTTCCTCTTGCTGTAGTGCCTGTGGATCGTCTCCCTGTCTTACTGATCGCGAACTCTCAGAACATCCAGATCACGTCTCTGAGTGGCTCCAGCAGCCCATCACTCTACATAAGCACAAAACAGACCACAGCCATGGACTTCCTGTACGCGCAGGAAACAGTATGCTGGATCAATGTGGGTGACTCTCCCGCAGGCACGCGACTGAAGTGCGCTAAGATAACAGGACTCAAGAGCTTCACAGATGAGAGAACCATCAACATCTCCCTCAGCTTACACCGTAAGTCTCGCTGCTCTGATTTCACAACACAAACCACTTTTCTCACTCAGGGTCGTTATAATTTAGGAAATTCAGACAAATCTTGGAGACGTTACTAAGTTCTTCACAGGATTTCGTTTGTTCTGTTTCTTCATGTCATTCCGACGGACTGGATGATGATCAGATAAGATGTCTGTGTGGAGCACTGGCTTTTGTCATACTCCTTGTGCCAATTAATGTCAAAATTAATTGTTGGAAATGTAAACTGATATTTCCCACTGACACACTACACCAAACGATAGCAATAACTGACTTAAACATTTTTTTAGCTGGTGAAAATACTAGTGTTCTAATAATTTTGGCCACCACTGCATACCATAAAAAGTGTATTTTCTTAAACATACCCATCCCATGCTGCATGTGTCATCCTAACTGATGCATTCAACCTTAAGCGGCACATATTATGCCCCTTTTTACAAGATGTAATATTGGCCTTGGCTGTCCCCAGAATGTGTCTGTGAAGATTCAGGCCAAAATACCCAATAGATCATTTATTATAACAGCTGGAAAATGTCATTTTTGGGGTGTGTCAAAAAAAAGAAGCTGATTTGGAGTGTATCGCTTTAAATGCAAATGAGCTGCATATATTTCCGCCCCGTCTCCAGAAGAGGGCATCGCGTATATGTGTCTCTCTCTCTGCACTGCAGGTCTGCAGCAATAAACACAGCTGGTAGAAGCAACGTAACTGAGAGCGAGAGAACCAGTGTTCAGCCATACATATGGAAAGCGGGATGCACTGAAAGTGGGATGAAACAGTGTGATGTTACAAAGCTTGCGGTGTCCTGACCTGTCATCTGATAGATCCTATGGACCGAGCCACGCGACCGCGCTACCGAATGAATCTCGCATGACGAACGGCACAAACTAAACTCACAAGCATGGCACTGATCAGTTAAAAAATACTTAATGTACGCACACCATTATGGTTAAAACGCTAAGCACTATAATGACATGACATTCACAAAGGAGTCTGGAGTGATACATGTATTTAGGTAGATTTTGAGGCGCATTACCTTGAAAATTTAAAGTAATTCACAGCGTCCTCAGCAGCTCGGATGTTAGGAGAAAATTAAGACTTATGTTCATCATTACATGCAAACAAATTGGGATTGCTTGTGAGACATTGTTGACGTTACATCTGCTCGAGCACGGAGAAAATGAAGCAACGCAGGGCTTTCAATCAACCCCTGTGGCCCGGCCCTCTGAAATATGATGTCACACTGCGTGAGAATCAAAACGGCAGGTCTAGTGAGACTGACTTGGCTTAACGGGGATTAAAAAATGCGTGGATGGATTTATCGAAATAGCTTTATATAATTTAATTTAGGTTTTTATTCACAAATGCACATTGATCAACACACATGCATAGGCTGCATCAAACATGGCAAACAGAACCCCAAACATGCTTGCGCTAACTAAGTATGGTTAATCTGCCATTGACCATATTTGATGTGCCCTGTAAACCACTCAGTTCATATACAGTAGATCATGTTCACAATGTCTTTATGTACTTTTAAGTAGGGATGCACGATATTATCGGAATAATATCGGACTTGACCGATGATGGCTTAAAATGTAAACACCGGCATTGGCCCAATATGAAACAAATATTTTAATATTTTATTAAATTAATATTTAATATTTTTTCAAATGGTTATGAAACAGAAACAGAAGGAGCTCCAAAAGAGTTTCAGAATTGTTACAACTCTTTTGCATTAGACCATCTACATAATTCTTTATCTTACCCTTCCCTTCTTTTTCACTCAGATGATAGGAAGCTGATATTCTAATCATTGTACATAATTATTACATCTTCGAATAGAATGTTAAGGTTACCCACTGCATTTGTCTGAGAAACAAAATGCAGTGATTGATCTAATTATATAAGAACATTATAAATTATCTATTTAATTATAAGTACATTTTTGTTAAAAACTAACCAAAATGTAAAATAATTTGTTTATAATCTCTACAGGAGGGACCTGGTGTTGTTTCCAAAACAAAGTTAAATAAATCTGCATCGGTTATTGGAATATTAGATATTGGCAAAAATCCAGTATCGTGCATCCCTACTTTCAAGGCTTGAAAGTTTCGACAAGCATCAAAGTCTTATGTTTTTGAAACAACATGATGGTGAATAAATGTGTAACCGAGACGTTTCCCATCAAAAGTGGACATTCTACACTGAGACCGTTAATATCCACTGCTCCATACTGAACAAATGCCTACCCACTGTGTTGTATAAGTTGAACAAATGAGACTGGCCATGGTTAGAACTTGCCATACTCTACACCAAGTGACTAGGAGCTATAGGCCCAAGGCTTGACATCAGCATCTTAACCCCAGATAGCCAAACCTGACCCAGGTTTGAAGACATCCAGGTGTACCATTGCTGTTACGCCCTAGAAAAAGGGGGAGCTATCTTTGTTATTCCATCCTGTTGTCCCACCTCTCAACCTCTAGTACCAGGTCCAAGAGTAAACCAAATGAATGTGAACGCATATAACTTATGTGGTGGAGGTTACCCTCCAAGACCCTCACAAGGAAAAATGCCTCAAAATAATGGGGTGCAATATTGACAAACATCCATTCTCATGATCTAAAATTGCCTTGTGAGTCACCAGATGCCATATTCTCCGTAACTATATGGGTATGATACATCCCAACAGAGGGATAACACCAGCATCTACAAGCATCACCACTAGGTGGTTGCCAAAAAAACGGGAAAGCTGGCACAAGCTGCCTATCCTCCCAGTTGCTTGAAAGGCACATCACTACTTCCTCTACCTTCCTCAACAGTAATTGTAAACCTTCCTCAATTGTAATCTCTCTGTAAAGAGTATCTCCATAACATACCACCTCAGCCTGGAAAATAATACTGCAGGGATAGGAATAAGAGGGAGAATGCAAACGGTAAATTCGGCTACATCCTCAAGCAGCATAACGGCTGGAAGAGTAAAAACAATAACAGAAATAGCAACACTCAAGTCCAGCTAAACCTCAACCAGTACATATAATCATATCATCAACCAGCATATATAAATACTGTATATAATGCTATGAGCAAAACAGGGAGAGAGAACAGCTCAACCTCAACCAAATTATGCAATCATATACCTTCCAGCATATAAATCTATATGCAATTCTATGAAAAATTAGAAATAACAGGAGAGAGCATTGCTCAACCTCGACCAGCATACATTATATTGTATTGGATATTGACTATTAGCGTATAAGTCCATCTAGGCATATTAAACAGGCTACCACTTTTATTATTCTGATGCTATGTAAACCACATATCCTTAATTTTAAGGTGAAACAACATATGATTCATATTATAAAAATATTACAGCACACCTGTTAAATGTGTAAAAATCTACAATATGATACAATACTGTGTGGAATAGTAAACATAAGCACAGGCTCACATACTTGACATTTATGGATTTATTTATAAATAATAAATGCACATAACTTCATAAGTAGGCTACTAAATTTGCTTCAGTGAAAATAAATTATTTAAAAAGCAGTGTTTTTTTTTGGCCTACTGCAGCCGTCAATTGCAACCCAGTTGGCATGGCAAAGCTGACAGCTATTTGTGAAAATGAGCTTGAGTTCGTCTGATAACTTGTGGTTAAAGTGCCACTCAGCGAGCAAAAGCTGAAAATGCATCTTGCAGATGCGAGGTTGGCGGTACCTGAAATGGTAAAAAGCTAATTATAGGCAAATACCATCTGTATATATTTACAGTACATTCAGAAAGTATTCAGACCCCCTTCACTTTTTTTCAATTTTGTTATGTTGCAGCCTGATACTACAATTGTTTAAGTTCTTTTTTTTAAACTACACTCCGTACATCATTTTAGAAATGTCTGTAAATTAATTTTGTTTAAGAAAAAACTGAAATATCACATTTACATAAATACATTTAAATAAACCCTCTACGGACATCGCCATTGGCTAGTCATTTTTTAGTTTACTCGCCAGACTGATATACTATGTATGTATGTACTGTATGTAGAGGTCTGCTACCTGACCCGAACCCAACGGGTCCTGAAATACTTTCGGGTTTCAGGGTCGGGTTCGGGTTAATGTTTAATGAGTAGCTTCAGGCTCGGGTCGGCCTCGGGTTTGTAGCTAAACTAAAACTATATGCAGTAGGCTACGTTGCTTTCATAGACGCACGCACACACACCTTATAGCACACAGATATCAGAGATCACACAGCGAACACAGCACAAAAATGTAAATAGCTTCAACAGGCTGACTCGTAATGTTATATTTCTCTGCAATGAGGGGGTAAAAACCCCTCTCTCTCTCTCTGTCTCTCACTCACTAAGTCAAATAAATTATGTAATTAATTAATACAAATAAATGCGATCTTACCGCACTACATCTCTGTGTCTAATTTAAAGCAGACCGAAAGCTAATAAGCCTTATCTAACAAAAATGAACATAATTTGCGTGTTGGAAGAAGCAGTGAACGCTGCACCTGATGTTCATAAACTTTCATAACTGGTAAGTGTTTTTTCTTTTGCCTTGTGAACTGGCCAAGCCTTGATGAATCGGTTTCTTTACGTGTAGCCTATTTGTTTACTGACCATTGCATGCGATCTTAAAATACAACATCTTAAAAAAAAAAAATACATTTAACTGCCGCTCGGGTTGGGCCAGAAGATCTCGGGGGTACGGGCCAAGTTCTGGCTTCAGTTTAAACACTCGCTGGCCACTTTATTAGGTACACCTTGCTAGTACCGGGTTAGACCACCTTTTACCTTCAGATCTGTCTTAATTCTTCGTGGCATATATTCAACAAGGTGTTGGAAAAATTCCTCAGAGATTTTGGTCCATATTGACATGATAGCATCATGCAGTTGCTACAGATTTGTCGGCTGCACATCCATGATGTGAATCTCCCGTTCCACCACATCCCAAATGTGCTCTATTGGATTGAGATCTGGTGACTGTGGAGGCCATTTGAGTAACGTGAACTCATTGTCATGTTCAAGAAACCAGTCTGAGATGATTTGAGCTTTGTGACATAGTGTGTTATCCTGCTGGAAGTAGTCATCAGAAGATGGTACACTGTAGTCATAAAGGGATGGACATGGTCAGTAACAATACTCGAGTAGGCTGTGGCGTTTAAACGATGCTCAATTGGTACTAAGGGGCTCAAAGTGTGCCAAGAAAATATCTCCCACACCATTACACCACCACCACTAGCCTGAGCCATTGAGACAAGGCAGGATGGATCCATGTTTTCATGTTCTTTACGCCAAATTCTGACCCTACCATCTGAAATGTCGCAGCAGAAATTGAGAACAGACCAGGCAACGTTTTACAATCTTCTGTTGTCAAATTTTGGTGAGCCTGGCCTAATATTAGACATAATTTAATCGCCCACAACCTTAGCACTGCAAATGCTATGCTCTACCACTGAGCCACAGGAACAACCTGCAAGTGATGAGCAGAGCTAGTTTCCTTCAAACCGGTTGCTTAGAATTGAGGTTCATCAGACCAGATAATATTGTTTCTCAGAGTCTTTTAGGTGCTGTTTTGCAAATTCCAAGTGTGTTTTCATGTGTCTTCGCTGTGGAGAGGATTGAGGTTGGCCACACCGCCATAAAGGTCAGATTGGTGAAGTGTTGCAGTGATGTTTGTCCTTCTGTACGTTTATCCCATCTGCATATATGATCATGGAGCTTATCTAGAGTGACCATCAGGTCCTTGGTCACCAGTTTAGACAAGGCCTTTCTTCATCAATTGCTCAGTTTGGCTAGAATTCTTCCATTTGAAAATTGGAAAATTCCACTGTCCTCTTGGGTACCTTCAGTGCAGCAGATTTTTTGTGTAGCCTTCCACAGGTCTGTGCCTTGATAAAATAATCCTGTCTCTGAGCTCTGCAGAAAGTTCCTTTGACCTCATGGCTTGGTTTCCACTCTGATATACATTGTCTGTTGTGAGGCCTTTTATAGAGAGGTGTGTGCATTTCTAAATCATGTCCAATCAATTTAATTTACCACAGATGGACTGATGATCAGCAATGATCAAGAGAAATGGGAGGCACCTGAGCTAAATTTCAAGTGTTGTTGCAAAGGGTCTGAATACTTATGTAAATGTGATATTTAAGTTTTTTCTTTTTAATACATTTACTGACATTTCTAAAATTCTGTTTTCAGTTTGTCATTATGAGGTAGGGAGTGTAGATTAATAGGAAAATAATTATTTAAACAATTGTAGTATCAGGCTGCAACACAACAACATTGAAAAATTAAAGGGGTCTAAATACTTTCTGAATGCCCTTTATATGTAAAGCTGTGTTAGAATGAGAAAATAAAAAGTAGAGGGGGTTGCTCAACCTCGACCAGAACATAACTTTGCACCATCAACCAGCATATAGCTTTATGCACAACTTCTGTCAGAATGAGAAATAAAAGGTAGAGAGCACTGCTCAACATCCACCAATAAAATCTAGTCCTTAATCAGAATACATGTCTATATGTAATGCAGTGAGATTGAGAAATTAAATGAGAGTGAGCATCACTTAACCTCCACTAGTACATAATATCAAATCATCAACCGTACACAGACCTAAATAAATATATGTGTACACTGCGAATAAATACAACATCCATTTCAAAGACACACCTCTGTGAACTGTGAGCTGTCCTTCCTCCTCTCTCCTTTAACGTGGGCTGACAAGCACTCTCTAGTCCCAAGGGATTCAAAGGTCTCCACTTCGTGAATACAAAACATATAGGGTTCTTAACTTTTGATCATGTTTGGAGAGAGAGTGAGGGAGGGAAAAAGTGAAATCCTCAACCCCAACCAGTACATGAAATCACATTTTAAACCAGCATATACCTTTATGCAAAGCTGTGAGAATGAGAAATAATGTGTAAAATGTAGAAAGTAATGCTCAACTTCACACGCACATAAGTCATAGCCTGAACCAGCATACACCTAAATACTGTATACATAAGGGCAGTGCATTTGGTGCGGCCGCACATTTTGAGACTGCGTTAGAGCAGTATAAATCGCCTAATTTGGGTTCCTTAGAATCCCCCTCTGACCCTGTAGCTAGGCCAAGCAGGTTCAGAATGAGAATGCCACTACTCGTGCTCTGCATCCGAGAAGCTGGGCTCAAGGCAGCGATTTTGAGGGAAGCCCAAGAAGGATTTTAGAGACATCATTATGGAGAAGAGAACCTTCCTCCCTTCTCCTTCCCTGTTTCCCATTTGTTTGAGCTATGTTGTGCACAAGAGGTTGAATGATACTCAAAGAAGTAAGATATATTACAGATGCTGTTTGTGGACATTAGTTATGTGAATTTGAGAGAATGCTGATCGAGATGCAGTAGTGCTCTCTCCCTCTTAGTTCTCACAGCATGCACACGTATCAGGGCAGTCCCAAGCTGACATCGGGCCCCCCTTAGTTCATTAATGATACTATGTTCCTTTGGTGGGGTTGGTAGTCCCCCTCGGTCCATTTCGAGATCAAGTTCCGGAAACTGGAGTACCAGAAAGTTAAACCACAGATGCCCCTCCATAGCCACCGTAGCTCATAGAGAACGTCAAATGGAATGAGCCGCCTGCTTTGTGGCATGGAGGGCAAGTTTTGTTGTGTGGTAGAGCTCCTGGATTTATGAGTTTGGCCGCCATGTATGCTTTGCTTACCAGCCGAGATGTTCTTGGCACAGCTTGGAAGGCAAAACGGTAGTCTTTCATGTGGTTGTTGTGCCAGGAGATAGATACAGTAGCCTGTATCATTTCCTCTACCTGGGGCAACCTCATATACCACTGTTCACTTATCTTCTTGATATTAACGTAATCAGATGAAGGGGGAGTGAAAAAAATGGGCCGAAAATGTTTCTTCCATGACTTCATGATCTCATCAGGTGAGACTCACAGGAGGAGGAGGTTTATGACCCGTGAGGAACATCTAGCTTAACTCATCTAGCTTACCTGGATCGTTCCTCTCTCGCCGCCATTCAGTTACTCAAACTGGCCTTGCCGTTAGTCATAACCTCCAACAACTCCTTGTATTTGGGAATATGGGAGGAGGCAAGCTTTCTGACATCTGCCTTTACTCCTATCACATCCGGCTCATCGGAGCCAGATGGATCCAACAAAATGCTCTCAGCCAGAGTGGGAAGAATCCAGAGACCATGCTTTCCGATCCTGCATGAGAACGTCATAGCTAGTGAGCGAAGTTTGAGATAAGGACAAGTCTGTCCCAAGCTACTCAGTCAACTCTACCTGCCACCAACATGACCACAGCCGCAGCAGTGGGTTTCCATCCCTCCTAAACAGATGTAAACAGGAAAGCCAGCCCCCTCAAGGGCTGACCGTGTATGCTTCACTCAAAGGCAGATGACATGGCGTGGACATGGCGGCACACATCTCCAAAATCTTTTCTCACCTCCATTCTTATTATTTCAATATACGACGTTCAATTATTAGATATGACCTACGGTAGTCCACACACATGCTAAACTAACAGTTTCCTGGAGACAAATAAATCTGGAGATTCCATGACGCAGGTTCCCTTTTATGGCATTGCCAGCACAACGTGTGACTACCATCAGCCGATTTAATTGGTGTGTTTGCACATGTGCTTTAAACACCGGCCCATAGAGTCCTAAAAACACACCGTTGAAGTTCAACTTCGATGAAGTTTGATGAAAAAGAACAAAAATGAACATTCTGCTACACCTCCCCGGCGCTTAATGGAAGAAAGTCAGAATGGTTTGGAACGACACAAGGTTGAGTAAATATTACATTCATTGGGTGAACTATCCTTAAATATTTGGTTTCTGTCCTATATTTGTATCATTGTGTAGTTCACAGTATTGTAAAATAGATTTTTAGTGAAAACATTGAGATTTTGTCTGCAGCTAGCTGGAAATATTTACAGTATTAATCATCAGTCTGAGCATTAGCATGAAGACAGCTCAAAGAGTGTGTGTGTTCAGTCCACTTGCAGACAGACTCTTCACATTGCTGAGACTCAGACTACATTAAAAGAGCAGACATTTTCCTTTCATTCTTCCTGCTAAAGTCAGAGAGGGAGAATGAAACAGATTGAGTATTATAGAGCAGTGTGTGTGTGTCTCTCTCTCTGTGTAGGCCAGGCTATTTCTTACATGCCCATGATGCCTGCTGTGTGACTGAACTGCAGTCAGTTTGACCATCTATTCTCAGGAACAATGCCATTTGGCCCCTTTTTATAGCATTTCAGGATGAACACTTACTGGACTGAAGCAACTTTGGTTTACATGATTATCCTATCATCTTTTTTTGTACATGAAAAGTGGTGTACAATTGTCAGTATAAAATATGATTCAGGCTTTTGAGGAACAATAGTTTCTTAGTCTCTCAGTCATCATTGTATTGTATGTTTAAATACTATCTTACTAAGACAATATTGAGAGATATAGATCAACAACTGATATTTATGATCTGTTTTACTGTTACAAATCTCATTGATTTACAGTTACAAGTTCCCCTTACGTTTTAGTCACCAAATAATTTTTGCTCAGTTTGGGCTTTTGAATACATTTTTGGTGTTTTTCCTCTAAAGTATGAGGTGTATGTTCTCACTGTATCATACTAAATGAGACTTAAAATCCTGATGTGTCAAATATAGTTCAATAAATGTCATTTTCTTTTTAAGAATGATTAATGAATAAGATACCTTTTTTCATACAGAAATTCCTTGCACAAGAGTTGCACAACTGTTTAGTTAATTCACCTCTGAGTTCTATGAAAGAGATGCAATGAATGAAAAAGAGCAGAGTTCAGAGCAATAGATTGAAATATTTCATAAGGAAGAGAACAGAACAAGCTTATATTGTTTGGGAAATAACCAGGAACTGAGATTGAAAATGAATTACACCACCAGAAATACAAAGATTACCTGTGTTCCATTTGCAAAAATATTTAATATGCAAAGGTGTTATCATGTTCCCCAATCATAGGCAATGACATCTACATTGAAGTCTTAAAGGAGACCCGCCCATTAATTAAATAGTATTTGAATCAGAAGGCAAAAATTAAAATGGCCTTTATTTCTAATTGATGGAATTTTTTATGTAAAAATCCTACAATTGAAGTGCAATTTAGGAAACAAAAAATAAAGAATGCATTTCATTAAATATACATGTAATACATTTTAATTGGACTGAAACCAATGAGACCTGGAGAGAGCCTTTTTTTGTTAAATAAAAAATCCACCAACTTACTGATACAGTTTTACTAGACCTATGTGTGTGATAAAAAGTACTATTAAATGTTGCACATGATGCCTTCTTATGGTTTTAAACAAGAATATATCAAATACAATATAATGATAATGATATTACTCATCATCATTATTTAAATCACAATTATCATATTTTATCATTAATTTATCAATTGAATAATACAAATTGTAGAAGTGTAACATCTATACTTGAACATTTTAATATATGCAATCAGTATGAATAAATTGGCATTATAAAAATCATTCATTATCATTTAAATAAAAAATAAAGGAATTCCTGATTTAATCATTTATTACAAAATAATTTGAAATGTTTTACCACTCTATAATCACTGCTATATGAATATTAAAATTTCAATACGAACAACTCAAGAAGCTGCCTCCTCCTTTGAATGGGTGTCTATAGAGAAAGATGTTTTTGCTGTCAGGTGGTGCAGTTCCAGAATCTACCGGTAACAAGGACCTGCTGAGCTCCTGCACTTATTCATCACAAGGCTATTAGTGACACGTGAGTGTGAATTCTAAGACAGCATTTCCTGAATTCTCTTGTAGTCCCAGAATGCATTGCAACTTGTGCAGTGAAAATAAATACTTTTGCATAGACATATTTGTCCACTTAAAACACTCTTTTACTCCTATTTATTCCATTTCGGGCCTGCTTTCTTGGTCATCTTCTATAGTTGGAACACTAGTTTCGATAGGAAATATCTTTGTTAACCTTGAGTGCATATTTTGGGTCTTACAACAACTCTGGCACTCAGTTACTGGCCAGATGGAAATTGAGTCCAGAAATGCACTCTGCGCAAGTATGCAGACATGCAGTGTTTTTGTTCACATACTTTCATGGAGATCGTTTCAGACCTGTCTCTCGTTGAGTTTGTGTAGAATGTTTTCAGGTTTATGTGCTGGTTAGTTTGAAAGCAGTCTCACTTTTCAGTGATTTCTGTGTTCATGGATGTTTGAACACGTTTCCCAGACACACGCTCACAGGTCAGAGGTCACAGGCTTGACTGCGGCATTGTGCCCTCGCTAGGAAGCGATAAAGAGATCATTGGCTTCCTGTTGCCAGTTATTGAGTTCCTGCCCTCAGTGTTAAAGATCTCATGCCACGTATGAGAGTGGAAGAAAAACTAAAGGGAGAATAATAATGAAGAGGTGAAAGCAGCAATCTCGATGAGAATGATTTTGCTTTTTCAAAGAAACTTAAGAGGTCTTGTGGTTAAAACTTTTCTTTAAAGAAGAATGAGTAATTTAATAGCTTTAAATAGCGTAATTTAATTGATTTGGTATTTTCACTGCAGCCTATCGCAACATTTCAGATCTAAATATATTGAACGATTTCTTTCCAGAGGGCTCATAAGGCTGAAGCGATGTTTCTGTAGAAGTGCTGTCATGAACCCGGGTTCAGATCTCTTTTGGCTGGTCTCTGGAAGGGTGACACAGGAAATGTGTTTGCCGTGATTCATGACCTCAGCGTGACATGCAGATGAGAAGACCAGATGTTTTCCACTCTTCCTCTTCTCTTCTCTTTTATTTTTACCACAGTGCAGGATAGTATTCTCAATTTACTTCAACAAACTATAACATACTATGTAGAATTCATCGAAATATACATTTTAATGCATTAAGAATGTTTACCACGCTAGTTTGAAATCACAAATTATGGCATTAATATCTGTAAGATGGCAATATTTATGACTTCTGTATATATATATTGAGTCGAACCACTTATAAATTATAATTCTTTTGTGAAAATGGGTATGGGCAATTTAAACAGGATAGCATATACAGTAAAAGTCCAGACACTCTATATAGTCTACTATAGTCAAAACTATAGTATTTGTAAAAATAGAGAAAATGGAATATGATTATTTGCTTACTATACACTGTAAATAAATAAATAATACCCTGTTAAATTTACTGTAAAAAAGCAGCTGTGTTTTTGAAAAAAAACATACAAAATTGATGGTCATACTATTGCAGTGACTTAAATAATAAGTGTATACTGTTATTTCCTGGCTATCACAATTGTAATAAATACATTTTGTTATTGTGAATAAGACAACAATATTATGCAAAATATTCCAAATAATATGATATTCAAATTATAAAAAAATATATGTTATATTATAATATATTACACATTTTTATCATTAAGATTATTTTATTTTATTATTAGTTTTACTACAATTATAGACATCAAGTCAAAAAGTATTACTTTGTTATGATTATGAATACGGTTGAGGTCAGTACACTGTAAAAAATATGTCCATCAGTATTATCCATTAATTTTACAGACATTTCTGTTAACTCTAAAACCCAACACAGTGCAGTGTAAAATTCAAAATACTGGTAAAACACATGTAAACAATAAATACAGAAAAAATATCCTTAAAATGATATAAACCCTAATTTATACAGATTTTATTTAGAGTGTAACTTTCGGGTCAGGCCAAAATCTCAATTTTAATATGATAATGTAAGTGCAGACATTTGATGCATCTAGCTCATTTAATTCTAAGTAAAAAGTAAATATCATTATGTTAATAATAGTTTATAAAACATATCTAAAGGGGTTAAACATGGAATTTGTACTTTAAAAGAAATCATGGGACAGTTAATTGTACTGTATTTGTGTAAAGTGACTGCTTGTTCCACTCAAAGGAGTTTACATGGCTTTCTGAATCATTCTTACACACATGTTAAATCCTTATCCATCTTCAAGAAACGGCTAAAACACATCTCTTCCATCTTTATTTGACCCTCTAACTCTAACACTTTATTCTAATTCTATTTTATCAATCTGTCTTTTTTTATATAAAAAACCCACACAAACTTGACCCTCTATAAATTGCATATTTATTCTCTAATGCCGAGATCACACTGCACCATTTTCAAAGTCCTCGGATCACTCCTCTTTTCACACTACACAACTATCTGGGGTAGCATTCAGTCGCTGCTGTGTTCACACTGCAGGACTATCTGGGTTAGCATTCAGTCGCTGCTGTGTTCACACTGCATGACTATCTGGGGTAGCATTCAGTCGTTGCTGTGTTCACACTACATGACTATCTGGGGTAGCATTCAGTCGCTGCTGTTTTCACACTGCAGGACTATCTGGAGTAGCATTCCGTCGTTGCTGTGTTCACACTGCAGGACTATCTGGGGTAGCATTCAGATGCTGCTGTGTTCACACTGCATGACTATCTGGGGTAGCATTCCGTCGTTGCTGTGTTCACACTGCATGACTATCTGGGGTAGCATTCAGTCGTTGCTGTGTTCACACTACATGACTATCTGGGGTAGCATTCAGTCGCTGCTGTTTTCTATCTGGGGTATCATTCAGTCGCTGCTGTTTTCACACTACACGACTATCTGGAATAGCATTCAGTCGCTGCTGTTTTCACACTGCACGACTATCTGGGGTAGCTTTCAGTCACTGCTGTTTTCACACTGCACGACTATCTGGGGTAGCATTCAGATGCTGCTGTGTTCACACTGCACGACTATCTGGGGTAGCATTCAGTCGCTGCTGTTTTCTATCTGGGGTATCATTCAGTCGCTGCTGTTTTCACACTACACGACTATCTGGAATAGCATTCAGTCGCTGCTGTTTTCACACTGCATGACTATCTGGAATAGCATTCAGTCGCTGCTGTTTTCACACTGCACGACTATCTGGGGTAGCTTTTAGTCACTGCTGTCTTCACACTGCACGACTATCTGGGGTAGCATTCAGTCGCTGCTGTTTTCTATCTGGGGTATCATTCAGTCGCTGCTGTTTTCACACTACACGACTATCTGGAATAGCATTCAGTCGCTGCTGTTTTCATACTGCACGACTATCTGGGATAGCATTCAGTCGCTGCTGTTTTCACACTGCACGACTATCTGGCATAGCATTCAGTCGCTACTGTTTTCACGCTGCACGACTATCTGGGGTAGCGTTCAGTCACTGCTGTTTTCACACTACACGACTATCTGGGGTAGCATTCAGTCGCTTCTGTTTTCACACTGCACGACTATCTAGGGTTCATTCAGTCGCTGGTGTTTTCACACTGCACGACTATCTGGGGTAGTGTTCAGTTGCTGCTGTTTTCACACTGCTCGACTATCTGGGGTATCATTCAGTCGCTGCTGTTTTCTATCTGGGGTAGCGTTCAGTCGCTTCTGTTTTCACACTACATGACTATCTAGGGTTCATTCAGTCGCTGCTGTTTTCACACTACATGACTATCTAGGGTTCATTCAGTCGCTGGTGTTTTCACACTGCATGACTATCTGGGGTATAATTCAGTCGCTGCTGTGTTCACACTGCATGACTATCTGGGGTATCATTCAGTCGCTGCTGTTTTCACACTACACGACTATCTGGAATAGCATTCAGTCGCTGCTGTTTTCACACTACACGACTATCTGGGATAGCATTCAGTCGCTGCTGTTTTCACACTGCACGACTATCTGGGGTAGCTTTCAGTCACTGCTGTTTTCACACTGCACGACTATCTGGGGTAGCATTCAGTCGCTGCTGTTTTCTATCTGGGGTATCATTCAGTCGCTGCTGTTTTCACACTACACGACTATCTGGAATAGCATTCAGTCGCTGCTGTTTTCACACTGCACGACTATCTGGGGTAGCTTTTAGTCACTGCTGTTTTCACACTGCACGACTATCTGGGATAGCATTCAGTCGCTGCTGTTTTCACACTGCACGACTATCTGGGGTAGCGTTCAGTCACTGCTGTTTTCACACTGCACGACTATCTGGGGTAGCTTTTAGTCACTGCTGTTTTCACACTGCATAACTATCTGGGGTAGCATTCAGTCGCTGCTGTTTTCACACTGCACGACTATCTGGGGTAGCGTTCAGTCACTGCTGTTTTCACACTACACGACTATCTGGGGTAGCATTCAGTCGCTGGTGTTTTCACACTGCACGACTATTTGGGGTAGCGTTCAGTTGCTGCTGTTTTCACACTGCTCGACTATCTGGGGTATCATTCAGTCGCTGCTGTTTTCTATCTGGAGTAGCATTCAGTCGCTGCTGTGTTCACACTGCACGACTATCTGGGGTATCATTCAGTCGCTGCTGTGTTCACACTGCATGACTATCTGGGGTAGCGTTCAGTCGCTGCTGTGTTCACACTGCTTGACTATCTGGAGTAGCATTCAGTCGCTGCTGTGTTCACACTGCACGACTATCTGGGGTATCATTCAGTCGCTGCTGTGTTCACACTGCATGACTATCTGGAGTAGCGTTCAGTCGCTGCTGTGTTCACACTGCAGGACTATCTGGAGTAGCGTTCAGTCGCTGCTGTGTTCACACTGCATGACTATCTGGAGTAGCGTTCAGTCGCTGCTGTGTTCACACTGCATGACTATCTGGGGTAGCGTTCAGTCGCTGCTGTGTTCACACTGCATGACTATCTGGGGTATCGTTCAGTCGCTGCTGTGTTCACACTGCACGACTATCTGGGGTATAATTCAGTCGCTGCTGTGTTCACACTGCATGAGTATCTGGGGTATCATTCAGTCGCTGCTGTGTTCACACTGCATGACTATCTGGAGTAGCGTTCAGTCGCTGCTGTGTTCACACTGCATGACTGTCTGGGGTATCATTCAGTCGCTGCTGTGTTCACACTGCATGACTGTCTGGGGTATCATTCAGTCACTGCTGTGTTCACACTGCATGAGTATCTGGGGTAGCATTCAGTCGCTGCTGTGTTCACACTGCATGACTATCTGGAGTAGTGTTCAGTCGCTGCTGTGTTCACACTGCATGAGTATCTGGAGTAGCATTCAGTCGCTGCTGTGTTCACACTGCATGACTATCTGGAGTAGCGTTCAGTCGCTGCTGTGTTCACACTGCATGACTATCTGGAGTAGCATTCAGACACTGCTGTGTTCACACTGCATGAGTATCTGGGGTATCATTCAGTCGCTGCTGTGTTCACACTGCATGACTATCTGGGGTAGCATTCAGTCGCTGCTGTGTTCACACTGCAGGACTATCTGGGTTAGCATTCAGTCGCTGCTGTGTTCACACTGCATGACTATCTGGGGTAGCATTCAGTCGTTGCTGTGTTCACACTACATGACTATCTGGGGTAGCATTCAGTCGCTGCTGTTTTCACACTGCAGGACTATCTGGAGTAGCATTCCGTCGTTGCTGTGTTCACACTGCAGGACTATCTGGGGTAGCATTCAGATGCTGCTGTGTTCACACTGCATGACTATCTGGGGTAGCATTCCGTCGTTGCTGTGTTCACACTGCATGACTATCTGGGGTAGCATTCAGTCGTTGCTGTGTTCACACTACATGACTATCTGGGGTAGCATTCAGTCGCTGCTGTTTTCTATCTGGGGTATCATTCAGTCGCTGCTGTTTTCACACTACACGACTATCTGGAATAGCATTCAGTCGCTGCTGTTTTCACACTGCACGACTATCTGGGGTAGCTTTCAGTCACTGCTGTTTTCACACTGCACGACTATCTGGGGTAGCATTCAGATGCTGCTGTGTTCACACTGCACGACTATCTGGGGTAGCATTCAGTCGCTGCTGTTTTCTATCTGGGGTATCATTCAGTCGCTGCTGTTTTCACACTACACGACTATCTGGAATAGCATTCAGTCGCTGCTGTTTTCACACTGCATGACTATCTGGAATAGCATTCAGTCGCTGCTGTTTTCACACTGCACGACTATCTGGGGTAGCTTTTAGTCACTGCTGTCTTCACACTGCACGACTATCTGGGGTAGCATTCAGTCGCTGCTGTTTTCTATCTGGGGTATCATTCAGTCGCTGCTGTTTTCACACTACACGACTATCTGGAATAGCATTCAGTCACTGCTGTTTTCATACTGCACGACTATCTGGGATAGCATTCAGTCGCTGCTGTTTTCACACTGCACGACTATCTGGCATAGCATTCAGTCACTGCTGTTTTCACACTACACGACTATCTGGGGTAGCATTCAGTCGCTTCTGTTTTCACACTGCACGACTATCTAGGGTTCATTCAGTCGCTGGTGTTTTCACACTGCACGACTATCTGGGGTAGCGTTCAGTTGCTGCTGTTTTCACACTGCTCGACTATCTGGGGTATCATTCAGTCGCTGCTGTTTTCTATCTGGGGTAGCGTTCAGTCGCTTCTGTTTTCACACTACATGACTATCTAGGGTTCATTCAGTCGCTGCTGTTTTCACACTAAATGACTATCTAGGGTTCATTCAGTCGCTGGTGTTTTCACACTGCATGACTATCTGGGGTATAATTCAGTCGCTGCTGTGTTCACACTGCATGACTATCTGGGGTATCATTCAGTCGCTGCTGTTTTCACACTACACGACTATCTGGAATAGCATTCAGTCGCTGCTGTTTTCACACTACACGACTATCTGGGATAGCATTCAGTCGCTGCTGTTTTCACACTGCACGACTATCTGGGGTAGCTTTCAGTCACTGCTGTTTTCACACTGCACGACTATCTGGGGTAGCATTCAGTCGCTGCTGTTTTCTATCTGGGGTATCATTCAGTCGCTGCTGTTTTCACACTACACGACTATCTGGAATAGCATTCAGTCGCTGCTGTTTTCACACTGCACGACTATCTGGGGTAGCTTTTAGTCACTGCTGTTTTCACACTGCACGACTATCTGGGATAGCATTCAGTCGCTGCTGTTTTCACACTGCACGACTATCTGGGGTAGCGTTCAGTCACTGCTGTTTTCACACTGCACGACTATCTGGGGTAGCTTTTAGTCACTGCTGTTTTCACACTGCATAACTATCTGGGCTAGCATTCAGTCGCTGCTGTTTTCACACTGCACGACTATCTGGGGTAGCGTTCAGTCACTGCTGTTTTCACACTACACGACTATCTGGGGTAGCATTCAGTCGCTGGTGTTTTCACACTGCACGACTATTTGGGGTAGCGTTCAGTTGCTGCTGTTTTCACACTGCTCGACTATCTGGGGTATCATTCAGTCGCTGCTGTTTTCTATCTGGAGTAGCGTTCAGTCGCTGCTGTGTTCACACTGCACGACTCTCTGGGGTATCATTCAGTCGCTGCTGTGTTCACACTGCATGACTATCTGGGGTAGCGTTCAGTCGCTGCTGTGTTCACACTGCTTGACTATCTGGAGTAGCATTCAGTCGCTGCTGTGTTCACACTGCATGACTATCTGGAGTAGCGTTCAGTCGCTGCTGTGTTCACACTGCATGACTATCTGGAGTAGGGTTCAGTCGCTGCTGTGTTCACACTGCATGACTATCTGGGGTAGCGTTCAGTCGCTGCTGTGTTCACACTGCATGACTATCTGGGGTATCGTTCAGTCGCTGCTGTGTTCACACTGCACGACTATCTGGGGTAGCTTTTAGTCACTGCTGTTTTCACACTGCACGACTATCTGGGATAGCATTCAGTCGCTGCTGTTTTCACACTGCACGACTATCTGGGGTAGCGTTCAGTCACTGCTGTTTTCACACTGCACGACTATCTGGGGTAGCTTTTAGTCACTGCTGTTTTCACACTGCATAACTATCTGGGCTAGCATTCAGTCGCTGCTGTTTTCACACTGCACGACTATCTGGGGTAGCGTTCAGTCACTGCTGTTTTCACACTACACGACTATCTGGGGTAGCATTCAGTCGCTGGTGTTTTCACACTGCACGACTATTTGGGGTAGCGTTCAGTTGCTGCTGTTTTCACACTGCTCGACTATCTGGGGTATCATTCAGTCGCTGCTGTTTTCTATCTGGAGTAGCGTTCAGTCGCTGCTGTGTTCACACTGCACGACTCTCTGGGGTATCATTCAGTCGCTGCTGTGTTCACACTGCATGACTATCTGGGGTAGCGTTCAGTCGCTGCTGTGTTCACACTGCTTGACTATCTGGAGTAGCATTCAGTCGCTGCTGTGTTCACACTGCATGACTATCTGGAGTAGCGTTCAGTCGCTGCTGTGTTCACACTGCATGACTATCTGGAGTAGGGTTCAGTCGCTGCTGTGTTCACACTGCATGACTATCTGGGGTAGCGTTCAGTCGCTGCTGTGTTCACACTGCATGACTATCTGGGGTATCGTTCAGTCGCTGCTGTGTTCACACTGCACGACTATCTGGGGTATAATTCAGTCGCTGCTGTGTTCACACTGCATGAGTATCTGGGGTATCATTCAGTCGCTGCTGTGTTCACACTGCATGACTATCTGGAGTAGCGTTCAGTCGCTGCTGTGTTCACACTGCATGACTGTCTGGGGTATCATTCAGTCGCTGCTGTGTTCACACTGCATGACTGTCTGGGGTATCATTCAGTCACTGCTGTGTTCACACTGCATGAGTATCTGGGGTAGCATTCAGTCGCTGCTGTGTTCACACTGCATGACTATCTGGAGTAGTGTTCAGTCGCTGCTGTGTTCACACTGCATGAGTATCTGGAGTAGCATTTAGTCGCTGCTGTGTTCACACTGCATGACTATCTGGAGTAGCGTTCAGTCGCTGCTGTGTTCACACTGCATGACTATCTGGAGTAGCATTCAGACACTGCTGTGTTCACACTGCATGAGTATCTGGGGTATCATTCAGTCGCTGCTGTGTTCACACTGCATGACTATCTGGAGTAGCGTTCAGTCGCTGCTGTGTTCACACTGCATGAGTATCTGGGGTATCATTCAGTCGCTGCTGTGTTCACACTGCAGGACTATCTGGGGTAGCGTTCAGTCGCTGCTGTGTTCACACTGCTTGACTATCTGGAGTAGCATTCAGTCGCTGCTGTTTCCAAACGCACACAAGAAGTGATAAGGAAATAATGCAAGATCACGCTGATATTATGTTCTATAAGTCCTCCCCGAACAGTAATTAACAAAGATGACATGTTAACAAACATACTTCTGCTGGGAAATATTTATAAACACAAATCTATTAAGTCTACTTGAAATTGAAAGCAACATGTTGTGCAATTTATGATGAGCTTTTATCTTATAGCCAATAAAAGTCCTCAAAGTGATGAAAAATAAAATTGCAAAGAATATTATTTACAGGAAGCACCATTGCCCCTTCTTCATCTTCATGTAGCCTACCTGATCTGTATATTCTAATGCCAAAATATATGCACATTGTTAGTAAATGGCTAATGTTTAATCGCAAAAAAGAAAAAGAAAAAGTCCTCCCACAGCTTCCCGCTGCTCTGTATCTTGCTCTCTCATTGGCTGTATCGCACAGTAGGATTGTGAATCGGCGACAGCTCCAGATATTTAGCATGCCAAATATTTCCCAGGTGTCGGCGACGCATCGGCGATAACCTCAGATCGCTTTTTGATAATTCACACTTCGTGATTGTCACTTGCGTGAACGAGCACCGATTTGCCTCCGATGTCGGGCATGTGTCTGCGATTTATCAAAACCTGTCGGCGAGTGAAAAATCGGGCTAATATCATGCAGTGTGAACTTGGCATAGCTTTTCTTGAAAAACTAACACTAACTTTCTTTTTTTTCTATTCTATCTGCTAGTTTCTTTAAAAAAACTAGCTTTCTTTTTTCTATTCTATCCGCTTGTTTCTTAAAAATATATATTTTTTATAAAAAGTAAACATTGCTACGTGTTAACCAAGGCTAACCAAGACTTGTCATTGCACTTGCATGTTGTTGCTCATTTGTTGGTTTTGATTTATTCTATTGTCCTCATTTGTAAGTTGCTTTGAAAAGCGTCTGTTAAATTACTAAAATGTAAAATAGGGGCTCATATATGTGGCCTGAATCTTCTGGGATGGGTTGAGTTGAACCTGTGAGATAAAGTATGCAGACACTCACCACTGAACAGCATCTGTTTGGACTGCACTCTTCCGGAAGCCATTATCCGTGCTTCCCTCTGTCTGTATTTATGTGTGTTTTATGAGTGGTTTGTGTAGGTTGTTGGGGTTTGCTGCAGCATATATTTATATTGTGTTTAGTGGAACATTTTTCAGACATTGTGGTCGACCCAACCCCCCCATCCGTCTGCGGCTCTGGAGTTTTATCATGAAAACTGACACATACAGGTGGAGATGTTTAGACTATCTCTCTCTGCAATATTTATGTCATCGCTATATAATCTCTTAAAGAAATGCATGTGTCTCTCAGCATCTTGGAAAATGACGAGGTGACTTGAACCAAAATGTCATGTACAAGTGTGTTTGTCAGAAATGTCAGTGTTATTGAGTTGCATTCCAGTAAAGTTATTTCTTAAACGTAAATTTTGTATGTCTCATCATAAATAGCGGAAAGACAGGATGTGCAATGAAGTAATGTGGGATAAAGCAGAAGAGAAAGATTCTCTGACATAAGGTCTGCTTGGTACAGAAGTTTCCGGGAAGCCTCTTAAACAGTCATGTGCTTGAATCGGCTCACGCTCCAGGGCTTCCTGCCAACATTCAGGGCATTGTTTTGGTATTAATCTCTCGAACCTTCACCTTTTTTCCCTAGCTACCTGTGCTCTGTCTTGATAGCTTTTCAGATGTATGTTTACATTTTTACTTGCTTTATTGTTTTTTCTTTCTAATGTAAACTTTTTGAAGTCTTACTCCTTTTTTGCACAAATCTCTGAGCTCTGAGGACTCATATTTGATCTTTATAGTGTTCCAATTTATTTTTAGTTTTAACACTATAAAGCTTTTGGAGCAGAGTCTCTCTTTTTGGAGAGAGTTTGACATCAGAATGTAATTTGTTATGTCCTTCTATTGGAAGCAATCCAGCCTAACTTGCAGAATTAAAGTGCTATTAATGGTTTTATTTATGCTAATTATGGTAAATTGCATTTTAATTGCTTAATGTCTTCAGTGAGCAGTTTGTTCCAGATAAAATCAACATCACGTGTTAAAATGTGGTTGTACGACCATAGAGACATGAGAAAAAAAGGGAAGATATCAACAATTCCCATTTTCACTGTTTCTTCTCTTTGGTTATTACCTGCCTTGAAACAGTCACTAAATTGTTTTGTATTTGTGGGGATTGTGTGCCTTTAATTTTGGGAAGACAGATTAAAAAGAGATATGAATAAGAGGGGAACAGGATTGGGACAGGATCTCAAGCCAGCTCATTATATTCTGTAGCACTGCCACAAGGTAGAGTCTAGTTAATGCGATAAGCTCTGGGAATCTGTGGTTTACAGTGATTTTCTAACATGTAGTTCTTCAGCAATGTTTAGCAGATTGATTGCCACTCAACACACAGACACAACAACGCACATATGTAACAGTGCAGTAAAATCAATGTGTGTTTATAGAGTATTTTACAACATCTTCAAATGTGCTCGGCCTATCATAATCTTGATATCTTGATATTTTGATGACATAGAGACCAGGAAGAGGAAGAGCCAGAGGGTGGTAATCTATAAATGATCTATAATGGTGGAATGATCTATAAAAGTGCACGACGACACAATAGAATCCGACTGCTTGTGTGGTAAAAGTGTCAAAGACGTCCGTCTGACTCTAGCGCAATGGCATTGGCAAATTGGCTCCAGTTAGTCTCAAAATGATTGTCATTTAATTATATTAACACAATGGGAATAAAAAAAAAAATAATACAAAAAAATTGCTTAAAAAGAGCAACAACAACAAAAATACACTGTTACACTGAGTTTATATTTATTGTTTATTTTTTTAATGCAACATAATTTTGCCTTGGATAGGAGGGCCTTCAAGTATTGTCTTGGAGTCAAAAAGGTTGAGAACTACTGGACATAGGTCAGGTTTACATAGACAAATAATTAAATAGTAGTGCACTGGAACACACAAAATGTGTTCCTTGTAAACCAGCACTAGCACTGGATCTTAACCACAACAATTGTTAAAAGATGGTTTTCTCCTGCTTCTACTACTAGCTGTGGCCATTACGATGGAAAGTGACAGGACATTTTGTCAGTTGTTTAGTTTCTATTTCTGGAGTGTCATGCTGGGTAAGTCTGAAATCCCACTCTAAACATCAAATATGTTCTGATTGGCTATGATTGTCACAACATTTTTGCCTTCAGTGTGGACAGAAACACGACTTATTTTATAGCTGTAAACCTGTCTGGTCAGGACAGATGCCAGATCACTTGTCATATTGTCAGAGGGCTTTCGTTTTGAACAACTGAACTCATTCTTGAAAGGGCACGCTGTCTGCAGATTGCAGCTTTAAACAAACTCCACTATTAATAAAATAAAGTTTCAGGATGTAAACACAGACCGTAGTTTGTTAGCCTCAAAGTATTTTCACATGAAGTGTGAAGTGTTCCTTTCTCAGGAAATGAGAGCTAGAGTCATAAGAGCGTTTGTTTTCCTTCAGTGTAGAGGGAAGTTTGTGTCACAAATGGAATTTCTTACCCTATTTCCACTGAGACCTACAATTTTACTTGGAATTACAATGAGAACGAAGCCAGGTTCCTCAGCCCACTGTTCCTGTGGTTTGTCTCTGTGGCGTTCCTCTATTCTTGCATTGTTCAGACAGCAGCTGCTCTCAGACCCATTCGTCTTCCTCAACCTTTATTTGTACACTTGCTCTTTTCTCCTTCTTTTGGCGTTTTTGATCTGTGTTTTTAATCACTGGCTTTCAGTCCGCGCAGCTGGAAAAGTTTAAGCAGGACTCGGCTCTTAAATAAACAACACCTTTGGGGATACAGCCCTTGATTCCGGTAAACGTCTGGCCCTTGCACAAGGGCCAACTTTCCTTTGTAGAGGCCAACACTATCTCTGTCTCCACCCCTCAGCCTTCAATCGCTCCATCTGTCTGGATTTTCCTGCATCTCCTGCACAATTTTACCCAACAGTCACTGTTTCTGTCTTCCTGTGCCACGATGTTACAGCCACACAATGTTCAAATGAGCAACATCCCATTAAACGATATGGTATGTCTGGGGTTAAAGTAGTGGAGGTTTAGATACATTGAGACGTTTGACATTTTAAGATCAGTGTATTGAGGAGGTGGGGAGCTGTAAAAGAGCAAAAATACATGGTTAGCCACAGCGATCACAGCTGTTAAAACAACTCTTTTGGAAATTGTGTAACATGCTTCCAGAGAGTTCCCTGACTCAGCTGTTTCACATAGAAAGAGCATCATTGTTGAAGTGAAAAATAGAAATGTGAATGCAAGACCACAGTATTATGCGAAAATGCAGAAAATCGAAACTGATCTGAAATTTTTTTTGACGGACGAAAGTTTCGGAGGCAGTGTGTAAACGTGATTGAATTTGAATTGAATTTGAACTTTGAATTTATTGCAAGTTGCACAGGTACATTGTAGTACAGGTACATTTGAATTCTTATGCGTTTCACAGAGTCAGCTTTATAAAAAATAATAGGAGACACAAGTATCTGTCTATGGGTCCATAGAAGGCGAGATAGACAGTACTAGTCCTCCAAAGTAAGAGAGAGTTATGGGATAGGATACTTCTTTCCCTCCCTGATGTCCTGTGCCACTAACCTAACAGTGGGACTTTGACACAACGTGAGGTCGTATTTATTTTTTAACGTGCAAGAATTTCGTACAACAATTTCGGACAATGTGCAGAGACCTTTACTCTGAACCAGTCTGGCATAAGTGTTTATATGCCTTTACCTGCACTTAAATGAATTCACATATAGCATACTTTTGATTTACTTTCTGAATAAATCTCATCTTATTGGGCAATATTTTGTTGAGGCTTAGGTCTGAGTTAAGACCTAATGCACATGCTCTCAATGCCATGACAAGACCAAGAAAATGTGGTCTTGGAGACTCGAAGACCAAGAGCATAATTTTTGATCTTTGTCTGTGGACTCAATCTTGACTCAAGTGAGCTGATCTCGACTACAACACTAGGTTTTAGCGTATCTTGTGACTAAGCATAAGGGAAATGTATTGTAATGTTTTAAATTGAATACAAGTGTTTCAACTGTTCTTTTTTTGTTCTGAAAATGTTAAATAGTTTACAGTATTATTTTAGAATAATTTCAAATTAGTCCTCACAATTTAAACTGAGATACTTATTTGGACTTGACTGTATGTTAAATTCATAGTATTCAATAGAGATTTTACCCGCAGTAAGCAACATGGTATGTTACACATGAACACAAAACACACAATTTATATGTTTTACCTACATTTCTCCCCATTCCCCATTCCTTACAGATGTAGAACAGATGGCAATAGACTGGCTCACAGGAAACTTCTACTTTGTTGATGACGTGGATGATCGAATATTTGTATGTGATAAAGATGGCACCACATGTGTGACACTGTTGGATCAAGAACTCTACAACCCTAAAGGCATTGCTCTGGACCCAACTATGGGGTATGAGTATGAATCTGTTCAAGCTCACACTTCATCCATGTGCACAAATAGCTAGCTGAATATTTGTAGCACTTGCTAAATAATAATGGTTAATAAATGGTCAAATGAGGCACACTTCAGGTTTACATATAGTTATAACCTTCCTCAACATTACCTTCAACAGAAAGGTTTTCTTCACCGACTACGGGCAGATCCCAAAGGTGGAACGTTGTGACATGGATGGACAGAATCGAACAAAGTTGGTGGACACTAAAATTGTCTTCCCGCATGGCATCACCCTGGACTTGGTCAGCAGATTTGTTTACTGGGCTGATGCTTATCTGGACTACATCGAGGTAGTGGACTACGAGGGCAAAAACAGACACACCATCATTCAAGGACTGTTGGTAAGGAGCAAATGCCCAATATAATTTTAAGATGTCCTTAAATATGCTGACATGTCATAAAAAGTTACTTTTATAAGTTGAAAAAAAAGTATTACACGTTATTGTGCAAGAATGTGTTTTGCTCAAGAACCAATTTCCCCATTGTTTTAAATCATTTAAAAGACAGTGAGTTGCTAAATATAACTTTTAACAATAGTGAACTTCCCATTATTACTGCTCTACAAATTAATTATTATTTGTTATTAACAAAGTTCTGGAGGAGCACATTCATGTAATTAACCTAATTAACACAAGAGTCGCACAATTCACAAGATAAGAGCAGACTTACCTCTGTTCCTTGACAACTTTTCAGCATCCCTCCACCACCCCATCTCCTCACTTACTACTATTGCTATCCTAATATATATGTGTGTGTGTGTGTGTGTGTGTGTGTGTGTGTGTGTGTGTGTGTGTGTGTGTGTGTGTGTGTGTGGGTGGGGGGGGGGGAGGCTCTGGGTTCAATTACACATAACCTTTACTTTGGTGAAATCGTGAAACATTATTTTGTAGATAGCATGATCATGATTTTATTCTTCTTAAAATGTATTTGTCAACAGATAAAGATCCCATGCATTTATCCCACACATTTATGTAGAACATTTAAAATAGAAACGTACATTTTCTGTAAAGCTGCTTTGCAACGATTTGTATTGTGAAAAGCACTATACAAATAGACTTAAATTTAATTGAAAATTGAATTGATGTAAGATCTATCTATTCTATTCATCCACCAATCACCTCTTAATCTATGTTTATTTATAAAGCACATTTAAAATATTCTGTATTCTGTACAATAAAGAAAAATGCAATGCTAGCCATTTAAGACATCTGTCCAAAACATACATCCTATTGCAATTCAGTCGTCCATGTGTCGTCATTCATTCATTCATTAATTCATTCATTCACTCACCATCCATCCATCCATCCATCCATCCATCCATCCATCCATCCATCCATCCTTCTTCCCATTATCTACTTAAACGTTTATCTGTTCAGTAATCTGAATTGTCCATCTAAATATCCATCCATCATTCCATCCATCATTCCATCCATCCAAACATCTACCTGTTAATTCATCTGTCCATCTATTAATTTGTCCATATGTCTGTCCATCCATCCTAATGCCCATCATTCATTATCCATCTTAAAATCCACCTGTTCAGTTATCTGTCCATCTATTCATTTTTCCATCCATCTGTCCATCCATCCAGAAATTTGCCCAGCATCCATTCATCCATCCTAAAGTCCATCAGTTCAAAGTCCTTCTCTCCATCCATCCATCCATCCATCCATCCATCCATCCATCCATCCATCCATCCATCCATCATCCATCATCCATCATCCATCCATCATCCATCATCCATCATCCATCCATCCATCAGTCCAAATGTCCATCATCCATCATTCACCTTAAGATCTGTTCAGTAATGTCATTCATTCATTTGTCCTCCCATCCGTCCATCCATCCATCTGTCCGTCCGTCCATCTATCCATCCATCCATCTGTCCATCCGTCCATCTATCCATCCATCCATCCATCCATCCATCCATCCATCCATCCATCCATCCATCCATCCATCCATCCATCCATCCATCCATCCATCCATCCATCCATCCATCATACCTCATTGTGTTGAGAGAGTCTCTTATATTGAATAGCTATACGTACTATGACAAATGCTTTAGTAGATGAAAGAGACAGTGGTGTTTCATTAGTGCTACTGAGTCATTTTATTAAAAACTGTTTCTGTATTCTGCTTGAGTTATGGCTATCATTTAGCTGCTCAGCCCAATACTAATTGGTGTGTTTATGTGTGTGTCTTGC
This sequence comes from Oxygymnocypris stewartii, assembly GCA_003573665.1. NCBI lineage: Eukaryota > Metazoa > Chordata > Actinopteri > Cypriniformes > Cyprinidae > Oxygymnocypris > Oxygymnocypris stewartii. The sequence goes on along the minus strand of QVTF01022405.1, from coordinate 298,984 downwards.
TCGCTCAAGCCAGCAAAGCAAACACAACTTCCCAATTAATATAGCTAATCGAATAATGATTTTTTTTTTCTCAGATTGAGCATCTTTATGGGCTCACAGTGTTTGAGAACTATCTGTATGCCACAAACTCTGACAATGCCAACATGCAGCCTAAGACCAGTGTGATCCGTGTCAATCGATTCAACAGTTCAGATTATCAGGTGGTCACCCGTGTCGACAAGGGAGGAGCTCTACATGTTTACCACCAGCGACGCCAACCCCCTGGTATTAATCTGTTTCTCATCTAATGCTGTTGAATTGAACTAGTATACAGTAGTATACTTGAATAAACTGTTTAAAATGCAACCATTACACTGCAGTCTAACTCTCCTACTCTTCTTCTTCAGTGCGGAGTAACGCCTGTGAGCCAGATCAATTTGGAAAAGCTGGTGGTTGTTCAGACATCTGTCTATTGGGCAACAGCCACAAGAGCCGGACGTGTCGCTGTCGGTCTGGCTTTAGCCTGGGCAACGATGGCAAATCGTGCAAGAGTGAGTGACATTATTAACGATTCTACTCTAACTATTGATTCACCAGAATACTTTGACTTATTTTTGTCTACTTTAGAATTGTACTCAAATGAGAGTTAAACTACATAGTTCAATGTTTATTCATTATGAAGTTTTTAAACGTTTTGCTGTAGAAAGGAGACTATGACATTATTGTAGATATTAATTTAACTCCGGATTTACTATGAAATGTATTATGGTTAACTATGCTATTACCATTTTATTTGTACATGTGTCAAGGTGAAAGCCTAGTATTCTTCATTATATTTTAATGTTGTTACATACAAATTATACAAATTCTTAAATCTGATTGGTCATTAAGTGTATTCCACTTGCCCTGTGTTTTGCTCTCTCATTGGCTGTAGGTCCTCACAGATGTTATTTCCAGTCAAAACACATTTCACCCTGCAGGGGTGTATTCAGAAAGCATGGTTAACTTACTGTCACATATACCCTGAATTCCCATACCTTGCTTACTTGAGGCATACTTGTTCCCAAAAGGTGTCTGGGAGTAAGTTCGGGCAACTCAGAATATGTTCATGGTAGGGATGGCTCAATACCATAATTTTGGCTTCGGTACAATAACAGAATGTAATACCTCAGTATCGATACTAAATCTATACCATAGGTGACAAATAACCAGCCTCAAAAGATCAGTGAATTTAAAACAATTGTATTAATAATAATAATAATAATAACAATGAAAACGGATGAATATATTAATACTTTTGTATCAAACGGTAGCAAAAAATCTACAGGGAACATAGGTTACATCTTGATGTTTGAGAAAAAAAATAGGCTAACTGAAGTAATACAATGAAAATATATTCAACTCTTCTTGTTTTTTTCAGTAAAAACACATAGTGCAAACAAAATGTAACAAAAAACCCTACTGGGAACACAAGTTACATTTTGACTGAGTTTGAAGAAAAAAATACAACTGAAGTTGCTCGATTATATTTTATTATAAAGTGCTATTCTAACAGTCAAAGTAATATTCAAAATCACATTATTATTTCTCTCTGTCTCTCAGATTGTTTTCAGATTTCAGACTTCCCTTCAAATCATTGATACTAATATGAATACAGAAAAACTCCTGCTCAATTCAAATCAATTAATATTCAATTGTATGAAATGCAAGTACATATATTACGTGACCAAAACTTCACTGGTTCTAGCGTGTCACACATGCACGTTTAAACTTACTGTATCACTTCTGTATGTGTGTTGATCAGTTGTATCAGTTGTACGTGTGCGTTTTGCCCCCATTTTTCATGAGCTGAACTCAAAGATCTTAGACCTTTTCTATGTACACAAAAAAGGCCTATTTCTCTTAAATATTGTTCACAAATCTGTCTAAATCTGTGTTAGTGAGCACTTTTTGCCGAGATAATCCATCCACCTCACAGGTGTGGCATATCAAGATGCTGATTAGACAGCATGATTATTGCTCAGATGTGCCTTAGGCTGGTCACAATAAAAGGCCACTCTAAAATGTGCAGTTTTACTGTATTGGGGGGGCTCTAAAACCAGTCAGTATCTGGTGTTACCACCATTTGCCTCACGCTGAGCAACACATCTCCTTTGCATAGAGATGATCAGGTTGTTGATTGTGGCCTGTGGGATGTTGGTCCACTCCTCTTCAATGGCTGTGTGAAGTTGCTGGATATTGGCAGGAACTGGAACACGCTGTCATTTACAGCGCTCCAGAGCATCCCAAACATGCTCAATGGGTGAGTATGCTGGCCATGCAAGAACTGGGATTTCAGCTTCCAGCAATTGTGTACAGATCCTTGTAACATGAGGCCGTGCATTATCATGCTGCAACATGAGGTGATGGTTGTGGATGAATGGCACAACAATGGGCCTCAGGATCTCGTCACGGTATCTCTGTACATTCAAAATGCCATCAATAAAATTCACCTGTGTTTGTTGTCCATAACACATGCCTGCCCATACCATAACCCCACCACAATCATGGGCCACTCGATCCACAACGTTGACATCAGCAAACCGCTCACCCACACAATGCCATACACATTGTCTGCCATCTGCCCTGTACAGTGAAAACCGGGATTCATCCGTGAAGAGAACATGTCTCCAAAGTGCCAGATGCCACCGAATGTGAGCATTTGCCCACTCAAGTCGGTTACGACGACGAACTGCAGTCAGGTCGAGACCCCGATGAGGATGACGAGCATGTAGATGAGCTTCCCTGAGACGGTTTCTGACAGTTTGTGCATAAATTCTTTGGTTATGCAAACCGATTGTTGCAGCAGCTGTCCGGGTGTCTGGTCTCAGACGATCTTGGAGGGGAAGATGCTTAATGTGGAGGTCCTGAGCTGATGTGGTTACACGTGGTTTGCGGTATTGAGGCCGGTTGGATGTACTGCCAAATTCTCTGAAACGCCTTTGGAGACGGCTTACGGTAGAGAAATTAACATTCATTTCACAGGCAACGGCTCTGGTGGACATTCCTGCAGTCAGCATGCCAATTGCACGCTCCCTCAAAACTTGCGACATCTGTGGCATTGTGCTGTGTGATAAAACTGCACATTATAGAATGGCCTTTTATTGTGGCCAGCCTAAGGTACACCTGTGCAATAATCATGCTATCTAATCGACATCTTGATATGACACGCCTGTGAGGTGGATGGATTATCTCGGCAAAGGAGAAGTGCTCACTAACACAGATTTAGACAAATTTGTGAACAATATTTGAGAGAAATAGGCCTTTTGTGTACATTGAAAAAGTCTTAGACCTTTGAGTTCAGCTCAAGAAAAATGGGGGCAAAAACAAAAGTGTTGCGTTTACAATTTTGTTCAGTATAATATATACCGGTACTGGAAAAGTCCCGCTTATCCCTAGTTCATGGTTAACACACAAGACATCCTCAACATTGCAATGAATTGACCAGGCACCATGGAAACAGAAGCTTAAGAAATAATATGTGTGCCATACTGCTTCTTTCTTCTTCTTTTGTCCAATATCCATTCACATATTTAGTGCATATCTCCAACTATTTGGTGGTTGTGCAATCATTTTTTCATATTTTCTTGTTTAATCTTTAGTAACTGATATTAAGAATTTGCATTTGTACATATTGTATATTTACACACACATATTTGACAATGATTTCCACAAAATCTGTCAATGAGTGAAAATCTATCAATCAGGGCTAAAATCGTGCAATGTAAACCTGATATGTGTAGTCGCAGATAAGCAGAATCAATGCAGAATCAAATCAGGTAAACCACTCCCAAAGTAGGATCAAACTGGGTGAATACATGATTTTTTGGGTGTTTCGTAGTGCCGCAAATACCAGTAAACTGACTTTACCAAACCTTACCAAATCACCTTGCATGATTCATATAAATACTGTCCTCCCATAAATGTTGCATATTAACAGGAAACTCCCAATAAAAGAAAAAGCACCAAAGTCAACAAAAACATATCTTCTCATTGCTAATGTTTCACAGTCTGTCTCTAGTAACTCTGTTGAAAAAAACACCATATGCTGGTTAGGTATGTTTTGAAGTATGGCAGCTGGTTTGAGCTTGTTCAAGCTGGTCCTTAGTTGGTCATGAGCTGGTTTAAGCTGGTCTTGATAAGAAGCTAGTTGCTTAGAATCAGCACATAACCAGCTTAAACCAGCTCATAACCAGCTCGGGGCCAGCTTAAACAGCTCAAACAAGCCACCATCCTTCATAACATACCTAATCAGCTGTTTCAACAGGGAAATCTCGACAGTAGATTTTTAAGAGCAAAATAGGGTTTGCGTTGGTTCAAGCTGTTAGTGAATCTGCTCCTATGTCTGCTGCAGAGCTCGCCTTAAAACCGTGGTGCTTGTGAGCATTTTTCTGAAACCTTAAATAACAATTGAGAGACCCTACAATACAGACATTTTTTTATTGTAAAGAAATGTAAAGACAATACTTTACATTTCACTTCTGATTATACAGTGTATAATTTATTATGTGACAAATAAAGAAACCTTGAACCTTGACATGTGTACACAGTGGCCATTGTAAGTCCACTAGACTACAACTACACATAAAGTGTGTCTTTGAAATAGGGCCCTTACGAGTTAGTGACTGAATCATTCACTCAACCAATTTGCTTAAAATGCTCAATCTTTAATAAGTTGCTGGAAGACACACGATGATTTTGTTGTGACTGTGTGGAACTATTTGGCACAATGTGGCAAGATTGTGTCTAAAATGTATGTTGCTTAATTCTGATGTTGCTTAATTAAATATATGAGAATTATGGGGCTCAAAGGTTGTAGTTAAGCAGTAAGGTATAAGTTATTATGCTTTATTGTGAAAAGGCATGGCTCAGTGCATACAGAACTGTAAATATCAATTTTAAAGTTGGGCCACATATTTTGTACATTATAAAACTGGATTATTGTAAGTCATGTGGCTCAGCCTTATTGAGCATTAGTATTTTTAAACTTTTGCACATTTCTATTCTTATAGTTCTTAGTGGTGTCGATGCATATCAGTGAGACTGGAGGTTTGGCACACAGTTTAGATGAATCAGTTTACAAAGATGAAGGTCTTTTCCATTTACCCCCAATATTGATTTCCAGTGGTTTGCTTTGAATATTCAATGAACCGTTGGTAGCACCTCTGACCTCTGAACACATGACCTTGAAAAAGCAAAGAAGAAGAATTGGAATTGAGTTTAAGAAACACATTAATACAATCACAATAGACTTACTAATCACCATATAAATTGCTATGATAAATGTGCCAGCCCAGTACATCTTTCAAACCTTTTCTTTTTGATTGACATTCTTACAGTATAACCATAAACTGACTCATTTGAGTAATTCTGTATCATATTTGAGCAGAAACATTAGAGTTAAATATATCCTTTTTTAATTCCATTTTTCGCTATCTATTAAATCCCCAGAGCCTGAGCATGAGTTATTCCTAGTGTATGGCAAGGGTCGTCCAGGCGTTATCCGTGGTATGGACATCAACCCTAAGGTTCAGGATGAATACATGATCCCCATCGAGAACCTGATGAACCCTCGAGCTCTGGACTTCCATGCACAGAGTAACTTCATCTACTTCGCTGATGCCACCAGCTATCTGATTGGCCGACAGAAGATTGACGGCACAGAAAGAGACACCATTCTTAAAGAAGGTGCTGTTTTTATTTCCAATTTGTTTTATTACTTGCATTATTAGTGTTGTTATGACTTATTCTGTAATTATTTTGACTTCTTCTTCAGGTATTCACACTGTCGAAGGAATCGCTGTGGATTGGATGGCCAATAATCTTTACTGGACAGATGATGGTCCCAAGAAGACCATCAGTGTTGCTCGGCTCGAGAAAGCTTCTCAGACCAGGAAGACTCTCATTGAGGGCAAGATGACCCATCCTCGAGCTATTGTGGTGGACCCTCGAAACGGGTGAGTTCCTGATCTTGAATAAAGAAGGTTAATTTTTACAGCAGTTGTTGGGTTATTTATGATATCATACAATTTTGTTGCCCAAAATCTACAATTCCAGTATGCACACAAGCACATGAGTCTTATTACTTATAAAAAAAACAGCAGCAACAGCAATATGACAAAATACACTATTGCTAAAGCAACAAATCAATTTATAAACAAGGATCTTCGAAATGTTGCATTTTTTTATTTATTTTAGCTGGATGTACTGGACTGACTGGGAGGAGGACCCAAAAGAGAGCAAACGAGGGAAGATTGAGAAGGCCTGGATGGACGGAACCAACCGGAATGTTCTGTTGACATCTAAGACGGTTCTGTGGCCCAACGGCCTGAGTCTGGACATCCCTCAAGGCATCCTGTACTGGGTCGATGCTTATTACGACCGAATCGAGATGGTCTATCTCAACAACACTGCACGCAAGGTGCTCTCACACTGCTGATCTAATAGATATTTATATAAGAACGTGTTTGCATTTAACAATGGAAAACAAGAGATAACAGCTGAAAACACTACAACAGTCAATTTACTCATTAGTTGTCAATCACGTAATACCATATTCTTTCTTCTTAGACGGTTTATGAAGGACAGGAGCTGAACCACGCCTTTGGCCTGTGCCACTACAAGCACTTCCTCTTCTGGAACGAGTACCGCAGCGGCAGCATCTATAAACTGGACCAGAACACCAAAACGGTCACTTTGCTACGCAATGAACGGCCACCCATCTTTGAGATCCGCATGTACGATGCCCAGCAGCAGCTAGGTACTTTTATATGGGTTTTTTTGCCCTGTTTTTTGTAGATTACCAATGCAAGACAAAGTTTCCTAGTAGGAATACAGGCAGTTTGGCTGTTGACTGTTAATGGGATGTTATCCCTACATGTGTTCATCACAGGAAGTAATGCGTGTAGAGCCAATAACGGCGGCTGTAGTAGTCTGTGTTTGGCCACTCCCACAGGCAGGTCATGTGCCTGCGCTGAGGACCAATTACTGGACCCTGCAGACAACACCAGTTGTAAAGGTAACACACATTAGCAAAATATCCCACTTCTCACTGGTGCACCCATGTCGCACACAAAATCGACATTCAGTGTAAGGTCTACAATGCCGTAGCCCTTTTATATTCGCCAGCATTATGAAAATAGATAGCATTCTCAATGATTGGCCGCTCACTTGGTTGTTTTAGTGACTAAACATGCATTTTTTATTTACTCAGATGGCCATCTTTGTGTGGGGGTGGAAAGCCAAAACATAAATGCATTTTCCAATGTATCCAGAAGAATGTTTCACATTTTTACAACAAGATTAATGTGGCCCGAATAATCACAATAAGAATAAAAACATTCTATGCTATGCTATCAGTCAAATTCTTCTTGAACTTTATGTTGCATTGTTTTGGCCAATGAATCACACCCCAAAATATGATTGTAGGGAGGTAGAGAGAGAATTGTTACCATAATTGTTCAAAAACATAAAAAGTTATCTTAAACATCGCTTCTTGCAGACTTGGGTGTTTAACAACCTATCTTTTTTAAGTCTCTCATCTTCTCTGACATGTGTTGCAGTAGTAGCTACACACTGCGTCTACTTCTTCTACTTGTTATTTTCCTTTTTATGACAGGTAGCAAACAATATTTTATTACTGCCGACTAATGTGCTGTAATACAGGCAGTGGTCCTTGATTAATTATGATATTATCATATGTGTAGTATTAACATGTTATCAGTGTTAAATTGATTTCAACAATTAGTTATTGTCAAAACTGTCATGTTGCAAAACTTCTAATTTAGGAATCAAAAGTGATTAACTATGGTGGTTTGGATGTAATTTTCTACCATGAATGGTTACAAAGAGGATTAACTACTGTTGAGGAAATGTGACCCTGGAGCACATAAGTCGCTGGGGTATATTTGTAGCAATAGCCAAAAATAGATTGTATGGGTCAAAATTATAAATGTTTCTTTTTTGTCAAAAATCATTAGGATATTAAGATCATGTTCCATGAAGATATTTTGTACATTTCCTACTGTAAATATATCAAAGTTTCAGTTTTGATTAGTAATATGAATTGCTAAGAACTATATTTGGACACCTTTAAAGGCGAATTTCTCAATATTTTGATTTATTTTGCTCCCTCATATTCCAGATTTTCAAATAGTTGTATCTCGGCCAAATATTGTCCTATCCTAACACACCATACATCAACGGAAAGCTTATTTATTCAGCTTTCAGATGATGTATGAATCTCAATTTCGAAAAATTGACCCTTATGACTGGTATTGTGGTCCAGGGTCACACATCACATGGTAGAAACCTCCATTCAGAGCGACCCAGCTGAGACATGTGAGGAATACAGCGGGAGTCCTGACAGACAACAAAGCAAGAAACGCTTGCTGAGCTGAAGCTTATATGTTTGTTCCAGCTGCTCGATCATACTGGCAGATAATGCATCATTTCAAGGGTTTATCTTGTGACAGGCTGTTGATACAATCAGCTGAATTGAACATCAAGCGGTTTGGTTTCTGTATCTGAATATGTAAACAGAAACTCTTCAGATGTTTCTTTTCACAGAGCTTGGCTTTCAGCAGAGTTGTTTACATTTCTTGTGTGTGTGTTTCTCCACAGCCAACCCGTCTTACATTCCCCCTCCGCAGTGTCAGCCGGGAGAGTTCGCCTGTAAGAATAACCGCTGTATTCAAGACCGCTGGAAATGTGACGGAGATAATGACTGTCTGGACAACAGCGACGAGACGGCCGAACTGTGCCGTAAGAGCACACTCATGTTTAACTTGAAACTCCCTCCTTGTGTTGAGCCACCACACAAATGCAGTGGTTGTTGTTTGTCCATCTGTAGATCAGCACACATGCCCTGCAGACCGCTTTAAGTGTCAAAATAACCGCTGTATCCCAATGCGTTGGCTGTGTGATGGAGACAACGACTGCGGCAATGATGAAGATGAATCTAACACCACATGCTCAGGTATGCAGAGAAATCTGAATTTGCAGCACTATGACATTAATCACACAAAGTCCAAAGATTCAAACTGTTTTTATTGCATTTTGGAAACTAAATAAGTGTTTATGTGGTGTCATTTTCCTTGTGGACTTAATTTGACCACTGAAATGTCCAGAATTGTCCTTTTTTATACAAATCATGAAAATGTCCTATATAATGTCATGACTATCCCAAATTAAGGTCTGGGATTAGATTCCTAAAATAATGAATTTCTCATTTCTTAGTCATTGGGAACTGACAATAGACTGACAAAAATAATTAGCTTATGTCTTGGAGAAATTTCCAACAATTAAACTCTCATAAACTCCACAGTGGAAAGTTTTGAGCATCGATCCTGAAGGCATGAAGAGATAATAGGAGCAGATTAATGATACGATTAAGATTAAGAAGAAGGTATGCATTATATCATGTAGTTACAAGATTGGAAGTGAACATGTTTCATCCAATTAAAAAAAAAAGAATTGAAAACTACAGTTTGGAATCGATTCCCAAGTCAGTTCTAAGACCGGGGATCAGAATCTAGCCATACTACCTGATGAGAAAGGCCTTTTTACCATGTGTCCTAACTAGGCAAGTCTTTCGTCATTTCACACTGCAATCAAAAATCAGAACATTTACTGTGTAATATGGTGGAGTTGGACCAATGAAGTTGGGCAAATGGGCAAAGCATTCTTGCACAATACAATAGAAATACAAAAACTATTGTCCGATTTTTTCCATCTCAGACATGAAGTGTCTAAGTTTAAATCTGCATTAATTACACAACTGATAATTGCAACTTCAGTTGTCATCTTCATATAATACAAATGCCAACTGGAAGGCCAGATGAAATTGTTTCTTTGGCTGGTTTGGGTTGTGATGTTCTGTCATGACCTTCTCCTAAACTCTGAGTCAGCTAAAATGTTCTCTAGACAGCCATGTATAAATATAGTTTATCTCACATGGTATATCTGACGCAGTTCTGGGCTCTTCATTAAACTGTTGTGCTATATTTTACTTCATGGCTGAATTGTATGCTTTGCACACTTTAATTTAGACTGCATCTATTTTAAGAAAATTGCTGAATATGATGCTGCATTTGCAAGTAATTCTAGACTGCAATAGAGCCATTGCATAAAAATATGAATTAAGATAAAATGTCAGAATTAACTGGGAAACTGAGTTTGGAAATAAAATGAAATGGTTTGAAAACACAGTTTCTTTTCTGTGTGGACTTGTAACATTCAAGTGCAGTATTTATATTGCAGTCTTGAAAATTCTCTGAATTATTTTAACGTGAATGGACATGAAACTGTTAATGTATTTGGCTTTGGTGATCTAGTTCTGCTACACATTGCATGAATATGAACAATACACTGTAAAAAAAAAAAAAAAAGTTGAGCCAACTTAATATTTTAAGGCAACCAGCTTCAGCAGATTTTTGAGTTCTCTCAACCTATTTTTGTAGGAGATTCTCAACTTTTTGTTGTATAAACTTAAAACAAAAAGTTGAGAAAACTCACAAATCTACTGAAGCTGGTTGCCTTAAAATTTTAAGTTGGTTAAACTTTTTATTTTACATAGGCATATGTAAATCGCATAGCAGATCAAGACAGGTGGAGCTGGGGAGGTGGAGGGTTTCAGAAGCATGTTTAAGAAGGAACAGCTTACAGCAAACATTTAATTTAAATAAGGGGTATCCAGTTGTGCTTCAGCTCCTGCCGGCTCCAGCGCGCTTGCCTAGAAGTTTCTAGCGAGCCCGAAGGCCTTGATTAGCTGTTCACACAGTTTAATTAGGGTTGGAGCTAACTGCTGCAGGACAGAGACCCTCTAGAAGAGGCCAAACAGCTTGTGCCATGTCAATTTAGTCAGCTTCATCTTAAAAACAGTTTATACTTACAAACATTCATAACTGTAATAATCCAGTGAGATTGTTGTATGCATAAGAAGTCCTACAACAGACAATACATTTGACTTCACTTCATTTTTTTCATAAGAACACCAAAGATTACATGTTAAGTGCTCTACAAAATGAATATGTCATGGCAGATATATTGAAGATGAGCTATTTCCACAGAAAAGCAGTGGGAAATGGATTCAAATTCTAGGAAGAGTAGGATTATAAATGTTTCATGTGTATATCTGCTGTTTTTAAACTTCACTGGCATACAGATGGCCACACATTTAGATTTGAGAGTCGTGGTTCTCTGTTGCAGCTCGGACGTGTCCTCCCAATCAGTACTCGTGCGCCAGTGGCCGCTGTATTCCCATCTCCTGGACATGTGACCTGGATGACGACTGTGGGGACCGCTCCGATGAGCCTGCGTCCTGCGGTAAATGATGCCCATTTATGTTGATCCCAGCTTATTAAAATGAATACATTTGGCCATTCGTATGCATGTGATACTTTTAGAACTAGAACTAGTTCAGTGCAAGTTTTGTCAGTGACAGCTTTGAAGGAAACGGTTGACATTTTATGAATTTATTCCTTCCTTATTTTGTGAATTTAATTAAAATGTAGAATTACATCTATTTTGTTTATCAGTGTAATCTCACAAGAAAGTTAATTATTGATCAATTAAACTCAAACCTTCCTATTATCACTATTAATACTATTTAGTGCCATTTCATGAACTACAACTATTATATTACTACTACTACTGTTTGTTTGTCTAAAACTCATGCTGATGAGGCAAATGAGGAAATGTAAATAATCAAAAAAGATGATACAGATGATACCTTGTGATGCATAAAGTCCCCAAGTCATACTTTTATTATATGCATGCAACTAGCAAACATTTGCACTTGAAATACTTTTATGTTGCATTGAATTATTATTGTTCTTTACTATGCTTTTGGTTCTGTTTTTATTGATTATTTATGATTATGTTTGTGTCGTCAGCATACCCGACCTGTTTCCCGCTCACTCAGTTCACCTGTAATAACGGACGCTGTATCAACATTAACTGGCGCTGTGATAACGGTGAGCTGCTGACATGTTTTCATCTCTGTTGTTGTTTGTGTCTGTTGCACTTTTTCAACAGATTTCCCTCATTTGTCTTTGTTGATCATTTCATGTGTCTTTTGTGTAACGTCATGTCCTCTTCTCTTGACCATTTGCCCCTCCCCCTGTGTCACATGGGCTGTGTGTTGCAGAAAAGGATTGTGGGGACAGCTCTGATGAGTTCAATTGTCCGAACCCGACCGGTTAGTGCATAGATCAACATGCACCATAAATGTACGAGTGTTATAACATTATAATAAGGTCTGAACAGGATTTCCATACATATGTAAGGCTGTGGAAAAGTCTAAAATATCTGCAGCAAATCATTATTTCTAAAACATGTCTTAAATTATGGAAAAATCCTACCCCACAATAAAAAAATAATAATACAAATACTAAAATATGAATACGTAAATAAGCAAGCAAGCCTCTGGCCATCTCACTTTAACTAGCAGCTCTAGTAACATCCATAAGGAGAGATTAGCATTAAATATTAACCAGTGTTCATTCCCAGTGGTGCATGTGTGATCTATGCAGTTTCTGTGATGTTTATTATTCATTTTCTATTGTTACAATTTTTAACTGTGAAATGTGTTTCTAAAGACAAGTTGCCACATTTACTATATTGTATTGATATGAAATACTCATATTTCAGCCTAAAGTTGACTTGTTTGTATATTTGTATTATAAATGGATTGTATTAAATCCTAGCCTATAGCTCACATGGACATGTTCCATATTTGCCAAGTATATCTGGGGAAAATATTTCCCAGCATGGCTGCTACTTTTATATTAGTAAAGTATTAAAAGTGGCATGTAACATTCTTTTCGAATGATTGAAGTTTGGACACACCTGTTCTATATCTTTGCTATTGTAATGTATATTATATTTAGCAACACAAATTATGTACGTAGTGACCAAAAACAATTACAAACGATCTTATATACCATCTCTAAAAAAATGGTTACTTAACTTTGTGAGGTGCATTCTGGGATGCATTTAAACAAAATTGGGATCCCAAGTTATTTTTCTGCAAAACTTATTTCAATGAAAATTCTTTATATCATCAAGTGTATTATGATCATAAAAAACATAACTTTAGTCAAGCATGTTCAAACCTTTGGCTGACGATGGACTTTAAAACATGGCTTACTTTATATTTTGGATGATGATAGCATATATTTGGTAATTTAACCTCCTGCAGACAATGACTGTGGTGACAACAGTGATGAAGCCGGCTGCAGTCATTCATGCTCCAGCGCTCAGTTTAAATGTAACAGCGGTCGCTGTATACCCGACTACTGGACCTGTGACGGAGACAATGACTGCGGTGACTACAGTGATGAGACCCATGCCAACTGCACTAACCAGGGTGAGTTCATGACTCTATTTTTGCCAAACTAGACAACAAACATGAGCTGCCTTCTTTTGGACTAATTCTCATGCGGCATCAATGTGTTGAATTAGGAATGGAACACATCCTGAAAGCTCTTGGATGTTTAAGCAGAACCTGCTTTTGGTTAAATTACCAGGAAGTGAGAGCTACACCAAACTCCTAGCACACTGTTTAGAAAGAGACGTGAGGCGAGTGGATCCAAATGCAAGCTTTAATTAGTAAACATAGTCAAAACACAGGCAGGGTCAAACAACAGCAAACGGGTATGGCACGGGCAAGACATAAGAGCAATCCTAGAGCAAGAGTGGATCTTTGATCGGTGAACAATCAGATCAGACAACAAATGAAGATCAGACAAGAAATAAGATACACTGGCTAGGATAAAGATACGAATGACTCAGGCAATAAACTAGATAAACTAGACTTCGACTCAGACTCAGAAAACACGGAAGGGCTCCGTAATGTAGCTATCACTGGGAGAGCGATCAATGCTAGACAATACTCGGCGATCTGAAAGAGGAAGTCCAAGGCTTATAAAGCGTGTATGATTGGATTCAGCTGTGTGTGTGTTATCACTGCATTCAGCTGCGTGTGTGTAATCAGTGCAATGGATGATGGGAACTGTAGTCCAGAGTGACATGTAACAGTCTGTGTGGTGTGAGAGTCAATATGATGGAGAGGCGACCTCTTGTGGCAGTCTGATGGAAGGCCACGAACCGGATTCGTGACAGAAAGAGTCATCTCACATAAAGTAACTCCAGGCACACACACAAAAAAATAAAAAATATATATGTATACACAGAGAGACCAATGATGACTGTGAAGGAGCTACAGAGTTAATTCACTGAAGGGTGCATTGGTTAACCAAAGCTCATCATAACTAACCTTAGTGCTGGTTAACACTGAGCATGGCTTTAAAGAAGGCATGACTCAAAAAGTACCACTTGAAGGCGTGTTTGACACATTTTAAGCTCAGATTAGCTTTATTTGTCACATACACAATTATACAGAGTATAACCAGCAGTGAAATGTGTTCTCTGCATTTAACCCATCCAAATGCACACACACCTGGAGCAGTGGACACACACACGCACACACACCTGGAGCAGTGGGCAGCCGACACTGCAGCGCCCGGGGAGCAGTCGGGGGTTCTGTGCCTTGCTCAAGGGTCTCACTTCAGTCGAGGACAATTCCTGCCGGCTCCAAGATTCGAACCCACAACCTCGGGTTACAAGTCCAATGCTCTATCCCAGGGGTTTTCAACCTTATAGGACATGTGCCCCCTCCAAATTTGTCTAATTTCACTCGCGCCCCCCCCCCCCCCCCCTATTATTGTATTCACACCAAATTACTTTATTAACATGAACATAAACACAAATATCCATTAAAGCTATTAAAACAGCGAATTATTTTTCTTTTGCTCTTTTTGATTAACATAATTTACATAAGAAATGCATGGATCCGTTATATTGATGTACATTTGATGTTTATTTTACTGTTTACGTTCACGCACAACAACCGACTGTGTTTACGAGGATACTCCTCTCAGCGGTTCTCAACCCGCGGCCCCATCACGAATCCGAATGCGGCACACCATACTGAATGTTACAGTCTTATGTGTTGAACATAATTAAAAATTTACTTTCAGTTTTACAATTAGTTTTAGTTTTTACATTCATTTAAAAATGTACTAAACAAATATAAGCTAGTGTTTTTGTTATGTAAAATAATTTTGTTTTTCATATATTATTTTCAGACATGAGCAGACCTATGTACTCACGTAATTAATGTTACGCATTTAACGAACACTTACAAGCGCGCACTTTGGCATAATTAATTCAAATAGTCATCAGCAGCCGTTAGTTCTGTAGAATTGAACATCAGAATGGACAAAATTGTTAAGGGGGAAAACGAAATGTGGAAAATGTCAGTGAAGGAACGCATTTAAACAAGAATAGTCTCAGCATCAGCGGTGAAGAGATTGCTGGACTTTCGGTTTGCCTGCCCCCCACTCACTTGAAGATGTTCAGGCAAAAAAAAAAACACCCATAAGCTACTACGCAGCAATCATCCTTATTACAGAAATGTCGCAAAACATCTCTGGAGAGAACTTCAGATTATTAAATCCGAAAATTATTTCCATATTTGGATCAACATAGGCTACATTTGTGAACGCACACTTTCTGCAATGTCACGTGTCAAGTAACACTTCCGTGCGCGTCTTACAGATTTACAATCTCAACTTTATTGTGCTGTTCCTCATTTCGAGCAGAATTTCACTAAATTGGTTCACGACAGCATAAGGTGTTTTATTATCGGTGAGTAGAATTATTTATTTAAATAAATGTAATCATTCAGATATCATAATATTTAGGCTAAAAATAATATTATAAATCTGATTGGTTTGTATTGATGACGTAATATGTAAATAACATGCGTGCGGCCCGTGAGACTTGCACTTGGACCATAGTGCGCCGGTGGAAAAAAAGGTTGAGAACCGCTGCCTCAAGTCATTGGTATTCACCTGCTGTCTGAGAAGGCTATCTGTTCGGGCACTTCAGGTGTGCGCGCGTCGAGCATATAAATGCTCTTATCACAGCGCGTGAGTACCGCATTGAGATGTCTTGGGCTTAAAATTACTTTTATGTTTAAACTGACAAGACTAAACACTTTCTTGAGGAAGCAGCGCTGGCCTGATCGTTAATATAGTTTTGGGGGGCTGAAACCCAGCTAAAAATGGTTTAGAACCGCCCCTGCTGGTATAGCGTGCGTACTTATACTGAAACATAAAAATATAACCAGTTTACCTGATTCAATGTGATGTCTGTGTCTGAAATAACAACATGCCAATCCGTAGTTGGATTTCTGACACGAATAACCGTAAATCATCTTACACTTTCAAAAACGTGACTGATACTCCAGCCGACTTTAACAGCGAGAGTAACGGTCGACTAACAGCGGGAGTCAGATTGCCCCCTAGTGGATGGCTGAAGGTTTGCTAGCTCGTATTCATAAATTCTCAAGGCAATGTCTTTGAATTAATTGATTGTGCGCCCCACAGTTTGAAAACCCCTGCTCTATCCATTAGAGCCATGACTGCCCCCTAGATTAAATGAACCATGATTTTGCTACACTAATCAGAGTTCCACCATGTATTTGTAGTAAAGCTGTGGTTATACAAATGGTAATCAATCCCCTAAAAACATGGCTACTACACTTTTACTATAACAAAACAACAGTTAACTTAAGGGAAATTAACCGTGGTGCATCTTTATAGTGTAAGAACCTTATTCATTCTTCTTTCATTGGACAGTCGTCCAAATACAAAACATCTAAATATGTAGTGTTATGTGTTCTCCAGGACCAGATTTATGAAACTGCTTTATTTATTTTATTTTATTTATTTGATTTAGTAATTTAGGCAAACATTAATGCCTTGGATTTAATGCGAGCAGCTATTGGTAGCCAGTGCGAATTGATGAACAGAGGTGTGACATGCATTATTTTCGGCTCATGAAAGATTAATCTTGCAGCAGCGTTTTGGATTAATTGTAAAGGTTTGATAGAACTGGCTGGAAGACCTGCCAAGAGAGCATTGCAATAGTCAAATTTGGACAGAACAAGAGCCTGAACAAGGAGTTGTGTTGCATGTTCCGAGAGAAAGGGCCTGATCTTCTTAATATTATTAAGAAATTCAGCTTATCATCAATCACAACTCCAATGTTTCTGGCTGTTTTTGAAGGAGTTATCTCACCATATACCTTGTTAGGCTTTGATATAGTGCTGCTCTTTGTAAGTCATGGAGTGAAGTTTCTTCTATTACAAATCACATGTTAATTAATGAGTAATCCTTGCATTCATATACACCACAGCTATTTTTACACACATAGACTTCTCTCTCATTGGGATAAACGTGTGGCTCAGTTGGCTATAAGAGTCAGATATTAGCCACATTACAGGGTGATGATGAATTTAAAAATGGATTAATACAAACAAATCCCACCTCACACAACACCACAATAACAGTTTTATTTTCCTTCCGAGAACTCACAGTGTTTACCTTTGTTAATTTAGGAAATACTTACAAGATGACTTACAAATGATGAAAATAACAACACAAATTAAGCATCCTAAAGAGACAGTCACATGAGAAGTCACACAATAAATGTGAGTTAAAGAAAATAAAAGGCTAAGACATGGATGTGGATGAAACATTTAAACAACAGGGAAATAGTAGGAAATTGTATTAATAAAGTTCCAGATATTGTAGAACTCCAATCTTACTTTGAATACTGTTATGAATTGTTACCCCAAATTTCCTCGCTCACTTCTTGTTGTTGCTGTGATGTTGTGTTGAATTGCTAGCTAGCTGGGAAGATATGGAAATGTCATTCAAACTAGAGATGTTTGTCATTGGTGTAGTACTGTTAGGAATATAACTTTGGCTGAATAGGTCCTTGTCATGTGGTGTGTATTGATAAAAGTAAAGAGGCAAACACTGAACCCTGAGGTACACCCAGGGTTTTTCATGTGATTTAAACACTCCTTCTCTCCAGGTTAAGCTACTGTATCTGGGATATTTTGCAGGGTGTATACAGTTAGTATAATGTTAGTATATAGGGTGTTACTGTGAAAATTATGAACCTATGGATTGTGTAGTTGTTTGGCTATATTGCCATACAATCTCTGTTTAATTGCTCTTTTTCCTCTTCACAGCAACCCGTCCTCCCGGTGGCTGTCACACAGATGAGTTCCAGTGTCGTGTGGACGGGTTGTGTATTCCCCTCCGCTGGCGATGTGATGGAGACACTGACTGCATGGATCTGAGCGATGAGAAGAACTGCGAGGGT
Source organism: Oxygymnocypris stewartii (assembly GCA_003573665.1). Lineage (NCBI taxonomy): Eukaryota > Metazoa > Chordata > Actinopteri > Cypriniformes > Cyprinidae > Oxygymnocypris > Oxygymnocypris stewartii. Next base: position 280,723 of record QVTF01022405.1, on the reverse strand, counting down.
GTAACACACATGTGTGATCCAGCAGTAAAGTTTGGCTGCAGGGATTCTGGTAATGATGAAGAAATCATACATTATATGTTCTCAATCTAATTCATGGATTCTGTCTTGAGATTCAGTGATCCGTAAGTAAAATGAGTTTATGAGCGAATGGGTCATAATCATCACAATCTTGATACATTTTTTCAGAATTAAATGCAAAGTAGCTAAGTAAACAAGTGAGATGAGGCAATAATAAAACATTCTTATAAAATGTCCTCTCGCTTTTAAAGCATTATTGTGTTTTAAGTTTATTCTGATGTTTTATTTACTTAATTTTTTTAATCTAAATACTTTACTGAATCAGTTATCACTCAAATTTGCTTCAATATATTTATTCATTCATTCACTCCTAAATAAAAGTATGATTCACCTTATTATGTATGAAGATGAGATCTTTCCCAGATTTCATTGTTGACATGATCACAAGATCTTCATTGAAGTTTGCTTCTTTTGTCAGTTATCATGTTAACAGACATATTGTGTGTGTGTTTGTTATGTAGCGCGGTGTATCAGTAAGGCTTGGGTATGTGATGGTGACAGTGATTGTGAAGATAACTCTGATGAAGATAACTGTGAGGCGCTGGTGTGTAAACTCTCCCATCACGTGTGTGCTAATGACACCAGTATTTGTCTGGCTGCTGAGAAACTGTGTGATGGCAAAGACGACTGTCCTGATGGCTCCGATGAGAAACTCTGTGGTAAGATTCATCACTGTTACATGAGGCTTAGTGCAAGCTAAGATGATGTTCATTGAGTGCAGACTGAAACTCACACTAGCAGGACATGGATGAAGTACATAATTAGTGGCGCCTGAGTGATACTGTTATCAATGTTTTTTAAAGCTACACGACTACACACGATTGTAGAATTTCTAATTCGTGGAAATAAAGTGTTTTATGAATTTATATTATTAAACGTATCTAATTTTATAATTGGTAAGTATGTTTAAAAAAGCCTAGATTTATAGACCTGGTTATACATCTGACTTAGGAATAGTATATTTATAAACAAATATTGCTGACAATGTTCTCACCCTCAGGCCATCCAAAAACAGTTGATAAAAACATCACAATAACCCACAAGTGATCCACGCCACTCCAGTCTATAAATTAATATCTTGGGAAGTGATGTAGCTAGTGATGTAAGGCTACATTTCTCCAAATATGTTCTCATGAACTAGTGCTGTTACCACCATAGACACTGGGGGCAATTCCCGCCCAATAATTAGAAATGGCCAAACAGCCAGACTGGAAGTTGCAAAACATTTAACAGTAGTCAACTGTTATATGATATAAATGTTAAATGATTGACAGCTGTATCCAGTGATGCAACTGCTTGACTTTTTTCTCAAACCTGGTAAATTAAAGATGGAGAGAGACAGACAGAGAGAGTTGCATGAGACCTGTGTCTGTGTGTCTGTCTCTACAAACAATGAAGCTGTGAGTTTAGTTACTTCAAAAATAGCTATTTGCCCTTGTTGTTGCTGAGAAATATAATGTAGTGATTCAGTATAGAAGCTATTTTATTAATAAAAGTCGCAGGGCAGCGGTGAGTTGCTGTGCTCCTGAATGTTTCTGTGTGTACGCAGCGTAATCTCTGTGTGTGTGCGTCAGCGTGTACAGCTCATTATTAGCATTACTGTGGTTAAACCACGGCCTTGCTATGAACAAACAAACTCATCTACATTTTGAGGGGCCCGCAGTTTAGTTAATTAATTAATGCATTTTTATTTTTATTTGTATTTTTTGGGCGGGGGTTATAGGCATTATACTGTTAATGTGAGGGTTTTACATATTTTCAGCCTAGGTTTTCACCATCTAACTGCATTGTTTCTTGGTTTAGATCTGTGTTCTCTGGACAATGGTGACTGCAGTCATAACTGTACAGTGGCCCCGGGTGAGGGCATTCTGTGCTCGTGCCCACTGGGAATGGAACTGGGCACTGACAACAAAACGTGTCAGATCCAGGGCTTCTGTGCCAAACACCTGAAGTGCAGCCAGCGCTGTGAACAGGACAAGTTCAATGTGAAGTGTTCCTGCTATGATGGATGGGCCCTCGAACCGGACATGGAGAGCTGCAGGAGCACAGGTGAGATCAGCTCTTCCAAAGCCTACTAAAAGACATTCAGGAATAATAATTCTGATTTTATTTTTGTACTGCATATATGTATAAACTAATAAACGTATAATGTGATAATATACTAATACATGTGATGCATGTTTGTCAGTTTTACATCTAATACGTCTTATAGGTTTATCAGTATGATATTAGTTTATGTTAAATCCAGTATATATGTGAAATCCAAATGGATGGTTTTGTTTTGTTTTGACCTTTTTTTCTGCTATAAGCACTAATGCTGGAAAATAAATAAATAAATGCATACATACATAAAATGTAAAAACTAAGATTTTGAAATTGTCTTGATTGAAATTTGTTTGACAGTATTTGCCAAAATATATCCACAAACAGATAAAAATGGTGAAAAACTAGACTAGATATGAAAACGGTTGTGGTTCACAATGTTTAGCAGAAGCACTGGAGCAACACTTTCACCTGCACATCATTGCAGCTAGGGTTGATTTTGCTTTCCTTCAAAGAAGGTTTCAGTTTGAGATGGTGTGTGACAGAACAAATGTAGAAAATGACGGCAAACTGCAGCATAATAGGGGGTTTATTTTTGTAATGAAAGAATGCAAATGGAAGAAGAAGGAGGTGGGATTGAAGATTTACTGTGACAGGAAGAGGCACAGCAGCCCACTCAGCCAATCAAACTATGAATTATGGATTGCTGAATGTATTTTACATTCCTTTCAGAAATAAAAACATTTTATATAAACAGAGGTAACGTCACAGGCATGTATGGGATTGCCAGTCTCACGTCATTACACAGACATGTTGTGGAGCAGATGATGTTGGAAAATATCAGAGCGTTTGCCCAGTTAAGCACCTTACTTTAGCGAGTCATGAGTTATGCGAGTTCATTGTTTTTTCCAGATCCATTTAAACCCTTCATCATCTTCTCCAACCGTCATGAGATCCGACGGATTGATCTTCACAAAGGAGAGTTCAGTGTGTTAGTGCCAGGCCTGAGGAACACCATCGCACTCGACTTCCACCTCAACGAGAGCTCGCTCTACTGGACTGATGTTGTTGAGGACAAAATCTACCGTGGAAAGCTGTCAGAGAATGGGGGTAAATTACATGTACAGCATATACATATATATGTATGTATTCTGATATTTAAACAAATTATGAATCTTAGGAGTTTTAATCCCTCCAAAATGAATTCAGACAATAAACACATAAATAACCATAATATGGACCTTTTCAAATGACTAATATGGTTAAAAAAATAAGTTCCCATACATGTTTTTCCCATACTTTGTGTTTCCCTCTCTTTCCTTCATTTTTATTTGACACAGCACTGACAAGTTTTGACGTGGTGATCCAGTATGGATTAGCTACTCCTGAGGGTCTGGCTGTAGACTGGATCGCTGGAAACATCTACTGGGTGGAGAGTAACCTAGATCAGATCGAAGTAGCCAAACTGGACGGGACCATGCGCACCACTCTATTAGCTGGAGATGTGGAGCATCCGCGGGCCATCGCGCTGGACCCCAGAGAGGGGTAAGATGTCCCTCATTATTAGTTCTGAAACTTGTATTGAACCTCATCAGGATAATGTGTTTGGCAAACTGCATTATTGTTGTATTGTTTATGTACTTATAAAATTAGGTACTCACAGATTTGGGAAGAAGGAGGCTCAACATGAACATAACATTTTATTACAAACTCATAATAGACAAAACAAGTGGCAGCTGTTGTCTCCCACGCCTTGACCTCTCTTTCCTTCCGGAGCTCCTCCGTGAAGCTCATTAACACTCGCACCACCGGCCACACTCTGTTTTTATTATGTATTTATTACCATTTTGAAATAGATCTCATTATTAGTTTCTAATTTTCAGGCTTCATTTTAAATGTAATTTTGGTTTTAGTAAATTTGTTATGCGTTTGTAAAATGCAATATTATATTTTTAATATATTTCTATATTGTTGTTTATTTATATATTTCAGTAGGGACATTTAACTTTAGGTAGCCAAGCTACTTTTTTCATCTTGATTTTTGTAGTTTTCATCATTTATTTTTTATTTTATTTAATGTTGAAATGAATAAACATTACTTAAAACGTATTTTTTTAGTTTTTAGTTTTGTTTTAGTTTACAACAACAATGTTGCAAGATGCCCGTGTATGTGCTCACTGAACTTCTGGAGAATTGTTGTACTTTGATTTCTGTGACCTGTTATGATCTCACTGTATAGTCACTTTTACATTTTGAATGTTTCAAGTGCCCTTAAAGGAATAGTTCACCCAAGAATGAAAATTAAAATGGAAATAATTTACTCATCCTTATGTTGTTCTAAATACAAAACAAATTCTACAGAATGTTGATTTTGATGCTTTTCCAAACAGCAAAAGAATACAAGCGCTATAAAGAATGCTTGGACCAGAACACTTTGACAGCATCATTAAAAAAGCTCTCATCTGTCCTTTGATTATGTAGAATCCTATTCTGGACAGACTGGGACGCCACCATGCCCAGGATAGAGGCTGCATCCATGAGTGGACATGGCAGACGCACCATCCATAAGGAGACGGGCAATGGAGGATGGCCCAACGGACTGACTGTGGACTATCTGGAGCGCCGCATTCTGTGGATAGATGCCAGGTAACCTTTGAAGACTCATAAACGTACACACTGCAGCCAAATTCGGTTGTTAATTCACATTTTAGTACTTAATTCTGTTCTGTGCACCTGCAATTCTGTAATTTGCAGCAGTAATTTACTGCATTCTACAACTGAATTGACTCCTGAAGAATGCAGGTAGTGGCAAACACATTTGCAGAAATGTTATTTAGGTACATCTTGACTTTGTTGACACTTTACACGCTCTCACAACTAGATTCGACTAAGTCTGTAAGGTCTGTGGAATTAAAGGTTTTAGACATTTGTTTAAGTGATATAAATGCGTATTGCTGAAAACTGACAGTAAACGATAAAGTATTTTAATGTTTGCCTTTCTATCACTAATAATATAAAAGCAATCATTATAATACTGTTTTGTATATCTTTTAATTAATTTGTCCAACGGTTCTACAGAAAAAAATAAAGAGGGAGAATGTGAACGCTGTGTGCGCAGGCACTGCTATTCTCAGCGTCATCAAAATAAAAGTCCCAAACATATCGGCCAAACAGAAAAACGTATCGACCAATGCCGATATTTGAAAAATGCCTGATAACAGCCATGGTGATATATCGGTCAACCACTAATAACACTTCTAGAGCGTGCTCTGCGAAGTTGCCTTTCAAAAATAAACAAATAATGACAGCTCTGTCCAGAGTGGTTTCATTAAAATCACCAAAAATGACGAGTATTTGGTTGCTGTAACATTACATTGGTCAAAAAATATCAAATTCCAAATGCGTGAGATGGAAAATCGATGCTTAGAGTACAATGGTGTCAGTAATCCCAATTTCGAAAGTGAGTTCTATTCTGTATACAAACGAAGCTGTAATTTAGGGGTGTCACTCCCGTATTTAAATGCAGTTGTCACTTCTGAAACCTTACAGTGTGTACAAGGCTGATGTGGTGTATTGACAAGCTCCTGGTTCAATGGAAGTTAGTCCTAGAACAAACCAAACAGTTCCCTGGCTCAATGCCAATCCCTAACCCAATGATGTTCAGTCCCACTCTTGGATGGCCACTGACCTGCATTTCTGGAAGTTTCTAGTGATCCTGACGACCTTGAATAGTTGGTTCAGGCTCGCTGGAACTCTGCTGGAAATTGAAACTCCAGGAGCACGATTAGAATTTAAAGTTTTGTCAATTTGGTAGCTAAAATCTACCTAATATCATAGAGTCATTTAATTGTGTGCTTCCTATCAAAAACGAATGACCATAGAAAAAAATTATGTATTGCTTCTGTCTCAGATCTGATGCAATCTATTCAGCCAAGTATGACGGGTCGGGACTGATCGAGGTGCTCAGAGGACATGAGTATCTCTCGCATCCGTTCGCTGTGACGATGTATGGTGGAGAGGTTTACTGGACAGACTGGCGCACAAACACACTAGCCAAGGCCAACAAATGGACAGGAAACAATGTCACTGTGGTTCAGAGAACAAACACACAACCTTTTGATCTGCAGGTGTACCACCCATCTAGACAACCGCAAGGTAATCTTCAAGCTTCATTTCAAGTTACTTTGATAGCAATATTACTAATGGCTATTTCACATGGCAAAGGAAAACAGTGGTATATAACCATCTAATATACAGTACCACCACAGGATCTTTTCGTAAAGAGTAACTGATTCAAAATGCTTAATTCCTATGGATTCCAAAAACTTGATTTTTCCCCAAACCAGTTAAATGCAAACCTCGCCTCATAACCGATTCTGAAGATTGCATTGGTCATGCAAATCACAGTGTTAAATGTCTACATAAAACTGAAACAAATACTAACTCCTATGCTTCACCTTAGTATAGCATTGGGAGCACAATTGATAGATAGTGGTACTGTTTGTTGTCATCAGATTCATCTGTGATTTTTGAATACATGAAGTCTAAACTATTGTTGACACATGATTGAGCCATTAAATCGGCTGTGGGTTTGGGTTTGAGCTTAACTGGTTTGTGAAGTTAGCGCTTGGGATGTTAGTATGCTCCTAAGCTAACAGCAGTTGTCTTAACTGAAAATGATACATTGAGAACACATATTGGGAAAAAAAATTGTTTTTATTGTATTATTTTAGATTTTCTTTTTGAGAATTGAGCTCATCGCAATGCATTCTGGGATTCTTAATTCATGAAGTAAACATGTAACGCTGAATACGTTTTTAGCGATTAATTTGATCTTTTTTCTTTTTAAACACCCCAAAATTGATTTCAGATACCACGGTGTTCAATATGGAGTGTCACTTTGAGCTACAGCCTTGTTGTCTGGACATCATAGATCATTTCGTTTTTTGTTTTCATTTCATTTCACGTTTTATTGTTGAGTAAATTTATAATTGTTTGATTAATTATTGAGTAAACTTTAATTTAGCAAAAGATCACAGGTCAAATTGAGGGAGGAGCCAGTCTGCTTGATGGACACATGTGTTAATGGCGTTTGGCACTTAATAAAGCAGCATGTGAATAAACTTGTCATGATAGTTTAGCTCAGTTACTTCATCTTATAGAGTCAGACATCTGTTTATTCATGTCTGACAGGAGCAAACACACGGGATGAATTGGTTTGGACATGCTTTCAGAAGTTACACTCTCTGCTCTGAACCCATAACCTTTGGATTTCTTATTCTTACTTACTTTTTCATCATACTTCCTACCCAGCATCGATATAGATCATGAATCATTCAAATATGCACAAATGCCGATAACTTCAAACGGCCAAACGTCGGCCAATTTATCTGCATTAGTCTATCATTGGTTCCTGTCTCAGCTGGTTTGTTTTTTTGGTGGCGGCAATACATTTGAAGGTGGTAATGACACAATCAAGCTCAATACTTCACCACCTCTCATCTCTCTCCAGCGCCGAACCCGTGTGCTGCTAACGGTGGCTTGGGCCCATGTTCTCACCTGTGCTTGATCAACTACAATCAGACGTTCTCCTGTGCCTGCCCACACCTCATGAGATTGAGTGAGGACAACCACACCTGCTACGGTAGGAACTAGAGCTCGTCTTCAGATTTATTCGCAACTTGACAGAATCTGTGTTGTATGCAGTTTTGCATCTTATTTTATTTTTATTGGCTTCCTGATAGAGTCCTGCATGAATTAAAACTAGTAGTGATAATGTTAATTAAAACTATTAAAATGCTTTTTTTTATTGAAATAATGAAATAAAATATAAATATAGATGCTAGCAGCAATTAAGTGTCCAAGCACAGAGGTAAAATGAAGAGCTCTTTAATTACTCCGTAAAGGCCAGGGTTCTCAACACTGCTACTGGCGTTCCGAATCTAACGAGACCTTATGATTTTATTTCACATCTTTTGACCAGTGCTTTGCCAAAACTACTCATGTGCCCCTAGGTCGTGCTTGTTATAACAAATATCAAGTTGCATTGTGGGGATAGAGCCTCATGTCCGTTTTTGTACAAACTTCATCAAGTTTGTTAACATGCTTGGTTTGGTATATCAAAAATATTTTTATTTATTCATTTATTTTGCTAGAATGCTCTGATTTTGGTAACAATTTTCAAAACTGCCTAGGACAAGTTCGAAAAAGTAGATTTTTTTGGGGAAAATTCAAAATTGGTAAAACTCTTCCCTAGTAAAAAATAAGTATTTTGAAAATACATTTATTTCATACCAAGTATAGTTCAAATCTATTAACATATTAACTAACAAATTGCTCAAGACTTACTGATATAAAAAAATAATAAACTTACTACTTGTGTACAATGCACATTTCTTAATATTAAGCCTAAATTAAGTGTTTTAATGTCACTGTTGATGAGGATTGTATGACTTTTGAATAACATCGGTCTTTAAATGCAATATATTTAAAGTGTACCTGAAGCATACTTACAATAGTTCCACTTTATCACAATCAGATAAACTTTAGTATATCTTTAGTTGGACTTCAGCAGTACTTCTGCACTAATAAAGTGCATTAAGCACAAAATTAGTTTAGCAGACTTTACGTTTTCTAGTTTAGTATACCACAAGTACAGTTGCAGGGTATTTTTTATTAAGTACATTAGTATGTAAATGTGTTTGTAGTATCCTTAGCATGAAATAAATGTATTTCAAATACAATTTATTATATTTATTTTTCACTAGGGTCAACCTGTAGAAATTTTAATTTTAGTTTTCTTTCGACTCGGTATAAGCCAAGGAATCAAATGAAAAAAACAAAACCAAAACATTTAGCTTTTAGAAACATGAGCGTAAATTTGGCCTGTTGGTGGCTCTACAGATTTTGAGTTCGAGACACCAAATTTACCTCCCGTAGGTGCTTAGTCTCGCATAGCCAGACCTTAAGACTGACGGCTGAAGGTCTGGAATAGATGACTGCGTTCATTGGCCAAGTCCCGCCCATGAGGCCGTTTGACCGACATGTCAAACAACCAATCACAGTTCGTTTCATTCAGCGTCACGTTTCGGGCGTGGAAATGTCGCCACAATAACAGTGTGTGAAACTCTCGGATGTATTTTAAAGACTCTATGCCACAAACTTTAAATATTTCACATACTTTAACAACTCCAGCGTTTAGTTGATCCTGATAAGCATCTGTTGTCACAGTTGTAAACACAACGGCTTTCTTCTTTGGTGAGGGGGTTTGGCGCCACGGCAACTTTGTTTCCAGGAAGAACGTTAAAGAACGCGACACACACGTCTTATAAATCCTGTATAATTCAACCAATCCGACGACGACTTCGACATTACTGAAGTGTTTCTAGATAAGTGTACCATATGTATCAGACGTTTAGCCAATGGGCCGTGGACGTGACGTCTGAGGCTGAGACTAGTAGGTGCGTAACTACTCATGTGCCCTCAGGACATGCTTGGTATTACACATACAAGTTTGGTCAGAATCCACTAAAGCGTTGAGAAGGTATCAATTTTTGCATGAATTGTGTTAAATTCTTTAAAACAGTTTACGAGAACGGTTTGGTCTAATGGAAAACTTTTGATGACTTTTTGCCAGCATTGTCTGAAGATGATCTGAGCCAATTTGATGAAAAGCAAACAAACTGTCTAAAACAAAGGAAATAAAACTTAAAAAAAGGAAATAAATGTAAAATTACGAAAAATGTTGACCTGTTTAAATTTTACATTTTGTTATGATTCGACTTGTCATGAACAAAGCAATCAGAGAATTTAGCATAAGAGACCTTACAGTTCAAAAGTTAGTAGCACAAATATGAATGCAACACGTGTTCGTTCTATGGGCTGCCATAGACTTCCAGAACGTAAGAAGAAGAAGAAGAAGAAAACTAACGGACACAATAGGTGCTTGTCCCCTAAAAAGCTATTTAAAAACTGAAACTTAAACCAAAATTAAAAGTAGAAAAAGTAAAATAAAACACGTTTAAAATACAAAAAATTACAAATCAAAATTAAAACTGAAATGATATAAATAAAATATATTTCAAAATATATAAAAAAATATTATAGTAGTATATAAATAACACTAATATAATGCTGAATAATGATAATCAAACTGTGATATAGTCCATATGAACACAACTACGAAGGGCAAAACAAGAGCTCACAAACCATGACTGAAACACAAGAGCGGACGTAAATCCTCGGAGAAATCAGGGATGATTAACTACATGTGTGGCTAATGAGGACTACTATAGAAACTAACAAGGTAATCCAAACACAGGAAGGATATACAGAGATGATGCAAACTGACAATACATTTCAACACAACAGACACAACCCCGGGATTGTTACTATATGCATTGGATCAACTTTCTCATAGATCTTTGCTTCAAAATGCCTGCAATTTCAAACATGATATTACAAAAAAATGCTAAGAATATATAAAAAACACTCTGTTTGAAAACTCTTTGAAGAAATGCCATTTATCTCTGCTGCCCCATATTAAAACTGCAACCTCACTCAAAGAAAGTTTGTACAATTAGGGTATATATGGGTGTATATCTTATTTGCATGGTGTAATGTACTTTGAATTATGCAATTTGCATTTTGTTGTATTTAGTGTTGGAGGAAATGTATATATTAACTGAAAATGTAATGTAAATTTCCCCCAGGACCTTATTTGTTTTTATTACAGTGCAGAGTGCTTTAATGATTCTAGACACAAATATATCAGCCTTTCTTATAAATAATAGATGTATTTTCCCAAAAGTTATGTTTCAGTTTGACGTTCCCAGTCAATGGATCTTCATAGCCTGCTGCCATTGGAATTCTTTTCCACTTCACAGTGACCTTATGTCCGGTTTGATTGTCTCTTCTTTGGCCCCAGTCATGACGGGTGTCTCTGTGTCTCTTCCAGAGTCGCGTCAGTTCCTGCTGTACGCCCGTCAGATTGAGATAAGAGGAGTGGACATCTATAATCCATACTACAACTACATCATCTCCTTCACCGTCCCTGACATCGACAACGTGACGGTTGTGGATTACGACGCTCTGGAGAAGCGCATCTATTGGTCAGATGTTCGGACTCAGACCATCAAGAGAGCCTTCATCAACGGCACAGGAATAGAGACGGTGGTGTCTGCAGGTACAGCATTCATTCACAGACTTCAGGTTGATTACAACACAAAATAACAGTGCTTTTATTCGATGTGTTTTTGTTGGGTTGCTTTAATATGGGAATGTAGTTGTTCCTTTGCTAGTGGATTTGCTTGGATGAATATATTAGAAATGTAAATTGCTGGACGTGTCCTGCAGCTGATGTTTACTGCAACACAAGCTGTTTTAGCTTTCCGTGTTCTCAGTGTTACTAGCACATAATTACATTTTGTGTAATCAGGAGTTTCATTTTAAATGCACTAACTTTCAAAAGTTTGTGGCCAGTATGAATACTTTTATTAAGCAAGGTAAATTAAATTAGTCAAAAGTCACAGTAAAGCATTTATAATGCAACAAAATATTTATATTTCAAATAAATGCAGTCCTTTTGAACTTTCTCTTCATTAGAAAATCCTAAAAAATAAAATGTGTGACGGTTTCCACAAAAATATTCAGCAGCACAACTGTTTTCAACATTGATAATAATCAGAAATGTTTCTTAAGCAGCATATCATCATATTAAAATGATTTCTGAAGATCATGGGACACTGAAGACTGGAGTTATGATGCTGAAAATTCTGCTTTTATCACAGAAATAAATTACAATTGACCATATATTCATATTGATTTTTTTTTTTATTGTAATAATATTTCACAATATTACAATTTTTATTGTATTTTTTATCAAATAAAAACATTTGCCTTGATGAGCAGAAGAGACTTTCGAATACTAAAAACTAAACAATATCTCAAGAAATCTTACTTTTGATAAGTTCAGGTTTAAAGTTCAAAGCAGATACTGGATATGATTGATTGTTGTCACAGTTATTCTGTGGGACTAAAAGCATAATTGGCTTCATATAGACCACCCCCAGTCAGTTCCATTGAGAGTAAAATCGTATGCATCGGTGTAATCTGTATGATTTTCTTTCTTCTGTGGATCACACAAAGTATATATTCTGAAGAATGTCTTCGTGTTTTTTGTTCATACAGTGCAAGCCAGTGTTGTGTTGGATCCCACTGAATTTCATTATATGGACAAAAACAGTTCAACTATTATTTAAAATCTCATCTTTTGTGTTTCTCAGAAGTCTGATATTTCTTTCAACTACGATTTCGGAAAAAAAAAACACGTTGATATGAGTGCAAATAAATGATGACAGAATTCAGTTTTTGGTGAACTATCCCATTGAGTTCAATCCCATAATTTACACAAGGCTTTAGAATATCAGGATGTTGTTGTTTAAATGAGAATCTCAGTCATTGGCTACAGTGCAGAACTGCTGCCGTGTTTACAGTCAAGTGTGTTTTTAGAGAGTGCTGTTTAAGTCAAATAAGCACAGCCCTCAAAACCAAATTACAGGCTTTTATGATGAAATAATGACTCACACTTTACCGTCAGTCTTTCTCTTCATCCAGATGTTTACCCCTGTGGAAATGCACTGAAAGTTTAGATGTCTATCATCTGATTAAATTATTCAAAGAATGAATATCTGGAAATGGTTATTTTGTGTGTGCTCAGATATTCCCAACGCTCATGGTCTGGCGGTGGACTGGGTGTCACGTAATCTCTTCTGGACCAGCTATGACGGCAATAAGAAACAGATCAACGTCGCCAGACTGGATGGCTCCTTCAAGAACGCTGTGATTCAGGGCCTGGACAAACCCCAGTGCCTCGTGCTGCATCCCATACTGGGGTGAGTCCACTCGTGACATTTACCCCAGAACGCTAACACAACAACGCAGCTGACTTCCTAAACGCAGGAAAATAAGATGCAAAACAGGATGTTACCACATGTGCTCTGCTTTTCTCATGTTTTACTGGAAGACAACATGACATAGAGTACAGGCTTTAGGAAAGTTTCCATTAGATTGTTTGTTTGCATGAAAAAGAGAAATGTCTTATATATATATGCATTGCAGAAAAAACCCCACTGCAGCACATTCAGTTTGAAGCACTCAGCACATGCTGCGTAAATAATGAAATCACGATTTAATAATTGCACAAGGCCATACTGTGATTTAAATTGTATTCTGGTTAATTAAGTCGAGTGTTTGGTGAAGGGATTCTTCTTTTCTTAACTGTTTCATGTCCAGGAAACTGTACTGGACTGATGGAAATAACATCAGCATGGCCAACACTGACGGCACGAACCGTAGCGTGATCTTCACCAATCAGAAAGGACCAGTGGGTGAGTGACAGGCTCACAAAGCTTATTACAGGATAGTACTGTGTTGTATAACTAATCCGATGGATACATTACTTATGGGGATAATACTAGAATCCTCCTCCTAATGATCATTTCCTTTGTGCACTTCTGAGCTAACAACACCCATCTACCAGCCCGAGAGGATCAGGTGATTCAGCGGATTACATTCTTCTACTTTTTTGTTAGTTTTATTTTTGGCCTTTAATACATAAAATGAGCTGACAGGAAGTGACATGGGTGGAGAGTGAGGAGAGGATCTCAATCTCAAACCATCCACAAGACTTGGTTCCAAAATGATGCGTTATTTATCATTTCATTTTAAACAATTTATTAAAAAAAATTAAATTCAACTTTTGGTTGTGAAAGTCAACAGAACTTGTTTTGTAGTTTCCTAGATGTCTTTTCTCACAGGTTGATGTAACCTTTTCATATCATGTGATATGTTATGGTATGTTAATGCCAATTTTAAGCTTAGCATTTAATGAAAAAACATAATTTATGACACTGTATAATGTACATATGCACAATGTATAATAAATCATTAAATATTTTAAAACTATGTATAATACATAAAATATTAAAAACAATGAATTTCAAATGAAACATTTTAAAATTATTGCAATGTATTATTATTATTATTTAATATTCTTAAATGAATACATGTAATGTGTGTAAAGAAAACATGATAACTTCCCATAAACACATTTGATTTAGTGTATAAATAATGTTGGGGCATTGCCTGACGGCGGAAGCAGACTGAGTCCTCTCATTATATCAATATGTCGATACGATGTAAATAAGAGGTTCATTGTTCAGAGAGTGAACTGAAGGGAGTGACAGCTTTTAGTGATTAGACGGAGCACTCTTTCTGCGATGAGTTTGCGATCATTCTAAGCTGTATAATAGCCTACTGTCTGTTTCAGAACAGAGATATTCCTCTGTAAAGAAAGTATTGTGCTTGACTCTCTCGTGTGCTTTTTCTAGGCGCGCCGGCGCAAACTGACGCGCACTCGTATAAATGCTCGAATGCTACAAAATCTTCCGCTTAATAATAGATTACATTTTTTATTTGTTTCTCTGCAAACCGTATGGCTTAATAACACTTGGTATACGGAATGAGTTGCATGGGATACTTTTTATGACATTTGAATCCTTTTTGTAAAAAGATTAATGTTTACATTTCAATAAATTGAATAGTGCAAGCATTTGTTTCTATAATGCCTTCTTTTGCGATCCGACAAAAATAAGGTAGCCTAATATGGCTTTAGAACAGTATCAAGTTGACTAATTATTTACTTAAGGTGTGAAATAAACTAGTTATATCTATAATCAATGCGAGAGAGAGCAAGAAAAATAAGTGTTGGGCGTAAAAGAGCATATCATTATTGTGTCGGGGCCCCAGAACTGAAATTTGCTTACCTTTTACCTTCTACTAAAGTAACCACAAATGAACCATGGTTTTGCTATACTAGCCATAGCATAATAAATCAGAATGACTACACGCATTGCACACATAAAGAGCACGTGAACTCTGCAATGCCCAGATGTACAAAACAGACCCTCACACCTCTGTAATTAACACGGAGATGTTAGTCCTGTCCGAAATGGTACAAGAAAATAGCAGACATCAGGTGATCAGAATCAAACTAGTCCCGTCCGTATAGTGCTTAGGACTACTCCTGTTACTCCCGCGCTCTACTCATCTGGATTCTCACCTTGTGGATTCGTCCTCATCTCTGAAGCTCCAGTCTCCTTCTCCAGCTCCCTGTTTCCACGGTTCAGTCTATTAAGACCTGCAAGAGGAATATAGCCCTCCTTCCTGATTCCTCCTCCAGTCTCCAGCTCCCCTTGTGTTCTCCATGACCCTGTAAGAAAAGACTAACATGCATAATCTTTCAGCTACCAGGTGTTACTCACCTCCTTCCATGGACAATATGTTTGACCCTCGCTCTGATTTTACCTTATGCTCTGATTTCGACATTAAATCATGCACTGTTGTTTCACTGAGTCTGTGGAGGAATAATGGAGATAACAAAGTGTGTCTTTTATAACAAGTGGATATACTGTGATACCGGTTGATCATATATTCACACACAGTCTGGTAAAAGTTTACAATAAGTTCCATTTGTTAATGCTACCAACATGAAATAACAATGAGAAATACATTTGTTACAGTATTTATTCATCTTTTTTTCAACGTTAAATATGCATAGTTCTGTCCATTGTTAGTTCAACCCATTGATTAATATTTCCAGAAGCAACTATTAGTTTTAATAATGTATTTTTCATTGTTAGTTAATGTTAACAAATGGATCCTTATTGTAAACTGTTACTTGTATGTTTATGTGTGGTTGGGTAGTATATGAGACCCAATATGTCTGATGACCTTCTTTTTAATAACTTGAGCAGTGCTTTAGAAGATATTAAGCAGACAGTCTACTAATGACTTCTAGTCGACATGTAGTTGCTCTTACTTACTGCTAGTAGAATGTCTAAAGTGACCGATCAAAATAAAGCGTTAGAAGATATTAAGCAGACAGTCTACTAATGACTTCTAGTCGACATGTAGTTGCTCTTACTTACTGCTAGTAGAATGTCTAAAGTGGCCGCGTTATCTTAAGCACATCTGCGTTCTCTTGAGCTGTTGGTCTGTGTCTGTGCTGCAGGTCTGTCCATTGACTTCGACGCAGGACACCTGTACTGGATCAGCTCAGGAAACAGCACCATTAACCGCTGTAAGCTGGACGGAGCAGGACTGGAGGTGTTAGACGCAGTCAAAGGCAAACTGAACAAAGCCTCTGCGCTGGCTATCATGGGTAAATACAGCACTGATCATTTCATTGGCTCTCTTTTTTGAAATACTAATGTTTCGACTGATGTTGTGTAGGGGATAAGCTGTGGTGGGCGGATCAGGGCACGGATGAGATCGGCACCTGTGATAAGAGTGATGGAGGAGACTGGAAGGTCTTGAGAAACAGCACGTCTCCCATGATGCACATGAAGATCTACAATGAGACCGTGCAGACAGGTTAGAGAATCAGTGTCTAAGGAATCATTCAGTTGACAGCCGAAAGAATATGTGCTGAGTGTAAATTGTGATTTTCAGGCTAGGTCCTTGTGTCTACATTTAGCCCCATTAGTATTGAAAAAAATGATTGTTTGGGCTTGAAATAATGACCTTGACTTAATTTAAAGCGATAGTACAGACAAAAATTAAATTAGCTATATATGTACTCACATTCAAGCCATCCACGATGTAGATGAGTTTGTTTATTCATCTGAACAGATTTCAATAACTGTATCATTACATCTCTTACTCACCAGTGGATGCTCTGCAGTGAATGGGTGCCGTCAGAATGAGGGCCCAAACAGCTGATAAAAAACATTACAACAGTTATCCACACCACTCCAGTCCATCAATGAACATCTTGTGAAGCAAAAAGCTGCATGCTTGTATGAAAAAAAAAATATGAGGGCTAAAATATGAGGTTAAGGCTTACTCCAGTGAAAAGCTTCATCCCTTGTTGTCCTCTCACATCAAAATCCACCCACATATTTGTTTAGATCTGTTTTGAACAGATTTGGTTTGTAAACAGTGCTTGATCTGTGCAGATGTCTCTCCTGATTCAGACTTTTTCACTGGAGAAAGCACCATTGTGGGATTGTGGACTCCAAAAAAATGTCTTAAAAATGTTATAATGATGGATTTATTTCTTAAAAACATGCAGCAGTTTCCCTTCGCCAGATATTAATTGATGAACTGGAGTGATGTGGATTACTTGTGGATTATTGTTATGTTTGTATCAGCTGTTTGGACTCTCATTCTGATGGCACCCATTCACTGCAGTGCATCCGTTGCTGAGGCGAAACATTTCTCTCTTCATCTTGGATGGCCTGAGAGTTAGTACATTTTCAGAATATTTTCATGAACTATTCCTGTTTAAATGCTTATGGCACATTACTATACAGAGTTAGTGCAGATGACCCCTGGTTAAACTGAATTGTGGGTGGTTTGTTAGATGCAGCGCTTTTGTACTGAAATTCGCCCCCTAGCTAAACTGAGTTTGCTGGCCTTGACTTTGAGTGTTGTATCATCAGGTTCAAACTTGTGCAGTAACAACAATGGTGACTGCTCTCAGCTATGTCTGCCCACGTCTCCCAGCACCCGCTCCTGCATGTGCACCGCGGGATACAGCCTGAGGAGCGGACAGCAGTCCTGTGAGGGTACGAACCTGGCATTCAGACTCTCAATTATGTGTGACTTCCTTTTGAGAAAATGACATGGAGGTACAATAGACCACAGTGTTTGCATTTCCTTCAGAGAACAGCTGGAAACAACATACCAAACTTACAGAGGAGCAGAAAACAGCACAATAATATTAGAAGTCACTTCAATGCTGTAGGTGTTGCTATTTCTTGCAATTCTCTATTTATTAATTAAAGATTCTATTAAATGTTTTGTAGTCAACAACTACAAAAAAGGTTTGAAATAATATCTAATACATTTATTTAAAAAAAATATAATACGGTAAATTGTAACAGCATAAATGCTTGGGGTAAATCCATGGGTGTTGCTTTAACTATGGATGTTTTAACCGGACAAAACAGATCTCTCTTGCTGTCTTTATAGATAGCATTTTATGTATATTGAGTAGACATAATTACATTTTCACACTTTTTATAAAAAAAATCAATTATTAATTTTAATTTTTTTTGGACGAAGAAATTAAGCAAGGACACATTAAATTGATCAAAAGTGACAGTGAAGACATATATAATGTTATAAAAGATTTCCATTTCAAATAAATGCTGTTCTTTTGAACTTTCTATTCATCAAAGACAAAATTCAAGTATCACGGTTTACATCAAATATGCAGCATCAACTGTTTTCAGTATTGATAAATCAGCATATTAGAATGATTTCTGAATGATCATGTGACACTGAAGAGTAATGATGCTGAAAATTCAGCTTTGATCACATAAATGATTTAAAATTGAAAAAAGGGTATTATATTATTTACATTATTACTGTTTTTACTGCAACTTTGGCGAGCAAACCTTTAAAACCTTGATTGGCAATTTATATTAAGATTAGTTCTGGCGGGAAAAACAAGGATACAACAATTAAATCTATACATAATGTCAAGTAGCAATGAATTAAGGCCTGTATGTGATCGTTGTGTTGATTTCAGGTGTGGGCTCTTTCCTGCTGTACTCTGTTCATGAGGGCATTAGAGGAATCCCACTGGACCCCGCAGACAAATCCGATGCCCTTGTCCCGGTTTCAGGAACATCACTCGCCGTCGGGATTGATTTTCATGCCGGTGAGTCTCAACACTAATGATTTATATCCCCATGTTTTCAGATGAACAAGAGTGAGATAATATGACCAGGAGTTAAATGTGACTGGAAAAGTCTGAAACACATTACAAATAAGAATAAATTATGTTTGCCTGTCAGTAAATGTAATATTTATGGATATGTTCCAGTCTGGTTTTTGCTGTTGTAGTACGTATTCAAAAAGCACCCTCTGTCTTATATACACTGTGATGTATGATTTTTTTTAAACACAATTTACTTCATTTGTATCATTGTATATTTTTTATAATTCATTATCTTGCCTATAGTTTTGCCTTTTAATTAATTGTATTATTATGTTATTTAATAATTACTGGAATAATTATTTTGTGTGTGTGTGAATTTTTGACTACTTTCTGTTGCATTCATTTTTTTTTTTTGAGTGAGTGAGTTCAGTAGCATATTGTGGCATATTAGGATATTCAAATAGTATCAAGAATTGTAAAAATGCACTGGTTCCTGATATCTACTGGGATTCTGATATTGGGGAGACTGTAGTGGCCTCAAAGGATGCTATGCAGCCGAATGATGAGTATTTCATGTCATATCTGTTATTATATCATGTGATTTAGCAGTGCTGCAGTAGCATCCAGCAACTATCTAACAGCCAAGAGTTATTTTTAGGTTCTGGTGTCAATATACAATGTATTATAAACATAAGAGAAAAATACAGTAACTGTCTTTAATCTTTTTAGTAATTCATACCTGTGCTCTTTCTGTTGTCATGTAGATAATGACACCATCTATTGGGTTGACATGGGTTTGAGCACCATTAGCAGAGCTAAGAGAGATCAGACGTGGAGAGAGGACATCATCACTAACGGCATCGGCCGTGTGGAGGGCATCGCTGTCGACTGGATCGCCGGTGAGTCTCAAGCACAGACACTTTTGACACTTTCAGGTGCGTTTAGAGCTTTATTACAATACTGATGAGCAAAACCTTGCCTTGTTCCTCTGTGCGCTGTAGGAAATATCTACTGGACGGACCAAGGCTTTGATGTGATTGAGGTTGCCAGATTGAATGGCTCGTTTCGATATGTGGTCATCTCCCAAGGACTGGACAAACCTCGGGCCATTGCTGTACATCCTGAGAAAGGGTGAGATCTGAGTAACTTTGTGTCAGTTATTGTGTGTTTCTGCGCTCTCCTCATGGCTGGTTGTATGTGCAGGTATCTGTTTTGGACGGAGTGGGGACAGTATCCACGCATAGAAAGATCTCGTCTGGATGGATCTAACAGAGCTGTGCTGGTGAACGCCAGTATTAGCTGGCCCAACGGCATCTCCATTGACTATCAGGTGCGTAGGACACATTGATGTCAACCCTGTGTCAATCTACCGTATTGACCCGAATATAAGACGACCTTGATTATAAGTTGACCCCCCCCCCATTCTTTTTTTTTCTTTTTTCTTAAATTATTTTCATGTGGCATATTTTTTCTTATTTATTTTATTTTTTATACACTTTTTGATATACCATAAAAATAACAGGTAGCCAGATAATTCAGGCTATCCATCTCATAGTAGCCTAGCAAAATGTCATTATCAGTAGAAGTGAAATCTTATTGTAGTCTTCAGATCTGGGTAGTGTCTTACATTTGAAAATCACTTAGAGAGGGAGTTTGTTCCCATCAGTCTAACATCACAGTCACGACGCATGCCGCTGTAAGCATTTCTTTTTCTTTTGTTTTCACTCGCGATCTTCTAACATTATTACAACACACATTACAATACGTACTTCATGGCACACTCTTTTTATGCGTATTTTTCGCCACCTATTGTTGTATTATTGACACGTCGAGTCAGTATGGTAATACTTTTAAACTCATAAGCACTAGGGGTGTAACCCTTCACTTGTTTATTGATGCATCAATTGCAAATTATGACAATTTATGGATTTTAAATCGTGAATCACTTGCTATAGTTAATAATTAAAAAAATATATAATTTTAAACATGAAAAACGCATGGCCTTTTCTATAGAATAAATGTATCAGGAGATGCATTTGTATACCGTAATTTAACATTTTAGTTATTAAATTGAACTAAACTGAATATCATTATGAATTGGACCTAATCAAATCGTTCTGGATTTGTATTCCTGAGCCAAATTGAAAATGAATCATGAATCTTGAATTGATTTGCTCTCTACCCACAGTAGCATATTGATAAGCTTATTATGCAATACTTAAATAATCAGACAAGTATATATAGTGACATATTGGATGAAATCCATTTTAATTATATTGATCACATTTTTTATTCGTTCATACATTCACAATCCACGGAGGTAAATACAACCCAGTTTCATGTGAAACCCGTTAGCTAGCTAGATATATATAGATAGATAAACAGACAGACAGACAGTCAGATAGACACGCACAGACAGACAGACAGACAGACAGACAGACAGACAGACAGACAGACAGACAGATAGATAGATAGATAGATAGACAGACATATAGACAGACAGACAGATAGATAGATAAACAGACAGACAGACAGACAGACGATAAATAGATAGATAGACAGACAGACAGACAGACAGACAGACAGACAGACGATAAATAGATAGACAGACAGACAGACAGACGATAAATAGATAGATAAACAGACAGACAGACGATAAATAGATAGACAGACAGACAGACAGACGATAAATAGATAGACAGACAGACAGACAGACGATAAATAGATAGATAAACAGACAGACAGACAGACGATAAATAGATAGACAGACAGACAGACAGACGATAAATAGATAGACAGACAGACAGACAGACAGACGATAAATAGATAGATAAACAGACAGACAGACAGACAGACGATAAATAGATAGACAGACAGACAGACAGGACAATAAATAGATAGACAGACAGACAGACAGACGATAAATAGATAGACAAACAGACAGACAGACAGACAGACGATAAATAGATAGACAGACAGACAGACAGACGATAAATAGATAGATAAACAGACAGACAGACAGACGATAATAATAGATAGACAGACAGACAGACAGACAGACGATAAATAGATCGATAAACATAAGACTAGACGATAACAGACAGACAGACAGACAGACGATAAACAGACAGACAGACAGACAGACAGACGATAAATAGATAGACAAACAGACAGACAGACAGACAGACAGACGATAAATAGATAGACAAACAGACAGACAGACGATAAATAGATAGACAGACAGACAGACAGACGATAAATAGATAGATAAACAGACAGACAGACAGACGATAAATAGATAGACAGACAGACAGACAGACAGACAGACGATAAATAGATAGACAAACAGATAGACAGACAGACAGACGATAAATAGATAGACAAACAGATAGATAGACAAACAGACAGACAGACAGACAGACAGACGATAAATAGATAGACAAACAGACAGACAGACGATAAATAGATAGACAGACAGACAGACAGACGATAAATAGATAGATAAACAGACAGACAGACAGACGATAAATAGATAGACAGACAGACAGACAGACGATAAATAGATAGACAAACAGACAGACAGACAGACGATAAATAGATAGACAAACAGACAGACAGACGATAAATAGATAGACAGACAGACAGACAGACGATAAATAGATAGATAAACAGACAGACAGACAGACAGATGCACAGACAGACAGACAGACAATAGATAGATAGATAGATAATGAATGAATTTAGTATGAATTAAGCACATTGTTTGCACGATTTAGCATGTTTCTATAATGAATTAGCACATTGCTACATGTTTTAGCACATTGCTAGCATGTTTATATCATGAATCAACACAACGCTAACATGCTTAGCATGTTTCTAGCATGATTTAACACTTGGTTGATGGCTGCGGTTTGTTTTGTCTAGGTGGGCAGCTTACTATAGTTTGACCTACATATTTGCCTATCACATGAATTAATGCACTAGAAACTTCAAGCGACTTAATATAGATGCACACTAAACACAATAACACGGACTATATTTGTGTGTCCTGTAGGAGAGTTTTCTGTACTGGTGTGACGCGCGCACGGATAAGATTGAACGCATTAACCTGGAGACGGGCGAGAACAGAGGTGTGGTGCTTTCCAGCAACAACATGGACATGTTCTCCGTATCTGTGTTTGAGAGCTACATATACTGGAGCGACCGGTCAGTGCAAGCTCCAATTCCTCATCACCAGCATGATGTTTAATCGACAGCATTGTTTAAGACAACTTTATTTGATTTGCTATGCATATTTAAAGAGCCTTTTGAACTACAACCAGATGATGTTAAAGCTGAAGCGTCCAATTTCTATATGTTAAAAGTTTTACAAATAACTATATATTTTTAAATTTGCACATCACAATTATTATTGTATTTATTTATTAAAAAAGAAGATGTTATTTCTTTAGGACTCATGCGAATGGTTCAATAAAGCGTGGCAGTAAAGACAATGCAACTGATTCATTGAGTCTGAGGACAGGCATCGGCGTCCAACTCAAAGACATCAAGGTCTTTAACAGAGCGCGACAACAAGGTGAGTGTTAAAGGACTTCGTAAAACAACCTCCAATACAACATTAATCATGCAGAGACATTTTTATATTGACCCTTTTTGAAGGCAATCGTTTCTCATTTTGTTTAACTTGATGTACTAAAATAAATACAATTTATATTTATATTAAAAATGAATAAAAATATCTAGACAAAACAATATTACTAAAACTTTAAACAAATTTAAAATGGAATATAAAAAAATAAAAACTAATTCAAAATCTATAAATAAAAATAAATGTGTAAAAACCTATAACTAAAATAGCACTGGTAATGTTTTATTGTTACTGTCCTTCTCTGCTTCACTGAAAACGTTATAATAATATATAGTTTTAACATATATACAGTAAGTATAATATATTATTATATGAATATATACTAACAACAAAATGTAAACTATTTATATTCAGATTTTTGACCCCTTTTTCTGTATTGTTCAAGACAACAGTTTTAAATAAAATCGTCAACATGTTGATATCTCATTTCTTGATTGATTAACTAAGTCCCTAACTTTGCATATTGTTTTCATGCTAATGCCAACAGCGTTGAATCTATGAACTAGATTCAGATTAAACCAATCTCTCTGCAGGAACTAATATCTGCAAGAAGAACAACGGTGGCTGCCAGCAGCTGTGTCTTTTCCGGGGTAACGGACAGAGAACGTGTGCTTGCGCTCACGGAATGCTAGCCGAGGACGGTCAGCGTTGCCGTGACTACGACGGATACCTGCTGTATTCAGAACGTACGATATTAAAGAGCGTGCACTTATCGGACGAATACAACCTCAACGCACCCATCAAACCGTTTGAAGATCCCGACCACATGAAGAACGTCATCGCGCTAACGTTCGATTACCATGGAGGTGGCGGGAAAGGAGCCAATCGGATCTTCTACAGCGATATCCACTTTGGAAATATTCAGCAGATCAATGATGACGGGTCTGACCGGAAGACAGTGGTCGAGAGTGAGTTACAAATAATCACGTCTCTCTACCTTAATTCTCTAGTTTATGTTTCGTTTCGTTAGATGGCGACTTGATCTCAAACTCAAACTGACATAACATTTAATAACCAATAATAGACATAATTCTTAAAAAAATAAAAATGATAACAGAAAATATAAATGAATTCAAAATATTCCTAGTAAAAAAGGTACATATTTACAATACATGATCTTCTGAATAATATCTGTCTTTAAATGCAATATATTTAAAGTGTACCTGAAGTACACTTTAGCACAATCAGATATACTTCAGTTTATCTTTAGCACTACTTCCACACAATTGAATTAAGTAGAAAATGTGTTTTTCTAATTTGGCAGACTTTAAGTTTACCAGTTTAGTATACCACAAGTACAATTGCAGGGTATTGCTATTAAGTACATACATATGTAAATGTATTAGTATATGTAGCATGGAATAAATGTATTTCAAATACATTTTAGTATATATTTTTTTCACCAAGGATTGATTTAAAAACTTTTATAGTATCTTAATGATAAGAATTCAAATTGAGCATTTTACGCACACTGTTTGTGGTACAGACATCAACGATAAATCAGATTGTTGAAAAAAAAGATTGTAGAGTCTGTCATTGTGTTTATGTATAGTCATTTTGCAGTCCCCAAAACAAGTCTATGTGTTTGAATATGGAGTAGTGTTTTGTAGAGGTCTGACACACGATCAAACCGGACTGGGAAAGTCTGAAGTCACAATAAACTCATTCTTTCATAAGACATTTGGCTCTCACAGAAGGAGAACTGAGCAAAGAAAGATGTGCGTATCTGTTTATTCTTCTGTTGCTACAAACATCACATGAATGAAGGATAATTATAATAATGGCAAACTCTCAACAAAATGCCTCCTGAAAGAATGTCCTTGTGCTGAAGTGAAAAAGTAGTTCTGTCTGAAGCTACAATCAAAACCAGATTCGCTATACATCCTTTCGTTTTATTTTAGGCAGCAATGTGGTTATGAACAATAGTGGTTGGCTTTATAGATTCATTTATAGAGTCCTGCCCTGTACAAATATAATATCTAGAGATCGACCGATATATCGATTTACCGATATTTTCCCCGATATTTAAGCGTTTTACCATCGGATATCGGTTTTGTAATATCGGATTCATCGATAAATGCCACCATCTAGTGGTTGTTTTGAGAACTGCGTGCAGGATCGATACTGCAGCGCGTCTGAGGGGAGACGAGACAACATCAACGGTGTCCAGGTACTTGATTTGCTGTAGTTAGAAAACTTTATTTAACATTACAGCCATTAATGCACAAATTGGATGTATTAAATAAATGCCTGATATGCAGTTTATGCGGCTTGGCTCTAAGAAATAGAAACTCACGGAGTCACGTAAGGTAATCTGTCAATCTTTCCCAATAGAGACGTAACTGTTCATTAATTAAATAATACAGCCATGAATGAGTGCATGTTGGAAATAAAACTCTCTCTGTTGCTCATCAATAGTCCCGTGAAGCTGCTTTCATATTGCTGTTCACTCAACGATTGATGCTCAGGAGAAGCTCCAGCACGGCCACAACATGTCACTTTATACAAGATTCACTCGTTTAAAACACACTAAATTATATTAACATTTACTATAGAACTATATAAGAGCCAATAAACATCTAAATAAATACATCTCTATCGAAATTAATGATTTATTATCTCCGCAAGCGATCGCAGTTTGAGTATAGTTCTGTGTAAATAAATAAACCACGCTGTCAACATTTTATAATCTAGAAGACCAAAACATTTTAATAATTCTGATAAATCATGCCAGTTAAGAAATGCAATAAAATACGATGTTTTGTTTGTTATAGTTTATTTCAATATTCCAGAGAATATTATTCAGTGAATTATTCTTCACTCGTTAGTCTATTAAACAGCGTTTAAACCTAAAACTGTAGTTTAAAATGAAGTTGATATGACTCCTGTCCTTTATTTTCTCCATTTGAATACTTTAGACATTCTTTTGCTTATTGTTAATATCAGTGTTGCTGATGATGCTTTTTATAAAAAAAATATTGTTGTAATTTGAAGATTAAATTTAACATGACTGTAAATGTTCAACCATTTTTTATTGTTGTTAAGATGACTGAAAGGTGGAAAAACCAAAGTGAAGAATGGACTTACTTCACTCTGTTATTTATTTACTTTTCCCAATACATATCAGTTATTGGGAACATAAACATGCAAATAATTGGTATCGATATTAGTTATAAAAACTCAATATTGGTCGATCACTAATAATATCCAGCTGTTTTTACTTTTAAGTAGCAAATTTATAAATTCAATTCATCGTTTAGATATTGTGTATGGAAGACCCAAAATGTAGTCATGTAGTATTTATTTACTGGTTTAATCCAGCAATTATAATAATAATTATAAGACAAATGATCTACGTGCCACATATTTTTCTGTAAAGGTGGGCTATTTGTTTTTTGCAGTAAAGCTATTTTCGTCATTTACAATATGTGTTCTTTTTGGCTTGTTATACATGTTAAACGCCTTTCTTTTGTCCCATGTGGTTTTCATTACACTGGTTCTGAACGGTTATGTAATTAAAGCCAGGCGTAAATCTAGCGATAAATAACAAAACATTTCATTTCTAACATCCTACACATCTGACATTGATCCGTCATCAGTCATGAATGAACAAACAAACAATGAATCATTTGCTTTCTTTTTCCCCTGTTTTCCGAGGTTGTTTTGGCCAGATATAATTGACTCATGACTAACTCACATATTTGGATATTGCATGTAAACATGGTGCAAAATAGAGCACGGCTCTACAGAACAAGATTTTCTGCAGATGTGGCGTCACACTCGGTCAAAGCTTAGTCTGTGGAGAAATTACCCGTCTTGAGCCACTAACTCAAGTCCAGCTAATTTATTTATTACAGTTTAATGTTGGCATTTTATTTTTGTATCATTACTTCATCATAGTTGCGCTCTGTTTTTGTTATTTTTATTTGTTAAAGGGTTAGTTCAGGCCCAAATTAAATCTGTCACTTTCTTCTGTGAAACATGAGATTCTGAAGGATGTCCATGCTGCTCTTTTCCTTACAGTGAAAGAAGGTGCATTCAAAGGTGCCTTAATTAGTGCATTCAAATCAAGTCATAGTCCATCTGATTTATTGTGCTTTCTTTCTACACGTTATACCTTTTGCATCACCAAGACACATGAGAACCAATGATATTTGAGATTAACCAGATGTATATGCAGCACTGATATTACAACTTGCTAGACTGAATGTGAAGTCACACTGGCTACGTTTGCATGCACAATTTGTGGTTCAATCGGACTGAATTCATTCTGATTGATGAATCTGAATGTAGTGTTTACAAGAACGGGTTGATGTGCGCATTTATATGTCACAAGCTTCAAATCGGAATATATTTTTTTCTGACATGCGCACACTGCACTAATATAGTTTCTCACTGTTTGCACATAACAACCACTCTCCTGCGCTGTTTCTTCATTTGTTTGTAACAGAAGAAATTATATTTTTCAATTTCTGGATAAATATACATATATACCTCAGAAAAATGCCCCTCCCGTGCACAAAACGGGTTCCCTGATGATGAGACTGTGGGAGGTTGTCCTGCTCCACTTAACAGTTGCCGAGTGAAAGGAGAGTTTTATAACAGGACATGCATTTAAACAACACTTTATTCAGATTGAAGAACCGCTTGTTGTGCACATCATTATGATCATGCATAATGAACTATATTTGAGCAGTGTGCGCATGTCAGAAAAAAATCTATTTCTATTTAAATCTAAATCTATTTGAAGCTTGTGACATATAAACGCGCACATCAACCCGTTCATGTGAACACTACATTCAGATTCATCAATCAGAATGAATTCAGTCCGATTGAAACACAAATTGTGCATGTAAACGTAGCCAGTGTGAATGCTTTATTCTTATAACAACACAATAAACATGCAATAAATAACTAAAGCATAAAGAATTGACAGTATTGTTTGCACACATACTGTAGTAAGAAATAGTAATTACATTCAAAGGATATTTCCTTCAGAAGTTACAAAAGTAAATACATTAATGTAATGGTACATTAAATAATGGTATAGTAATGGTACATTAACTTTACTAACAGCCAGATTTAGGCTTTGTAATAAAATAATGTTTTTCCTAGAATTCTAATATAATTCAATTTTGAATATTTTCTCTCTCTCTCTCACTCTCAAACGTATTAACGTATGTTTTCAAAGTCAACGGGTAGTCAAGTGAAATAATCACAATCTCAGTACTGACCAAGCAGACCAACCGAGCAGCTCAACAGCATGTGACAAATTCCATGAACGCGCTGTCTATAATTTCTAAAATGTTTAGGTAAAATACATTTTTTGAATCATGTTTTCCCCATATGTATCTGTCTGCAGATGTTGGGTCAGTGGAGGGGTTGGCGTATCATCGGGCCTTGGATACTTTATACTGGACCAGTTACACCACGTCCACCATCACCCGCCACACTGTGGACCAGAGCCGCTGGGGGGCTTTCGACCGGGACAATGTGGTCACGATGTCAGGGGACGACCACCCGCGGGCGTTTGTCCTGGATGAATGTCAGAAGTGAGATGTTCATTTCACAACAAAATCATTATTTCAACATTCAAAACTTATTCAAATTCACTAACTGTTCCCTTCAGCATGCCACTACTAGGAAGACGTGAAGATTATATCACACTCAATGTTTTGCCATTGACTCACATTCCTCTGCTTTTCATCAGCTTGATGTTTTGGACCAACTGGAATGAGCATTCACCCAGTATCATGCGCGCCCAGCTGTCCGGATCCAATGTCCTGGTGATCATCAGCAGTGACATCCGCACTCCCAACGGACTCGCCATCGACCATCGTGCCGAGAAGCTCTATTTCTCAGACGCTACGCTTGATAAGATTGAGCGCTGCGAGTATGATGGCTCCCGTCGTTATGTAAGTCAGAACTTGCACCCACGAGTGTCAAGTTTTCATTTTGCTTAACTTGCACCATGACTCCAACAAGTCAAATCCTAATGCGTCCAGACCAGCCACAATCATGATGTGCAGGAAGACATTTCATTGCATTTTGATAGCGTAGTTAAATCCCACTAGTCCAAAAACAAGGCTGTACAGCAGGGCCATAAATTAACTTTTCCATTAAGGCGCAATATTTGCCCCTGGAATTGATTTGCTTTTACTTTTTACCTTTGGTAAGGGCATTTTTGTATTACCTTAAAGGGATAGTTCACCCAAAAATGAAAATGTGATGTTTATCTGCTTACCCCCTGCAGGGCATCCAAGATGTAGGTGACTTTGTTTATTCAGTAGAATACAAACTAAGATATTTAACTCAAACCGTTGCAGTCTGTCAGTCATATAATTGCAATCAATGGGACCCACGGCTTTGAGAGTCAAAAAAACACACAGACAAAACCAAATTAAACCCTGCGGCTAGTGACGATATATTGAGGTCTTAAGACACGAAATGATAGGTCTGTGCAAGAAACTGAACAGTATTTATATAGTTTTTTCACCTCTGATCCATCGCAAAGTCCAACTGTCCTGAGTGCGTTCACAACAGCCGGCACATAACGCACCAGCATTCTCTGGCATATAGATATATATATATACGTAGATACCTCATTAGCGACTGTTTCTATGGGCCGCTATACATATGATCGAATGGGGTATCTATACAGATGTATGCTCTGGCATAGCAGACGCATGCGCGGAAGCGATCTAAACAATGAGTGACTTATACGAGTGATAGATCGTTTCCGTGCCGGCTGTTGTGAACGTAGGGCTGCCGCGATAACCGCAATATCGCAATACCGCACTATTGACGAGAATAACCATAGAGGAATGCAACAACCGCAGCAACCACAATATTACTGTGTTTTCTTTTTTCGTAAATGGTTATGCCCTTCTCGTTTTACACTTCGTGCATGTGTACTGAATATTAAATAAGTTAGTAATGCTGATAACATAATGTGTACCATGCTGATTTGTACAGAGGCTCAGTAGATTTATCACTTAACAAGCATAAACAGACAGCGAATGAGAAAGAGGTCGACTGAGCACGTGCGATTACCTGCGTCTGTCCTTCAGGCCGAGTCATGTGTATTTGTGAAAATAGATTGTCATGTCCAAGGAAAGCAAAATCTCTGTCTTAGCATCGACGCTCTGCTGGCCAGCTGAGACTTTAAAGGGGTCGTATGATGCGATTTCAAGTTTACTTTCTCTTTGAGTGTTACAAGCTGCTCGTGCATAGATGAGATCCCTGAAGTTACAAAGACTAAAGTCTCAAAACCAAAGAGATATTCTTTATCAAAGTTAAGACTCTGCCAGGCCGCCTAAAACGGCTCATTCAAACACGCCCCCACATGTCTACGTCAGGATGTGGAAATATTTGCGTAAGGCGTGGTTTCAATAACTGCAGTAGTGCATGTCAGACAGAAACTGTTTCAAGGTGAAAGCAAAAGCACTTTATTTGGCCTTTATCAGTTCAGCAGCTTCTGCAATCTCACAAAGACTCCTGGTATAACCACTGAGGCTGTACTTTGTACTTTGCAGAATTCAGCCAGTTAGTTGTTTAGCGGTGAATAATCTGATTGCCTCTGATTGGCCACTGCATTCATAAGTTTAACAGAAACCAGTGTGATTGTTTATGATTGTATTTGAACAGATCTAAATGTAATGCAGCAATCGACACTTCATTCAGATCTTGATTTCTCACAACTTGTGTGCTTTTCCTGGGAGGCGAACGTGCAATCGTGCACACAAAGCAATGTCAGGATTTTTGGGGGAATTAAGGCGAACAGCTCTAATAGTTTTAGTTTAATTGTGAATTTAAGGGCATTTTAGTGGCATTTTTGCCCCTGTTAAATTCCCAACCTGCTGTACAGTAAACATCACATATATTCTGATTGGCAGGGCCCTAAATATGTGTAATTTCAACTAAACAAATGGTTCCTTTCTATCTGTTTTGGCGTCTGTAGGTGGTTCTGAAGAATGAGCCAGTGCATCCTTTCGGTTTGGCCGTGTATGGTGACCACATCTTCTGGACAGACTGGGTGCGCAGAGCCGTCCTCAGAGCCGACAAATATGTTGGTGGAGACATGAAGGTGTTAAGAGCTGATATTCCACAACAGCCAATGGGGATCGTGGCTGTGGCCAATAACACAAATAGCTGTGAGTGAACGGCCGTAATGACAGCGTGGTCAAGAGTAATCTAAATCAACTGTGTGAGGGAGCGATTGCCTTTCAGTGTCCTGTCATCTCAACCATGTAATTATGTGCCAAAAGTAATCTGTGATTGTCACAGAACCGAGAAGAACTCTATAACGCTTGGGAATGACACAATCAATATCTTTCATCATGCTTATCGAAGTGTGATAGAAGCAATTCTCAAGCACTCAAACCCCCAAAGACAACATCTCTGCCTGTTCTGAAGCCCCCATTTACTGTCCTCCCAACTCAAACATTAACCCAAACAAAACCCAACAAATAGCCAATAACTGCTAGATTTGAAGAAACTAAGGTATTCATTTATTTATTGATTACAATTAAAAACCCTGTTTTACTTGGGAAACTGAAGTAAAAGTAAATAAATATATTTGCATGGTCTGTCTGAATACTGGATTCTGATTGGCTGGCAGGTATGCAGTAAAATTGTTAACTGCACAGGTAGTTCTATGTCAGTTTAGTCACCGTTCCATATTAATGCGCTGCTTTAATTAATGCACACAAATAACTTGCACACAAACCCACACACACATACTTTACTTTACTTTACTTTACTTTATTGTTTATTTTTACAGGGACAATGCACAATTAAAAGTAATTGCGCCAGAGTTAGCTGATAGCTAATTTACATCTGCTGTCCCTGGGCAGGCAAAAACATAAAACAACATACAATATTACATATACACCACATAAGACATAACAATACATATATCCAGAGATGTAAGATTAATAAAGAAGAACATGGTACTTACAACACAGTCATTAGTGGTTGCAAATTTGTTCCAATAATAGCCAGTGCTTAAGATTAATTTTAAAAACTGCGTATCTATCAATGCTTCTGATGTTTGTAGGTAAGGAATTCCATAACCTCACTACTCTAACCGAAAACGCTGTTTGACCAAAGACGGTTTTTCTATACTGTGGTACTAAATCTCCCCTAGCAGATGCTCTTGTCCTACCGGCACTGCCGTTATGGGCCAGGCATCCCCTAAGAGGAGGGGGAGCAAGATTATGGATAATTTTATACATCAGGCACACATCACTGTAAAATACAAAACTATCAAAATTTAAAAGATTGAACTTTTTCAAAATGGTACAATAATGATAATCCCTTGGTTTTTTGTCTAACACTTTCAGAAATTGTTTATAAAGAGAGTACACAGGCTTAAGTGTGGTCGCACCTGCCTGTGACCAAGTTGTTATACAATATGACAAATGAGGGAGAATCAAAGTATGTACAAAAAGTAGTGCAGCTGATTGAGACAGTTGGTGCCTTATATTTTTAAAATTATTTATATTAAATTTAACATTATTTATAACCCTTCTTACTTGTTTTTTAAAAGACAGGTGTTGGTCAATTATTATTCCTAAATATTTGACATGCGTCACACATTTGATTGCTTCACCATTGAATACGATGTCTGGATTCACCGAGTTGTGTTTTCGAGCAGTAAAATACATGCAAACTGTCTTGCTTACATTAAGAGACAAACAAGACTTATTTAACCAATTCAAGACTTCCACCATTGCAGATGTTAATTTGCTTGCAACAAGTTCTTTAGTTCTTGCATGAACAAAAAGCACAGTATCATCTGCATACATTAGAATGTTAACACCCGGACATACTTGAGGGAGATCATTAATATAAATACTAAATAAAATGGGTCCTAAAATAGACCCTTGAGGGACCCCTATAGGACAGCTAGCAAAAGAAGAACACTTATCAACCACTCTTGTACATTGTTTCCTCTTAGTCAGGTATGATATCATCCAGGTCAAGGTATTAGCAGATAAATTAAAATTCTGAAGTTTTGAAATTAAACAGTTATGATTAACGGTGTCAAATGCCTTTGCAAGATCTAAAAACACAGCACCAACAACACCACCTTTGTCAAGTTGACTTCTAATTTGTTCGACAAAAAAACTATTAGCCGTTTCTGTAGAATGATTCTTTCGAAACCCAAATTGCATTGGATGTAAATTTACTTCACTTTCATTTAAATGAGAAACTAATTGGTCACAAACTACCCTTTCTGCAATTTTCGACGCTATTGGAAGGATACTTATGGGTCTATAATTTGATGGGAGAGTCCTATAACCTGCTATAAAAATAGGTATCACTACTGCCGCCTTCCAGCATGATGGAAAATATGAGTTTGTTATTGACAGATTTATCAGATGTGTTAGAGGTTTGCAGAGAGATGATTTATAAGTTTTAAAAAATCGTGCATCGATATCATAAATATCTTTAGACCTAGAGCCTTTTAAATTATCAAATATCTTCAATACAGTAGATTCTGGAACATTTTCAATAGTGAATACAGGAGTTTCATCGTTTATAGCAGAGGTGGAAAGTAACGAATTACATTTACTCGCGTTACTGTAATTGAGTAGCTTTTTTGTGTACTTGTACTTTTTTAAGTAATATTTTTAATCTGTAATTTTACTTTTACTTAAGTATATTTTGTGTGAAGTATTGTACTTCGCTACATTTTAAAACTCATTCGTTACTGAGTAAAAAAAAATCGCTCCGTGGAAACAACTGCAGCAAATAATGGGCAGAAGAAGAAACTGGCGCTAAAATCA
Organism: Oxygymnocypris stewartii; assembly: GCA_003573665.1. Taxonomy (NCBI): domain Eukaryota; kingdom Metazoa; phylum Chordata; class Actinopteri; order Cypriniformes; family Cyprinidae; genus Oxygymnocypris; species Oxygymnocypris stewartii. The sequence goes on along the minus strand of QVTF01022405.1, from coordinate 246,432 downwards.
CAAGAAAGATGGAGACGGACAAGACAGGCGTTAATGGTGCAGACCCAGCTGAAAACCAAACCCCGTCGTACTCTGCTGAAGTTGAACTCAAAGGAAATGAAGTGAACCCCTGGACATATATTCATGCTCTATTATGCAGTGTAAGCTGTGTTTGCCTTGGGAGACCGAACTAGCAGCTTATAATATATCGACATCGCCCTTCACAAGCATGTAGAGGTGAGGTAAATACTTGCATCGTTGCATTGGTGGTTAAAATGAAGCTTTTACGGTTTAGCAAAAGGTTTTGCACAAATGAGCCAAAAAGACAGTGGTGCAGGGTGTGCAATATCGTCTGTGATAATATAGTAATTGTTGTTTTAACGATGTGCGATTTGACATTATCAGTATTTTGCCAAAAACCAAACAAATCACTCTAAACCAGCGGTTCTCAATTCCAGTCCTCGCTCGCGCCCCACCGCTCTACATATTTTTCATGTCTCTCTTAGTTAACACACCTGATTCAGATAATCAGCTCGTTAGAAGTGCGCTCCATGAATGAACTGTGTTCCGATTGACATGCTCCCTACACAGTGTCCATTGCTCCCTACTCCCTGAGCAGGGGAAAGCCGCTGAAGTTTACTTCACTTCAGAACATTCATTCATGGATTTGCGTTGCGCAACATCTTTACGCACGGACGAGTGTGACATCATATACGTCTGTAAATATATACAATTTAAATTCACGTCTCGCACACTTCAAAATGCACTATGAATGGAATACGTTCGCTTCGAACTGGAATCATGGAGGAATATCGTGTGATGTCCACTTCGCAGGGCACTTGCGTTCGAATAGAACAAACGTCTGAAGTGATAAGAGTAACATACGAAATGTGCAGAGCGGTGGGGAGGACTGGAATTGAGAACCGCTGCTCTAAACAGTGTGCCGTGAAATCTAGTAACGTTAGATTAGACTAATCCGCGTGCATCTGGAGTGCTTTCTTTCACTGCGTGATTCAGTCTGTTAAAATGCGTTTAGAATGGTCACAAAATTGAAGATATAGAAGCAGAAAATGTATATATTTATATAATTTAATATAGTAAGTCAACATCACATGAAGAATGCCGTTTTTCTCAAAAAATCACCATGATTACATAGGCCTGTAGTTTTGCTTTTTACACAGTTAAAAAAACAAGTTAATTAAGAGACTTACGTTTTAGACACATTGCCTGTTTTTGCTCTATTTCGACAACAAAAATAATTCCATACACAGTTTTGCGTCTCTGACTCTGAGCAATGACGTGTTTCATTCCTTGAATTAACCGTTTAAATGATTCTGTTCAATCGCAATGACTCTCTTATGAGTGACTTACTGACACCTGCTGGTGGTTCTAATTTAACATTTAAAGTATCTTTTGATTTATTTATTTTTAATTTCAAATGACTATTTAACATTTGTGACCCTGGCATGGAGCACAAAACCAGTCTTAAGTCGCTGGGGTATATTTGTAGCAATAGCCAACAATACATTGTATGGGTCAAAATTATACATTTTTATTTTATGCCAAAAATCATTAGCATATTAAGTAAAGATCATGTTCCATTAATGTATTTAGTAAATTTCCTACTGTAAATATATCAAAACTAAGAGCTTAATTTGAACAACTTTAAAGGAGATTTTCTCAATATTTGGATTTTTTGCACACTCAGATTCCAGATTTTCAAATATTGTCCTATCATAACAAACCATACATCAATGGAAATATGATTTATTCAGCTTTCAGATGATGTATAAATCGCAATTTAGGAAATTGGTTTTCTGGTTCAGGGTCACATTTTATGTCTTATTTATCAAAACATTATTTCTGCATTTGTAACTGCAGGCTAAATGCATTCATGTCAGTGTGTAATACATCTATGTCAGTGTGTAATACATCTATGCCACTTCAGATGAAGCTTCTGCGTTTCCTCTGCATTGCAAAGATGCATTTTGTTGATACTGATTTAATTTGCCTGGTAACAGCCCAAATGTCTTATTATTCTAATTAACCGATTAATTTAATTAAAAACACCTAGTTTGAGATTTATAGGCCTATCCCAGGTGTGTCAAACTCAGTTCCTGGAGGGCCACAGCACTAAAGAGTTTAGTTCCAACCCTGCTCCAACACACACACCATGTAGTTTTCAAATAAGCCTAAATGATTAGTTTAGCTGTATTAGATGTGTTTAATTAGGGTAATATCTACACTGTGTAGGGCTGTGGCCCTCCAGGTACTGAGTTTGACATCTTTGGTCTATCCCATTTTTCCCTCCCTCCCATTGTTAAAATGTAACTAAGTACTTTTTACTCAGAGTAAATTTTAAATGAGCTACTTTTTACTTTTACTTGAGTAGATTTTTAGACTGGTACTTTTACTTGTACTTAAGTAAAATTTCAGTAATGTAATGGTACTTTTACTTGAGTACAATATTTTTGTACTCTTTCCACCTCTGGTTTATAGGTTGTAGTGCTCCTGATCTAACACCAAATTTCATAGCCAGACACTGTGCAGAATTCAGAAAGAATGAATTAAAAATTTTAGCTATTTGTTCTTTATCTTCTATTAATTTTGATTGATCCTTTATAGCCCAATTATGAACTGCTTTATGCTCCTTCTTTGTAATTTTATCAATATTTTTCCATATTAATTTACTATTTCCTTTAGAGTCATCAATTAATTTAATAAAATAATCAGCTTTGGCCTGCCTTAATTCTTTTACTACTTTATTTCGCAGATCCTGGAATTTTCTCTTATCATGTGATAATTTAGATTTAAGAGCAGCTTTTAATGCCAAGTCTCTCTGCTTCATTAGCTTCCAGAGATGTTCATTTAACCATGGCAAATTAATTTTGCCAATACAGAGAGAGAGAGAGAGAGAGAGAGAGAGGTCGGAGATCACAGATTGCACTGCGCACTCAAATAAACTTGTTGTCAACGCTTCCCCCCGATTTGTATTAATAAAATACCCTAGATAGATACTAGATCGCTGCATTATATTCAATGAGGTGGTAAATCTCTCAATTTCAATTCAATTTCTATTTAAGTGTGCTTTATTGGCATGACAAAAACTATACATTTGTATTGCCAAAGCAATTGCAGCTGGGCTGCGGCTCTCTCTCTCTCTCTCTCTCTCTCTCTCTCTCTCTCTCTCTCTCGCTCTCGCTCTTGATAATAAATTGAAATAAATGTGAAAATTCATTCAATTAAGTGTGATCTTAACGCACTATTTAATCTCTGTGTCTGATTTGAAGCGGGCAGAATGCTAGAGCTAGCGTGTCATAACTGATGAAAATAACTGTCATGAAAAATGATGAAAACTTCTGATGAAAATATTTTATCCATTCGGTCAAATATTGCTAAAATATTCTGCTTCATATCAGGTGGTTCTTGGCCTTCATGTTGTGCATTTAAAATCCTTTAATGCAACGGCAAAACGTTGATTTATATATACAGGTTTATATATATATATATTTATTTAGCAAGAATGCATTATTTGACAGTAAATACATTTACAGTGTTACAAAAGATTTCTGTTTCAAATGAATGCGGTTCTTTTGAACTTTCTATTCTTCGGAGTCAAGTTTTTATAGTTTATATTTAATAGTAGTATTTTAGTTCATTTTGAATTATGTTTTTAATAACTAAATGATTTTACCGTAGAGCCCTGAATTACGCACCCCAGCTCACAATCTATTTACTGTAAGGCATAAAAATAAAACACTTTAATACATATATTTTAAAAATGAATTAAATACATGGTACAATTTTTCTGTCATTTACAATGATTTAAATAACATGTATTACAGCAAAACGTAATAATACATATTACAAGTTTGTTCCTCAACCTTTGCTTTGTTGTGAAACGTGATAAAACCTTTTGACCCTATAAGTAAACTTCTGCAGCTTTGCTATGTAGTAACTTTCATCTATACACCACTACTGTTTGCATGTTTACATCTGCGTGCTGTGAACAGGAAATAATTGTGTGTAAATACTGTATGTGCGCAAGTGGGTAGTGAATGTTAAGTGGGTTACTTGTATCTGTTTGTGTGTTTCGTGAAGGGCTGCATAACGAGTACACATAATGCTTCTTGTGACTTCTCAATGTCAAGAGCTTCTGGGGATGCTAAATTCCTCTCTCTGTGTGTGTGTGTGTGTGTGTGTGTGTGTGTGTGGTGTGTGTGTGTGTTGTGTGTGTGTGTGTGTGTGTGTCTGTGTGTGTGTGCGTGTACGCGTGTGTGTACGCGTGTGTGCAGGTGAGTTCTCGCCCTGTCGGGTGAATAATGGAGGCTGTCAGGATCTGTGTCTGCTCACATCGGATGGACGGGTCAACTGTAGCTGCCGTGGAGAGAGGAAACTGCTGGAGGACAACACTTGCATTGGTGAGACTCCGCTGACCAAACACAGACTTCATACAACATATATCTGCATATGCAAGTGTTAAAATACAGTGTTCACAGTTAACTGATCGTATGGAGATGAACAGAGTCTCAAAGCAGCTTTAAACAGAGGCAGGCTTGAATGATCCTGCTCAAAAGCAGAGAGATAATAGTGAGTAAACTAGATCACTAATATGAACCAAGACTGAAACTCTCATTCATCTCTGGGTGATCTGGTGGAATAAACACTCTTAAAAACATATTACTTTTTATACCTTAAAAGGGATAGTTCTCTAAATGGAAAGTGTCATATTTTAATTGTCGTATTGTAAAAACTAGGGCTCCTTCAGACTTAACATTTGTCTAGTCGACTAATCGTTGTTCATTTAAGCCATTAATAAACTAAGCATGTTTATGTTAATTTATTTACATAAATATATATGCTTCAGATAACCTTCAGATAATCAGATAGTGTTAGTTTTCAATGTGATTTAGTTAATGTTAAAGTAGACATTTCAAGCTCTCTTCAGATACAGTATATTTCACATGTCTGGTAGGCAAGTAGCCTGCTCCAGTGCACGGAGACTACGATGGTAGAGAGTGCGTCAAAAAAGTTTTTTAACAGCAAATATTATGGCGTATTTTAAGTTGTTTTCTGTTATCAAGAAGAAAGTGTCTCCATGTCATGCAGTAGTGCACTGATAGATTGCACGCTCCGCACAAATATTAGATGTGTACCTAGCACACATTTATCTTGGCTGATGTTAGAGCAGACATCCGTGTAAAGCTGCTACTACTTATGTGTTTCGACAGAGTACAGTATACCCATATATTTGAGGTCAATTAAGGATTTTCTGCCTGATATACTGTAATTACCTCAAGGACCAGTCTGTTACGGGGCGAACAAGACGTGAGACGTGCGGATCCATGTGCAAGCTTTTATTCATAGGCGTGGTTACAAAACAAGCAAGGTTCGTTCAGTGGCAAACAGGAACAACACGGGCAAGACAAAGAGTAATCCTAGGGCAAGCGTGGGTCAACGATCGGCGAACAACATCCAACAGGGCAGGGCAGAGAGATAATCCAGGTACACGAGCAGGTATCAAAACATGAGAAACAGGCAAGGCAAGACTATAACAACTGAGTGGGCTCTGTAGAGTAGCTATCGCTAGGATATACACTATACAATACTCGGCAGAGGGGAAGAGGAAGTCCATGGTTTATGTAGGCTGTGTGATCAACTGCGTGATTAGTGTGATCAGCTGTGTGTCGTCAGTGCAATGGATTATGGGAAATGTAGTCTTAGGTGACGTGCAACCGTTAGTGTGGTGCAGGAGTCCATGTGGTGAGCGAGTGACCTCTGGTGGTGAGTAACCGGGAGTGCATGGACAGGATTCGTGACACAGCCGTTTACCATCCGTCCATCATGGACGCAGACAGTTTTGCAACTAATCAATATAATTGTGATCAGCTTAGCCTCTTCTTGTCGACTAACATTGATGGAGGCAGCCCCAATTAAAGGTTTTGTTCATCTTTGAAACACAACCATGCTGGAAAAAAAACAGAGACCATCACAGAATATTCCAATGGTTTCCACTACAAATACCATGACAAACATTATAAACTATCAACTGTTAACATTAGTGTAGTGTGTTTTGGGACATATTCCATTAGGATTTAGTGGTTTTAACAAGCCACCAACAGAAGGCGACTAATTACCAGTAAAGACCCACAGGGTCCATTGCAGTATACATTCAAACAAATTTTGTAATGGTGTCTATTGTTTCGTTCAGCAGAGACATTAAGATACTTTTAATCATAATTTTCAGTTTGGGCTTATATTCACACTTTTCAGTGCACTTACAAAGGGCAAACAGAAGCTTAGACGTGTTTGTTCTTTCTTATCGATTGTTGAAACCCCTTCGGCGCCACTCAGAAAACTATATAAAATAAAATCTCTGCATTTAATTGTGTTAATATCCTAAAGCTGCTACTAATCTCAAACAATATATCAGTGGACCAGGGTAAACCCTGTTTTTGGACAAAATATCACCACCTGCCTGTACATGAGGAGGTTGAGCTCAACATGCTACAAGCAGGAATATATAATGTATTGTACTACTGTATGTTAATAGCTGCCTCCTTGTGTCTCTCAGCTCAGAACACGTCGTGCAGCAGTATGGATGACTTTGAGTGTGGGAATGGAGACTGCATCAAATACACGCTCACCTGTGATGGCATGGCCCACTGCAAAGACAAGTCAGACGAGAAGCAGTCCTACTGCAGTGAGTGTGATATTCTGAATGTTCCTGGTGGTTATGAAGGCCTGCCACTCTTATCGGTCTGTGTTTGTGTCCAGCTAACCGTGTGTGTAAGAAGGGCTATAAGCGCTGTGTGAACGGACGCTGTGTCGGCCACAGCTCCTGGTGTAACGGGCGCGATGATTGCGGGGATAACTCTGATGAGCTCTTCTGTAATGGTAAGTCATTATATACTGAACATCTGTAATTCTACAGCTTTCAATCTTCCTGATGTTGTACAGTTTTGTTTTCCCCTGCTCTATTACAGCTGGTGCTGGTGTTTTAGTCTTTTGAATTGTAAAGCGCTTTGGTTCAACTGATGTTGATGTTAAGCCTGCTAAAAACGTAAAAAGGAAACATGAAAAGCCAATACTTTATGGGTGAACCATTATATGTCCCCCCAAAATCAAAGCTAAATTATAAAATATAATGATTCTGAACATTTGGTCAGTTTCATTGTCAAGTGGCTGGTACTTCTGCATGGCTATAGAATATTGTTTGACTAATCTGATGCAGATGAGATGTTTTGCAGCAGCTTAATTTATGAGCAACATACAGCATTTGTCATTTTTATGTTGAAATAAATAAATAATTAGTTAATTAATGAATGAAGGTAACACTTTAGATCAGGGAACACTTATTCACTATTAACTACGACTTTCTCCTCAAAAAAAATCCTAATTTGCTGCTTATTAATAGTTGTAATAGTGCGGAAGTTGTTAAGTTTAGGTATTGGGTAGGATTAGGGATATAGAATAAGTTATATTAATATATGCTCAATTAGTAGTAATAAATGGCTAATATTCTAGTAATATGCATGCTAATAAGTAACTAGTTAAGATACCCTAAAATAAAGTGTTACCGAATGAATCCACCATTGAGAATTATAAAAAATATATATTGTTAGGACCGTTGTTGTGGTCCTAAAAATATGTTTTGTTATTATTAGTAATAGTAGTCGTAGTAGTATTTATTTCTTTAGTTCGTGATTTTGTGAGTTTATACACTTTTTGTACTGTATGTGTTCCAGCAACGCTGTGCACAATGGATCAGTTTCAGTGCAGAGACGGATCATGTGTGTCAAACTCCAGTCGCTGTAATCAGGTGCTGGACTGTGAGGACGCCAGCGATGAAATGAACTGCTGTAAGTGTTCCTCATGAAATATAAATTGTGTTACGCACATTGTTAGTCTTAAAGTGAACAATTAATCTGTGCAAATTAAACAATTAAAATTGTTTGTCTTGGTAATCTTTAATCAAAATCAGATCATTTGCTTCCAAGGTTCAAGGTTATTTTATTCGTCACATACTCAATTATACAGGATATAATCAGTAGTGAAATGAAAATCAGGACAGGTCCGCTCAATGGACAGTGCAAAAAAATAACAATATAAATTAAACATAACACAAGAGAATATATATAAATATAGGTAAGAATAAAATAAAAAATAAGAAAAAAATAAGGGGTAAAATGTGCAATACAGTATACTGTGGACTTAATAAATAATAATAATATAAACAGAGATGTGCAAACAGCAAGAAGAATGTGCAAACATGGTTGTACCGGGTATGTACACATACAAATTGTAGTGATGAGTCAGAAGCGTTTGGATCCATTTGCAGCTTTTAATGAGAATAGTCAGACAGTTCAGGGTCAAATACCGGCAAGGCAGAACAGCAGGGGTTAGACAGAGACAAGGTCGAGTACCAGGCGGAGGGTCAGGGCAGGCGGCTAGCAAACACAGTTCAGGTGAAACGATCCGAGGTCGGGGCAGGTAGAAAACAATCAGAATAACAGGAAACGGTCCATGGTCAAGTACACAGAAATCAAACACGGGTATAACGTTCAGAAAAGACAGCGGAGGCAAATCAAGACTTCGCAAGGAGTCTGTGTGTGTGTGTGGCTTATATGTGTGAGTTTATACTTATATGTGTGAGTGTAAATGAGCTGCAGGTGTGGATGATCAGTCAGTCCCAGGTATGAGGAATGATGGGAACTGGAGTCCGAATGGGGATGGTTAATATTCAGGGGACGGCTCCCTCTGGTGGTGCGAGGGAGGCGGTACAGGAGCCTCCTCTGTAAGAGAGCCCCCCCCCTCCCCCCCTCCGAGCGGCTCCTGACGCGAGGAAGCAAACGACGCCGGGGTCTCCCATGGGGTCGAGGGGCCGGTTTCTCCGGATGCGTTCTGTGGAACTCCTCAGTGAGTGTGGGGTCAAGGATATCTCCTGCGTTGACCCAAGATCGCTCCTTCGGACCGAACCCCTTCCAATCTACCAGATACTGGAGGGTACCGCCCCGGCGTCTGGAGTCTAGCAACTCGTGCACACGATACGCCTCCTCGCCGTCAACCAGGAAAGGCAGGGGGGTCTGTGGTCTGGCTCCCTCCTCCATCTCTCCTCTCGGGCCACCAGTGGGTTTCAGAAGTGATACATGGAATGTGGGAGAAATACAATAATTAGAAGGCAGTTCCAAACGGAATGATACTGGAGATATTTGTCTAGCAATTTTGAAGGGACCAACATACCTGGGACTGAGTTTTTTACATGGAAGTCGGAGGCATAAATCCTTGGTTGACAGCCAGACACATTGGCCTGGGGTGTATTCGGGATTAGGGCGTCGATGTCGGTTGGCCTGTTGTTCTTGACATCTTATGGCATGAAGTAGGTGGGTATGAGCCCGGTCCCAGACCACCTCGCTCTGTTGTAACCAGTCCGTGACAGTCATGAAGGTAGTTTGGTGGGTTCGCCAGACCAGGGAAACAGTGGAGGTTGGAAGCCCAGAATGCACTTGAAAGGGGTCATACCTGTGGCGGGTTTCACCAACGAGTTTTGAGCATATTCTGCCCATAGCAGATACCTGCTCCAGTCTGATTGTTGTCGTTGACAGTAAGATCTGAGGAATCGTATCACTTCCTGATTCAGGCGCTCCGTTTGTCCATTGGATTGGGGATGATAACCGGATGTGAGGCTGATGTTGACATTGAGATTTCTGAAGAAGGCGGACCATACTCTAGACGTGAACTGGGGACCCCGATCAGATACGATGTCCTCAGGTAGTCCATAGAAACGGAACACATGGTTACAGAGCAGTTCAGCAGTTTCGAAGGATGTGGGAAGTTTAGGCAGTGGAATCAGACGGCAGGCTTTGGAGAATCGGTCTACAATAGTAAGTATAGTGGTGTTACCTTGGGAATTGGGTAGATCAGTGATGAAATCGATGGCAATGTGAGACCAAGGTCGGCGTGGAGTAGGTAGGGGGTTGAGTAAACCGGCTGGAAGCTGTCGAAGGGATTTGGACGTGTTGCATGTGATACAGTTTCGGATATACTTGGTGGTGTCAGTCAGCAATGTTGGCCACCAAAATTGGTTCCTGAGCAGGTTTTCAGTGGCTGTGATTCCAGGATGACCTGAACTGAGAGTTACGTGTACTTGGGATAGCAGTCGTGGTCGAAGGGATTCAGGAACAAAGGTGAGGTTTACAGGGCACTCGGGAGGCAGCGGATTTTGAAGATTCAGGTGTTTGATCTCAGTCATGATGTCCCACTGTACTGGAGCTAAGGGCAGTTTTCCAGGAATTATGCTGTCATTGGAATTGGGTTGGACCGTCTCCTCCTCCTCAGTTTGGCGGGAGAGCGTGTCAGCCTTGGTGTTCTTGGTGCCCGGTCGGTATGTTACTATGAACCGAAACCTTGTGAAGAACAAGGACCATCTGGCCTGTCTAGGATTTAAGCGCTTAGCTGAGCGTAGATACTCCAGATTCTTGTGATCCGTGAGAACAAGGAATGGATGAGTGGCTCCCTCTAGCCAATGACGCCACTCCTCAAGCGCTAACTTCATCGCAAGAAGTTCACGGTTGCTCACGTCGTAATTCCGTTCCGCAGCTGTTAGTTTGCGAGAGAAAAAGGAACACGGATACCTTTTTGCTGGTGACCCATGCTGTTGGGACAGTATTGCCCCTACCCCCGTGTTTGAGGCATCCACCTCAAAGATGAACTCGTATTCCGGGTCAAGGTGTCGAAGAATGGGTGCGGAAGTGAACCGGGTCTTGAGTTCAGTGAAGGCTTGACGTGACTCTGGTGACCAAGTTAATCTGGCAGCGTGGCGTTTAGTCATGGTTGTCAGAGGGGCGGCGATCGAACGGAAGTTTCGGGGAACTGTCTGGGGTTGTGGCCAATACAAGACCGCTTTGACCTTCCTTTCATCCATTGCTACCCCCTCTTGGCTGAAAACGTACCCGAGGAACAAAGTGCTGGTCTGATGGAACTCACATTTTTTAGCTTTGGCGTAGAGTTGGTATTGCATCAGGCGTTTCAGCACTGATCTGACGTGACGAATGTATTCCTCCAGAGTGTTTGAATAGATCAGTATGTCGTCAATGTACACGATTACCCATCTGTCGAGCATGTCACGGAAGACGTCATTCATGAACGACTGGAATACTGACAGAATGTTGGCAAGGCCAAAGGGCATAACCAAGTATTCATAGTGCCCACTAGTGGTCGAAAAGGCAGTTTTCCATTCTTCCCCCTCCCGTATACGCACCAGGTTGTAGGCATTGCGTAGATCTAGCTTGGTGTAGTACTTGGCCCGGCGTAGCTGTTCTAGTGCGGCAGGGACCAGGGGCAATGGATAGCGGAATTTAATTGTGATATCATTGAGGCCGCGGTAATCAATGCACGGCCGCAAGCCTCCATCCCTCTTCTTTACAAAGAAGAACCCGGCTGAGCCGGGCGAGGTCGAGGGTCTGATGAAACCTTTGGCTAATTCCTCCTCAATGTAGAGCTTAATGGCTTCTGACTCTGGGCAGGTGCAGACTCTCCGTACTGTGATCCGGCGGGGAAGATGCCTGACTTGAAGCTCGGGGAATCTTTGAGAGACAATGTTCATGGCATGTAGCGCCCCATTGAACAATCTGTCCGTCTCTCCAAGAGATGTGTGGATTGTGTGTGCGCAGCCAGGGAAGACCAAGAATTATAGAGTGATTGGGTGAGTGGATGACGTAGAATTGGATGAATTCAGAGTGCAAGGTTCCTATTTACAACTTGACTTCCTCTGTGATGCGTAGAACCCTTCCTTCACTGAGAGGGCAGCCGTCTAGCACCTCCACTGCCAGGGGGGAGTCACAGGGAGTCAGTTTCAGCTTATGTTGCAGGGCGAAATCATGTGATATAAAGTTACCGGCTGCCCCTGAGTCTATCAGAGCAGTCTTGGTAATTATCTTATCTCGGATAAAACAATTTGACTTAATGCTTGATGCAGAAGTTGTGCAATGGGAATTGACACTTACCAAGCGAGAACTGGACACCGGCCTGGCCGGGCAGGAGATTCTCATGTGTCCGGCTTGACCGCAATAAAGGCATAGATGGTTCTGCATGCGGCGTTCTCATTCCTCCGGTGTGAGGTGAGTGAATCCTAGTTGCATGGGCTCAGCTACGGTGGTGGTTTCTGGCATGTAGCGGGGCGTGGCTCGAGTTGAACGTCAAGAGCGGTTCAGATTGTCGATTTGGATGGCAAGATCAATGAACTCACTCAAGCTCCTCCCCTCATCCTGGCAGGCCAGCTCTGACTGTAGCTCTAGATTCAGTCCCCTCCGAAACAAGAGCTTTAGCATGTCCTCTACCCATGTAGTCTGAGCCGCGAGGGTTCGGAATGACAGGGCGTATTCTGCAGCCGGTTTTCTCCCTTGAGAGAGAGTCAATAGCTGGTCACCCGCACTTCTCCCCTCGGTTGGATGTTCGAAAACCTCCCGGAAACATTGGAGGAATATATTGAAGGTGGGAAATGACGAACCGTCCATCCTCCAGACAGCGGTGACCCACTCCAGCGCCTTCCCGGTAAGTAGCGAGTAAACAAAAGCAATGCGGCTTGAGTCTGTGGGGTACAGCGAGGGCTGTTGGTCAACGAAAAGTGAACATTGGAGTAGGAAGTCTTTGCATCTGGCGGATCCGCCATCAAATTTCTCAGGGAAAGCAAGTCGTGGGCTGATTGGGGGTGTCTGGGCAGGTGGGGAACTGCTTTGGATTGGGACCTGCTGAGAGGCGGCTTCGGAGGATGATACGCTGAGTCTTTGCAGGTCTTTTGCAGTCTTTGTCAACGTAGTAAGTCGGGTCAATTGGTGTTTGTGCAAGGTGAGCTGTGAAGCCTGTGCAGCAAGCTCTGTGGATAACTGTGAGAGAGCCACTGGATCGCTGTGTGGCGAAGTCTTCTGTAGTGATGAGTCAGAAGCGTTTAGATCCATTTGCAGCTTTTAATGAGAATAGTCAGACAGTACAGGTTCCGCAAGGCAGAACAGCAGGGGTTAGACAGAGACAAGGTCGAGTACCAGGCGGAGGGTCAGGGCAGGCGGCTAGCAAACACAGTTCAGGTGAAACGATCTGAGGTCGGGGCAGGAAGAAAACAATCAGAATAACAGGAAATGGTATGATGGTCAAGGTCAAGTACACAGAAATCAAACACGGGTATAACACTCAGAAAAGACAGCCGGGGCAAATCAAGACTTCGCAAGGAGTCCGTGTGTGTGTGGCTTATGTGTGTGTGTGTGTGTAAATGAGCTGCAGGTGTGGATGATCAGTCAGTCCCAGGTATGAGGAATGATGGGAACTGGAGTCCGAATGGGGACTTTGTAACATGTTTCATTGCTAAAACATGTTACAAAGAATGTGAACTATGTAGTACTTAATTGTGGAGTAAGACCGTTAAACAGTTTTTCACCATTTTCGTGATCAGGAATTTTTGGTCGGGGCTAAATCAGGACTTGATGATGTAATTTAGCCACCGAGCACGGTCCCTCCCCCAACACTATAAGACGTGTGTTTGACTTGAAGAAGCGCTGTAGACCGATCGGTGTGTGACATCAAAATACAGCGAGAGCTACAGAGAGCAGACGCTCCTGATGCTTTCGAATCGCTATCGTGTCATACACTGATCGTTCTGCAGTGCTGCTTAAAACTAGAGCTCATGTGCGAGTTTCTGTCATTACCGTTAGTTACCACAGCCTACAGTTTGCTAGCTAGTTTGCTAGCTAGCTCGCGAGATCCACTTTCCTGCAGAGTTTGGCTCCAACCCTGATCAAACTCACCTACCTGTGATTTTCTAAAGATCCTGAAGACATTGATTAGCATGATCAGGTGTGTTTGATTAGGGTTAGAGCGAAACTCAGTTTACCAGTGGACAAGTCCCCAGGGTTTGAGAGCAGAGAATACTGCTTATTTTTCCAAGATTTTGATACCTTATTTTATTTATTTGACAGTTTTAGCATTCAAATTAGGCTGTGTGGTTCATAACATATTTTTAATATTGACTTTATACAGACTTTAAGCATTTGTCATATGACTTGTTTTTCAGCGGCCTCCGATTGTTCCAGTTATTTCCGTCTGGGTGTGAAAGGCGTGACCTATCAGCGGTGTGAGTTCACTACGCTGTGTTACGCTTCATCATGGGTTTGTGATGGCGCAAACGACTGTGGAGACTTTTCAGATGAGAGAAATTGCCCAGGTGAGCACACGCATACTTCAGCTGTGAGCGGCATAGACCCTGTGAAACTGATGTCTTTCCTGGTACTTGTTTTCGGTCTTTTCCTTTTAAAGTAATGAAACTAAAATCTTTTTTTTATTAGGTATGTACAGTAGACTTAAGATAGCTTTTAACTGAACAAAACAGCCTTTAAACCTTTAAACACTTCTCTCTTGTTTCTTTTCACTCATCAGATAAGAAAAAGAGAAAGTGTCTATCGAACTTCTTCGCTTGTCCCAACGGTCGCTGTATCCCTATGAGCTGGACATGTGACAAGGAGAACGACTGTGAGAACGGAGATGATGAGGCGCACTGTGGTGAGTTTGTATTTCTGTCATCTTCTGCTGTGGTTATGCCATCCCCTAACATCCCCTAAGTCTTTGCTTTCATCTTTTTCTGCTGAAGTCCATACTGCCAAGGCTTCATACTTCCACAACAAGATAAAAAGCACATCTAAAACACGCAATCTCTTCAAAACATTCAACTCTCTCCTCTGTCCCCCTCCACCACCCCTATCCACCTCCTTAACAGCCGATGCCTTTGCCACATTCTTCACAAACACAACTAGGTCAATCAGAAGCCAGCTATCAGCTCCACACATGCAAGAACTCAAACCAACCACATCTACTGCTAAAACTCCCCTCTTTGCCTTCTATCCCCTCACTGAGGCAGAAGTATCCAAATTTCTCCTCTCCAGCCACCCTACAACATGCCCTCTTGATCCAATCCCCTCAAACCTTCTCCAAGCAATCTCTCCTTCACTCTTACCAGCACTTACACACATCATCAACACATCTCTCCTTACAGGCATCTTCCCCACTGCATTCAAACATGCTCGGGTAACCCCACTGCTCAAAAAGCCTACATTAAACACTTCACTTACAGATAGCTACAAACCTGTCTCTCTCCTTCTATTCTTAACAAAAACGAGTTGTTTTTAACCAGTTATCCTCATTTCTGTCAAAGAATAACCTACTGAACGCTAACCAATCAGGTTTCAGACGTGGACATTCAACTGAGACTGCGCTACTCTCAGTCACTGAAGCCTTGCGGATTGCAAAAGCTGATCAGTCCTCATTCTGCTGGATCTATCTGCTGATTTTGACACTGTTAACCATCAGATCCTCCTGTCCACCCTCTCATCACTGGGCATCACAGGGATTCCACTTCGCTGGTTTGAATCCTATCTCACTGGTCGGTCTTTCAGGGTGGCCTGGGGAGGGGAGGTATCTACAGAACATCAACTGGTTGTTTCTTGGACCACTCCTCTTTTCAACATACACTACATCACTAGATCCCATCATACAGGCACATGGTATATCCTACCATTGCTATGCTGATGACACACAGCTCTATCTCTCATTTCGAGCAGATGATCTCAGGCTGCCTGGTGGACATCTCGGCATAGATGAAAGAACATCACCT
The DNA here is from genome assembly GCA_003573665.1 of Oxygymnocypris stewartii. Lineage (NCBI taxonomy): Eukaryota > Metazoa > Chordata > Actinopteri > Cypriniformes > Cyprinidae > Oxygymnocypris > Oxygymnocypris stewartii. Next base: position 230,798 of record QVTF01022405.1, on the reverse strand, counting down.
ACATCTCAACCTGGCAAAGACTGAGCTTCTTGTCTTCCCTGCCACTCCAACTCATCAGCATGATTTCACCAATCTGCTAGGTTCTTCTACAATTACCCCATCAGCTTCGGTCAGAAATCTTGGTATAATTTTCGATGACCAGCTAACTTTCAAAGACCACATTGCAAAAACTGCTCAATCTTGCAGGTTTGCACTACACAACATCAGAAATATCAGGCTCTTCCTTACACAGCACGCTGCACAACTACTTGTCCAGGCCCTTGTCATTTCTAGACTGGACTACTGCAATGCTCTTCTAGCTGGACTTCCATCATGCACAATCTAACCTTTACAGATGATTCAGAATGCAGCGCCACGACTTGTCTTCAGCGAACACAAAAGAGCCCATGTCACACCTCTCTTTATCTCCCTGCACTGGCTCATGGTTGCAGCTCGCATCAAGTTCAAGACACTGATGCTTGCATATAGAACAACCACAGGCTAAACACCCTCCTACTTCTACTCCCTTATGACAATCTACATCCCCTCAATAAGTCTGAGATCTACGAGCTAGCGACACCACATGGTGCCATCCTAGATAGGCACAAAATCACTCTCCAGAACATTTTCATTCACCGTTCCTGGCTGGTGGAATGAACTTCCCACCCCAATCCGGAATGCTGAATCCCTGACAATTTTCCAGTGACACCTAAAAAAACATCTCTTCCGTCATCACTTGACTTCATCTTTAAAAAAAGAGAAAAACTTTGCTCTCTTTCCCTTAACCTCTACCTGTTTGGCTAGTATTTGCTCTGAACAATGCCTAGAACTTTTGTATTACAAGCACTTCCTGTGTCTGTTTGCCTCTTTAAAATGTATCGCTTATTGTATTCCTCAATTGTAAGTAGCTTTGGATATAATCGTCTGCTAAATGAATAAATGTAAATGTAACACTACACTACCACTTATTTTTAGATTTTTTTATTATTTAGACATTATTAATAAACATATAGTAGGTTTATTAAGGGGCTTTCCCCATAGAAGATTGGCTACTCCCTAAATTTGGTATTTAAAATGGGGACAAACTGTGGATTTTATTGTTTTTATGTAAGGCTGAATACAATTTACTTATCCTAACCTACAAGCTAAAAAACTAACTAGGATAAAAAATACATATTTTAGGTTTAAAAACATTATTTATAAATGGACAAACAGCATGAAGTGATTAAAACTGTAATTGTATTAATTAAAAACAGCATCAAATAGTGCATTTTAAAGTGGCAAACCAGAATCCAAATGCATGAAGTTTAATAATAATAATAATAATACAGAAACAAAGAAAAAGGAACTATACTTAAATAACTTAACTACTATGTATTAGGGGTGCACAATATTGGATTTTTGCCGATATGCCGATATTTTTAACTCATTTTGGCAGCTAGCCGATGCCGATACCGATATATTTCCTTATTTTTGGAAACATCACCAAGTGTCTCCTGTGCAGAAATATGCAAATAATTTTAAACAAGAACTTATTTGTTAGAATTAATTAAACAGAGTTATTATATAATGACAATGACGATTTGAAAATAAATAAACTATATTCAATTCATCTATATATATTTGTATAGTTTTGACCTTTAAATCAAAACATGCAAGAGTAGGGGTGTAACCCCGGCATCCTGGGTAAATTTCCCCATTGGCCTTTGACCATCATGGCCTCCTAATCATCCCCTTACACTGATTGGCTTCATCACTCGGTCTCCTCTCCACCAATTAGCTGGTGTGTGATGAGCGTTCTGGCGCAATATGGCTGCCGTCGCATCATCTGCACACTGGTGGTGGTTGAGTAGATTCCCCCCTTCTATTTAAAGCGCTTTGAGTGCCTAGAAAAGCGCTGTATAAATGTAACAAATAATAATAATAATAATTATTATTATTATTATTACTCATGATTTTATGTTAACACAGAAACACAATCGAAATAATACTTGTGTATTTTGCTTTAATTTTATTAGGAAGTAGGCCAATAGCGCTCCATGAGGAATTAAATCTCATTACTGAGCGGGCACTAGGACCGGGGGGGGTTATTACACGTGTTATTACTGTTTACTCTATAACACACTAAATGCATAATTCTCTACGTGCATTCTCAGTTTAAATGCAGTGCTCCAAAGCAGTGAATCTAATCACCATTCAGGCAAAACTTTGCTTCAAGAATGAGCCACACTGCTGACGTGATCTAATCACTAGCACTCTCTGAGCACATGTAAGTTAGCCTATTATCCTCTTATCGGCAATACATATCGGCATATATTTTCATATCAAGCCGAAGCCGATATTTACATTTAAATCCATTATCGGCCGATTCCGATATTGGTCCGATAATATCGTGCATCCCTACTATGTATGCATGCATTGTTTTATTGTTCTCTCTTTTTATGGCACTTTTCCACTGCGTGGTACGACTCAACTCGGCACTGTTCAGAACGGTATGGCACGGTTTGGCTCGGTTTGCATTTCCACTGCAGTTTAGTACCGCTTTAGGGTGGGCGGGATTATTCATATGTCGTTATAGTTGCGCCACCTCTACTGCTGTGACTCCTGAAAAACTTCTTCATTCTGCGTCGCTCCATCACGCTCTCGCTGGATCTGCTCCTCAGCTATCAACGAGAGGACAGTCTGTACTTCCTCAACAGACAATGAAACAGCCATGCTTTTCGTTGTTTAAAAAGCTCATTAGAAACAGTTGCGTTCGATCCTTCGCTGGCTGTGCTGTTCAACAGTTTAATAAAGCAGCCAGTGACGATTCTCTCCGGCCAATCAGTGATCAGCAGAGTTTACATGTCACGTTTTGGTAACGGTATGGCTTGATTGGAACCAAGATTGGAAATGTGTTACCAAACTATTATTTATTAATAGTATTAGCAGTATTTAAACATAAGATGAAGAGCAAACAAGATACAAGTCAACATTACAAAACAAATCTCTTGTTATGTATTCTGTGTTTTTGTGTGGATTTTTTCGTATTACCAAAGGCATTTATAAACATTTATTCATTTTTCAAAGTGAGGTTTTGTCAGATTTATATCACTTAAATGTTGTTCCCAGCTTTGCACAGTTCATTTGAGGTCAGTCTCTCCAGAATGTTTTAAATGAGTTCTTACTGTGAGGAATCTGTGAATAATTAACTAACGGATCACTTAATGATTCTGCTCAGATAAGTTCTGCTCGGCGACACAGTTTGAGTGCAGGAATCATCGCTGTATTTCCAGCAGCTGGGTGTGTGATGGGACGGATGACTGTGGAGATGGAACAGATGAGGACAGCAGATGCAGTGAGTGCTGAGCCTTAAAAACAGCATGAAATAAGACATTTCAAAGTGTGACTGATGAATCGGAGAATAAGACCGCAGACATTTATCTGCATCATAAATAAGAGTGATTTTTTTTCTCTGTGATGCTAAATGGTGTGTGTTTTGGACTCAGAGAATAAGACGTGCAGTGCGGACGCGTTTCACTGTCCCGACTCCTACAAGTGTGTCCCGCAGCGCTGGGTGTGTGACGGAGACAGAGACTGTCCGGACGGATCCGACGAGAGCGTGAAGGCCGGCTGTGGTGAGTGATCACATGCATTATTGGCTTTGGTGCTAATACTTGTGTAAATCACTCACATTCGAGTGCATTGTTGTTTCTTTTTCTCTCAGTGTTCAATAACACGTGTAAGACGGGAGAGTTCATGTGCCAGAACAGACAGTGCATCCCCAAACACTTTGTGTGTGACCACGACAAAGACTGTAGCGACGGCTCAGACGAGTCTCTGGAGTGCGGTATGTTCCTGATTATTTCAAACCATGATGATTATCTCATAATGACCAAATAATGAGATGAATTATGGCTAAAGATTTGTAGGATGTCAATACTTGACTCTCACTTGAATTAAATCAAGGCTTTAGTCATACAAACAAAAGTAAGTACAGACGAATTAGAATTGTTCAGAGTATTTGTATACAGAAATTGTTTCTCTAATTACACATGATTCAATGAGTTATTATTGTAAAATATTGCAAATTTACAATACAGTATATATTGCCTTCTATAAGGTATGTTCACACTAGACATTCGTATGGAAATGAATGCAGGAGAACGAAAATATAGGCACATATGAATAAATTTGGTTTCATCACGTATTAAAAAGAAGCCCTAGACTGTGACATTATATATTCCTGGTTATCTAAACTAAAACTAAAATCGTTAAAAAACAAAAACTAACTAAATAAATAAATACAATTGTTTTAAATAAAATAAACATGAACTGAAAACCGATAAACTATTTTATTTCAGCCTGTTGCCAAAGCAGCATTTCTCTATTTATTTAAAGGTGCAGTAAGCTATTTTTGCCATACAATGTTGATAGTTGAACACACCAAAACAAACAAGCCCGAACCCCGACAGGACCTCGCCCTATTTTAATATCTCCGCCCCACACAACCCTGGCATAGCGACGAAGTGAAGATGACACACAAGTATATTCAAACAAAAGCCAACACAGATAAGTTGTGTGAAACAAAGCAAAACCAACGTTACTCCCCTATCAAGAAAAATAACGTAACCTCTGCGTCCGATTCGAGCCGTTCGCTCCTTGAGTTCTCCATCGCTGGAAAACTGCTCTGATATTTACGCGGGTCCTGATCATAACTCTTCTTTTTAATGTTTTATTCCTCTGATAGGCTATTTCCCTCTTTTTTATCCTCCAATTCTTTCTATCTATAGTCGATCTGCTAATATCCGTCTGTGCTCTCAAATTGAGCGCTCACTTCTCTCATCATATGACACGCCTCCTTACTGCTGATTGGCTGCAAGTGTGTTTTGGGACGCTGCAGTCACTTTTAGTGCACTAAAATTAAAGTGGAAACAAAAATACAAATACAAATCTTCAAAATTCAAAATATTAACAAAAGCTATAATAGTCAAGTCGCCTTTATTTATATAGTGGTTTATACAATCCAGATTGTGTCAATGCAGTTTTTAAGTATTAAACAGGAAAATATTGTGACGATATTGCAAGAGGAAGATAGTAAACACTTGATTGTCGGTCATAAATTTCGGTGCTGTCATCATCTAGCTCGGTTCTCTTCAAACAGTATCTGTGCAATCAAGTCGACAGTATTACCAGAAAGTAAATGTCCTCAAATAAGCAAACCAGAGAAGACAGCAGCAAGAGACAAAAACTCAAAAACTCTATCAGTGACAGATCTGAGAAAAAAAAACTTCAACCATGCTCGGTCGGGGTGGGGGGGGGCATAGCATGATTTGATTCCAGATTACAACACAAGTCATAATTGTGCAGAGGATAGTATATATAGTATATCAATGATTTTAAAATAACACTGCCATGTCTAAAGTTATTTTGCAGTGTAACCACAATATTGTTGAAACTAAACTGAAAGTTTAGTGAAATAACTACATAAGTGCATGTTTTTAATACACTTGACCACTGTATTATTTGTGATCATGGGTCTGTATTTGTCTTTGCAGAGTATCCTGCATGCAAGGCCAATGAGTTCCGCTGTGATAACGGCCGCTGTCTGATCCAGAAATCCTGGGAGTGTGACGGAGAGTTCGACTGTCACGATCACTCAGACGAAGCTCCCAAAAATCCTCACTGCAACGGGCCTGGTATAAACTAAATGCTAATCCGGCAAGATATCTCTGGCCCCGTTCCAAATGACAAAGCTCACCGTCTGTTCGACAGTCTATGTGGCTTCATGCTACTAAAGTGTGAAGGAGGACTGAAAGAGCATTTGGGATGGGGCTAAACTAGTGCTCAAGGTTCAAGGTTCAAGGTTTCTTTATTTGTCACATAATAAATTATACAGGGTATAATCAGAAGTGAAATGTAAATCAAATCAGGTCTGAGTGCAGGTGCTGAGTCACAGAACAATGCAGACAAACTAATGAAATATAGTAAATCAGACTGAGTATCTCTGAAACGGCTTTGGTCACAGTAGAAACCCGCAGGGCCGGTCGAATCTGTGCATGCATTTAACAGTTCTCTCTCTTTTTCTTTCAAGCAGAAAATAAATGTAATGACACGGCGTATGCGTGTGGGAACGGTAAATGCATAAATGAGACGCTACTGTGCAATCACAATGATGACTGTGGTGACGGTACGGATGAGCTGAACTGCTTCATTAATGAATGCCTGAACAGTAAACTGAGCGGCTGCTCTCAGCTGTGTGAGGACCTGAAGATCGGGTTCAAGGTAAAGATTTGGAGATCATGACAGCATACTTGTATTTGATTTATTTAATTGTTCTTTACTTTCACAATTCATCATTTAGTAAATTTGACCATTGCACTACCAAAATAGTTTCTCTTCATTAGTATTTTTGTTTATTTAACTCTTTCCACCCACCTGCATTTAAAAAAAAAAAAAAAAAAAAAACTCTAGCAATTTTGGTCATTTTCAAAAAACTTTCTGAACATTTTGTGAAAAGTTTCTGCTTCTTCTTTGCCGTGTTTTGATCCTGAGATTCAGTACTCTTTCAGAAGATGTGTAATAGCACATCCTACCATATAACAGTGAAAACACAGAAAGATGGAAAATTCCGCCAATGGCAGGGAGAGAGTTCAACATCCCTAATACAACATACATTTAGCATTTTTATTTTTGCTTTGCTTTTTTGTTTTGCCTTGAGGGATGTAAAATATGGTAATGCACAATGCGTGCTTTATAAGTACTAATAAACAGCCAATATGTTAATAATAGTCATGCTAATAAACTAATAGTGAGAATTGGTCCCTATACTAAAGTGTTCCCAAAGTTTGGGTATGAGACAAGGTTAAACAATGAAGTCTACAAAATAATAACCATTTATAAAGAAAATAAATGTACCAATCAGCAAAACGAGTGTCTGAAGCTAAAGAAGCATGCTTTTGTGCCTTTGATGGTTCCTTCATATAAATGCAATCAAACCACTGCGATCATAAAATGAACAGGTATCCCTCACACTGGCACAATCCGATGCTTACCGTTCTTGTGTGTTCCTTTCTCCAGTGCAGATGCCACCCTGGCTTTAGACTGAAGGATGATGGGAAGACGTGTGTAGATGTGGACGAGTGCTTCACCACATATCCCTGCACACAGCACTGCATCAACACACATGGCAGCTTCCACTGTGTGTGTGTGGACGGCTTCCAGCTCAGCCCCTCCGACCCCACCATCTGCAAGTCCACCTCCGGTACGAGTCCATTACTGTTACAGATGTGTGCATTGTAGGACGGTCAAACTCAGTTTGGCTTGTACGATAAGTACACTTTCCAAAGGAATTCAGGACTGGATTTGCCATTTGCAATGTAGATAAATCATCATAAAAGAAGCATTCGGATTTGAGATACAGATAGTTCACTTTTTAAATAAGTGTCCTTTTCTGTTGTTTCTTTCTTACGTTCATTGGTCTTCATTTCCTCTTACTTCGTTGTATAGACGAGGAGCCGTTCCTCATCTTTGCTAACCGGTATTACCTGAGAAAGCTCAACTTGGACGGCTCAAACTACACACTTATAAAGCAGGTATGATTTGACACTAGTTTTTCAAACTCTGTGCCAGAACATTTCGTTCCAGTGGTTTGCCTGCTTCCTCATGAATGCTCTTCATTCCCAGGGTCTGAACAATGCTGTTGCGTTGGACTTCGACTACAGGGAGCAGATGATCTATTGGACAGATGTGACGACTCAAGGCAGTATGATTCGACGCATGCACATCAACGGCAGCGACGTTCAGGTGATTTGCAAGCAACTGCTTTGTGTTTTGAATATTAAAGGTGTAGTTGACCCAAAAATTTACTTTTGTTGAAAATGTACTCCCCCTCAAGCCATCCAAGATGTACTGTAGATTAGTTTGTTTCTTCATGGGATCGGAGTTGGTGAAATGTAGCATTACATCAGTGTCTCACCAATGGATGCTCTACAGTGAATGGGTGCCATCAGAATGATAGTCCAAAGAGTTGATAAAAACATCACAAGTGATCCACACCACTCCAGTCCATCGGTGAACATCTTGTGAAGCCAAAATCTGTGTTTGCAAGAAAGTCCTCTATCCATAATATTGCTTTCTCCAGTGGAAAAGTAATCTCGCCTGAATCGGGAGAGAAATCTGCACAGATCAAGCACTGTTTACAAGTTTTCAATGTTTTCGAAGACAACAGGAGATAGACTTTTTCACTAGAGGAAGTGTTATTATGCATTGAGTCGTATTTTAGGAAAGTTAAAATCAAAAGTTAATAAGCCAAGTAATGGTATTGTTTCTTACAAGCACGCAGATTTTTAATACCCAAGATGTTAACTGATGGACTTCACGTGGAGTCAGGTGGATGGTTATGATGTTTTTATCAGCTGTTTGGAGTCTCATTCTCATTTAAAAACTGAATCTTTTCTGAAGCTGGGCATTGGTTTGACTCTGCTGCAGGTTCTCCATCGCACGTCTCTCAGCAACCCTGATGGTGTGGCTGTTGATTGGGTCGGGGGTAACCTATATTGGTGTGATAAGGGGCGGGACACTATTGAGGTGTCGAAGCTGAACGGAGCATACAGGACGGTCCTGTTCAACACGGGACTAAGGGAACCCAGAGCCATAGCTGTGGACGTCCGCAATGGGTAAACATAAAAAATGCCTTAATTATTTTTATTTTTCATTATTTTGGTTCCATCTTCCTGTTTCTGCCAATAAGGATCATGAAGTTTAAGTGTCTGTCTTTGTCAGGTACCTGTACTGGTCTGACTGGGGTGATAATCCTCATATCGGCCGCATTGGGATGGACGGCACCAACAGAAGTGTGATCATACAGGACAAGATAACCTGGCCCAACGGTCTCACTCTGGATTTCATCAATGATCGCATCTACTGGGCAGATGCCCGAGAGGACTACATCGAGTTTGCCAGCTTAGACGGATCCAACAGACATATAGGTGAAGAACAAAACACAAATCTAAGCTATTCTGTGAAGGAGTCACAGGTTTCAGAGCTGGATTTATTTCATATTAACCGTAGTTAAGAGGATAGTATGAAATAACTTACACTTTAGCAAATTAACCCATTTTAGCATATCTTCAATATGACTAGTCAAGTCAACTTTAGCGCTTGAAACAATACAGATTGTGTCAAAGGAACTTTACAATATAAAAATAGGAAAATAGGGTGTCAATAATGTAGTTGAAAGATAAGCAAAGTAAGCATTTCATGACTAATCAACCAGGCCATACATATTAGATAACAATAACTAACCGTTATACAATCATAAAATACAAATATATATACTAATCATTTTTAAGAAGTCTCTGATGCTTACTAAGACTTCACTTATTTTATCAAATTACAATAATAATAGTAATAGTTTACATTATTATTATTATAATTTACCTGTTTTCCATTGTAATATTTTGTTAATGTAATTTATTCCTGTGATCAAATTTGAATTTTCAGCATCATTCTAATATGCTGATTTACAGCTCTGTATTCTGAATATTAGCAACATTGAAAACATTTGTGATGCTTCATATTTTTGTGCAAACTGTTTTATGAATTGAATGTTCAAAAGAACATAATTTGTTTGAAATATAAATGGTTTGTAACATTATAAATGTTTTTTTCTGATTTTAATGCATCATGGCTAAATAAGAATATTAAATCTTACTTACCCCAAACTTTTGTAGAGTAGTATATCAAATAATATATTATGTAATAATTTAAAAAGGTCTGAATTAAAATATAAATTATAAAATTCCTACAATAATAATAATTTGTTACATTTATATAGCGCTTTTCTAGACACTCAAAGCGCTTTACATAGTAAAGGGGGTATCACCTCATCCACCACCAGTGTGCAGCATCCACCTGGATGAAGCGACGGCAGCCATATTGTGCCAGAACGCCCAACACACACCAGCTTATAGGTGGAGAGGAGACAGAGTGATGAAGCCAATCAGTGTATGGGGATGATTAGGAGGCCATGATGGTCAAAAGCCAATGGAAAACATTGGCCAGGATGCTGGGGTTACACCCCTACTCTTTTTCGAAGGACATCGTGGGAATTTGAATGACCATAGAGAGTCAGGACCTTGGTTTAAGGTCTCATCCGAAGGATGGACAAAGTGCTTCAGTGAACTTTTGTGTTTCTAAGGTTTTATGTTGGATTATGCAAGGTCGCTGTGTGATATTTGTGTAGTAAATTATCCCTGTGTTTGTGCTGCAGTTTTGACTCAGGACATCCCACACATATTTGCCATGACTATTTTTGAGGAGTACATCTACTGGAGCGACTGGGAGACCAAGTCTATCAACAGAGCTCATAAAACACTGGGCACCAACAAGACCATGCTGATCAGCACCTTACACAGACCCATGGACATCCACATCTACCACCCCAGCAGACAACCAGAGGGTCAGGACACGCTTTTACACACCGCTGCCAAAGACACGCTTCACTGATTGAAGCCAGCTTAGATGACCTTGTTTTATGCCTTGTTGTTATCTCTCTTGAAATGGTGGGAGGTATATGTTTAATGTAGCACTCTTTTGTCTCCCACTGTAGTCACAAATCACCCGTGCCAGACAGACAATGGCGGCTGCAGTAACTTGTGTCTGCTCTCTCCGGGCGGAGGTTATAAATGTGCCTGTCCCACGAACTTCTACCTGGCCGCTGATGGTAAACAGTGCATGTCCAACTGCACCGCCAGCCAGGTGAGCACATCATACTTGACCCAGATCATGACTTTAAACTTCACAATGACACGTACCATTTCTCATTTGAAATATGTTCCTCCAAATCTCCCATCAGTTTGTCTGCAAGAATGACAAGTGTATCCCGTTCTGGTGGAAGTGTGACACAGAGGACGACTGTGGCGACCGATCCGACGAGCCTGCCAACTGCCGTGAGTGATGTGGATTGTAGGATACACATTATCTCCCTGTAGCATAACAAACAGATGTGTAATAAAAGCACATTTGTGCATATGTCTTTCAACAGCTGACTTTAAATGCAGACCAGGTCAGTTCCAGTGTGATACTGGTATCTGTACAAACCCAGCGTACATCTGTGACGGAGACAACGACTGTCAGGATAACTCTGACGAGGCCAACTGCGGTATGTTTCATCACCCCACACCACCTTTTTTTTCATCTGCACAAAATGTCAAAATAGATTTTTACTTAAGTACTACTGTACTTAAATACATTCAAATAGCTGTATTTTATCAGAATATGTTTTATTTTGGGAAACCTTTACTATATTCCAGAACAATCGGTTACTTGCGTAACCCCGGTTCTCTGATAGCATTAAGTGAGGTGTCTCACTATGGGATACGCCCCTTCCGTGTATTCCTCAGAAGCCCTATTACATTATGCCAGCCCCAATTGGCTGGCAGACATGATGTTGTGTCTGGGAGTGGCTTCCCCACCCCTCAGTATAAAGGGAGCGACACAACGTCACTACGACATTCAAAACTATTACACCTCTTCCTTGCTTAACACAGCAAGGAGCGTGATCTGTTGATACACCTCAATTAATGCTATCAGAGAACCGGGGTTACGCAAGTAACCTATTGCTCTCTTTCAAGCATACGTTTCGGTGTCTCACTATGGGATATCCTTACTCCCGTATTGCCAGATAGCCTGCCTTGAAGTCTCCTGCCAACAACAATCACTACATCCGGATCTGAACGAGTCATGATTCGTGACTCACATTCCTACGCTCTATATTGCATATGCGGAAGTCTGAGCTGTAGCATCCAGTTTATAGAACCTTGCAAATGTATGTGGTGAGGACCAACTCGCCGCTTCGCAAATATCCTGTAATGTGACTCCTTTAAATAGAGCCCAGCAAGTTGATATTCTCCTTGTTGAGTGTGCACGTAGTTTGAGGGACACAAGACCTCAGGCTTAGTAATCGGCTTCCCCGTACGAGGGTTCATCCAAGATACAAACAGCTGATCACTCTCCCTGAACCCTCTAGTTTTTTCTGTATAAATGCGTAAATCACGCTCTGGGCACAATGCATTTAACTTTTGCTGTTCTGATGAAGCAAAAGGTGGTGGATAGAAGACTCTTAACTCAAGAGGAATGATAGCCTTAACTATTTTGGGCATGAATGCAGGATTAGGTTTCAGAACTACCCCTGCATCCCCAGACATGAACTGCAAGCACGCTGAATGCACTGAGAATGCGCGAATCTCACTTACGCGCTTTGCTAAAGCTAACAGCAGTGCCGTCTTAAATGACAATATTGAATATTTTGATGTCAAAAATGACATGGAAAGAGCATCTAGCACCAATTCCAAATCCCATGAGGGTGGCTATGGTGACCTCGGAATAAGAAACAAAAAGACTAATATTAGCGTAGATGTCAATCTTCTTACGATGTAACAAGTACATCGTGTTTCATGGGAAGTGTTCCCAGTTCCGGTTGACCCAATTAATGCAGCCTAACAATCATTTAACGGATTTGAATATTAGAAGCGTATTAGTGTGTCTGCCTCCCGAACAGTGTTAGGTAGATTGTTCCAGAGTTTGGGCGCTAAATAGAAAAAGGTTCTGCCGCCGGCAGTTGATTTTGATATTCTAGGTTTTATCAAATGGCCAGAGTTTTGAGATCGTAGCGGACGTGGAGAACTATAATGCGATAAGAGCTCGCTCAAGTACTGAGGAACTAAGCCATTCAGGGCTTTATAAGTAATTAACAAGATTTTAAAATCTTTATGATGTTTAATGGGGTGCCAGTGCAGTGTTGACAGAACCGGGCTAATGTGGTCATACTTCCTGGTTCTAGTAAGAACTCTAGCTGCTGCATTTTGGACCATCTGTAGTTTGTTTATTAAGCGTGCAGAACAACCACCTAATAAAGCATTACAATATCTAAGCTTGAGGTCCTAAACCCATGAATTAACATTTCTGCATTTGACATTAAGAGCATAGGTCTCAGTTTAGATATATTTTTAAGATGAAAAAAAATGCAGTTTTACAAATGCTAGAAACGTGGCTGTCAAAGGAGAGATTGCTATCAAATAGCACACCTAGGTTCCTGGCTGATGATGAAGAATCGAGAGAGAAGTCATCAAGTTTTAGACAGTGTTCTAGGTTATTACTTGTGTGGTTTTTAGGTCCGATAATTAACACCTCTGTTTTTTTTTCAGAATTTAGTAGTAAGAAATTAGTCATCCAGTTTTTTATATTGACTATGCATTCCATAATTTTCTCAATTTGGTGTGTTTCACTGGGCCGTGAAGAAATATAGAGCTGAGTATCATCAGCATAACAGTGAAAGCTAACCCCATGTTTCCTGATGATATTCCCAAGGGTAACATGTAAAGCGTGAAAAGTAATAGCCCTAGTACTGAGCCTTGAGGTACTCCATACTGCACTTGTGATCGATATGATACCTCTTCATTCACTGCTACGAATTGATGGCGGTCAGATAAGTACGATTTGAACCATGCTAATGCACCACTAAGAGCAGGTCATTTGTCACTCAAATGAGAGCAGTCTCAGTACTATGAGATGGTCTAAATCCTGACTGGAAATCCTCATAGAAATCAATTTTCTCTAAGAAGGAATATAATTGTGAGGATGCTACCTTTTCTAGTATCTTTGACAGAAAAGGGAGATTTGATATTGGTCTGTAATTAACTAGATCTTTGGGGTCAATTTGTGTTTTTTTTATGAGAGGCTTAATAACAGCCAATTTAAAGGTTTTGGGGACATACCCTAATGACAATGACAAATTAATAATAGCCAAAAGAGGATCTATGACTTCTGGAAGCACCTCTTTTAGTAGTTTAGATGGAATAGGATCTAACATACATGTTGTTGGTTTAGCTGATTTAACAAGTTTATACAATTCTTCCTCTCCTATAGTAGATAATGAGTGGAATTGTTCCTCAGGGGATTTATAGTGCACAATTTGATGTCATGCTGCAGCTGGCGGCTGCATGGTTACAGTTTGATCTCTAATAGTATTGATTTTGGAAGTAAAATAGTTCATAAAGTCATTACTGCTGTGCTGTTGGGAAATGTCAACATCAGTTGATGAGATTTATTTTTTGTTAATTTTGCCACTTATTGAATAAATATTCAATAGAATAAATAGACACGTCTGTTTGTTATTACTTGTCTGACTCGAACCACGCCAATGGGTACCCCTTGGACCAGAAAGGTTGGGTGTCTCTACTGGCGCAGTGCCAAGACTGCCTCTGAAGTCACTCTCACTCTCCTCCGGGAGTGACAAAATGGGTCCAGTCCCTGAGACGCTACCAAGCTCTCTCATGAACAGTCTACCTAAGGGAATAACTATCAGGGCTGAGACCATCAGTCATAATAGCCTGAGGCATGTGCGAAAGGAAATACTGTTCCCCCTCTGAAAATCGGTCATACAACAAGTTCATTTTCTTGCCCTGTCTTCTGACAGTCGTGTTCTGAAAGTCACCGAGTTCAGTGACAGCCCCACATATGTTATTGACTGTGTGGGAATTAAAAAACTCTTTTCAATATTTAATTAACCCCAGTTTTTGTATGTGTTCCAGAAGCATGACTGTGTGTTCTCTCGCTTCTTGCTCTGACCGAGCTGTCACCAGCTAGTCGTCTATGTAAGTTGCGAGAGTAATGCCCTTCTCCCTGAGCGGAGTCAGTGCCGCTTCTGTACATTTTACAAACACTTGGGGGCTGAGAGACAAGCCGAATGGTAGAACCAGGTATTCGTATGCCACACCAAGGAAAGCAAACCTCAGGAATTTCCTGTGGGGTGGATATATCTTTATGTGAAAATATAAGTCTTTTCAGGTCGATTGACGTAAACTAATCGCCATGGCGCACTAATTTTAGGAGTGTAGAATGAGTGAGCATTCTGAATTTGTACTTCCTTAAGTACTTGTTCAGTGCACGCAGATCTAATATTGGACGAAGAGCTTTCTTTTTGGGATGAGGAAGTACCCTGAGTAAAACCCGTTGTGGCTCTGCTCGGGTGGGACCACTCTTATCGCCCTTCTGTTCAACAGAGAGGAAATGTCTTTCTGAAGAACATGCTTTAATTTTCCCCGCATCTGAGAATGAATTATCCCTTTGAAATGCGGGGGGTACCCGAATTGTATTGTCCTTAATACCCAGCGGGACTGTATGCATTCTCGCCAACTGTTTATTCGCAGGGTTCTGGTGCCATCGTGTTGCTGTGTCGTGAACGAGTTTGTTGTCTGTACTGCGCATGCGTGGGCATTTAGCGCTTGGACAGAGTTTAAGTGTCTTATCACCTCTAAGGGAGCAATAACTCCTGATGTGATGTTATACTGTGGTCTGTTTCCTTGTTTAGCAAAATTTGGGGGGGAATTATGTTTTGCAACATGTTCTGGGAATACACTGAAAATGTTATTGAGTTTTGAACATGAAAAGTGCTTGTGACTAGTGGGTGGGTGTACACCACTGCACCATCTCTCGTACTTTTCACTGGCCCAAGCGGGCTCTATTTTCCCACAGAACATGCGGGAACTTCAAAACGCGTCCCTTGTCGAATGCTGAACATCTGAGGATCAGGAGCTTGCGAACAGGGGGCTTGTGTGCTCCTTTCCCTGGGAAAGACACCATCAAACTGCCTTCTTCCTCACCGCTCCCTGAGCATGGGAGTGAGGATGAGGTTGAGAAGCTGGCTGGACCGCCTGAGCTGTTGCAGGTGGATAGTTCTTCCTAGGTCAGGCAGTTCTCTTTTCCGGGACTCCACTGTAAACCGCTGCATTCACGTTCAGTTTCTGTCATCGAGGAATGCGATAGCTGGGGGGGTGTGCAGGCCAAAACTTTTGTGAAGGTCTGCCAAGGTGACAGAGGGGGTGCAGTCTGTGCCTTCCTAGGCATACAGAGTTGCAAAGCCTTATCATCCCTCTTCTTTTCCTCGTATCTCTTTTGCATCAGTGTCAGCGCCGAGCCAAAAATTCCCTCTGCAATCACCGGTGCATCTTTTTCCCTGTCAGAGAGATTAGCCAACGTCCTCTCTCCTGAATGACCATTGTGGCCATGGCCTTGCCCGCTGTTTGAACCGCGCACCTCTGAAAACACAAAGAAAGATCTGTAATGACACAGATCTCTTCCCAATGCGTTTGACCTGGCATGGTCGACACTTCGTCCTATAATTCCGCTTGGTACGCGGTCAGCATAGAGGTTCCGTTCAGAGCCCTGACAGAGAGAGCAATTGCTTTATAAGCACGTTCAGTCATGCTTGACTGGAAACAGTCCGCTTTGGATGGCAATGTCGGATTTGCAGCCGCTGTGTTCCTTGGGTGTAAGTGCGCAGCAACTAATGGCTCCATGGGGGGTATTCGGAGAAGTCCTGCCTTCTCCATTCCCTCCACATCGAGAGCGGATCCTCTCTGCATAGGTAACTTACTGGTGAACGGTTTGTCCTTCCAGGTCACTGCAAGCTCCTCCAGGAGCTCTTGAAACACAGAAAGGAGCTGTTGTGCTGCCCATTTTGCTCTCGACAGCCTCTTACCCTCATAGCGAGACTTTGCAGTCTCTGCTACCACGGTCGTCCACGGAATGTTTAGTTTTTCTGCAGCGCGTTTGCACACATATTGCAGATGGAATGGGGAGGTGGGTAAACCACTCCCGGACACAACGTCACGTCTGCCAGCCAAATGGGACTGGTGTAATCTAATAGGGCTTCTGAGGAATATGTGGAAGGGGCGTACCCCATAGTGAGACACCGAAATGTATGCTTGAAAGAGAACATAATATCAAACTTTTTACTCCACTGAATTTTATGAAAATATATTGTTCTTTGTTATTTTGAACTGAAGAAATCGAGGTGTGATGATGTTGTTGATTCGTGAACAAGCTGCTTCTTTTCACTGAACCTGTTGAATCATTTATTATATAACTGCAGCTGTTCTAACTATAGATAATGTTAAAATAATGCAAATGAATACCCATGCACAATCCTCTTTGCTAAAGCAGTTCATATAATTATGTAATGAGATATATAACTAATATATTTGCTAATCATTAATTTTGCCCTGTGTGAAGTTTTTTGCAAATTTGCTTATGCAAATTGAAATGTAATGTTATAATAGGGTATGTTTTGGTACTAAAATAAAAATGTTGCTTATTTGCAGATCAATATACATTTAATCTCTCCATCCACTAATCTTAAATACAGTGCTCAGCGTAAATGAGTACAATGAGTTACTTTGTAAAAGTAACATTTTAAACAATATCTCCATGAACACAAAAACATTTTCTAAAACGTTGACAAGACTAAGTTTTATATAACATCTGTTTAACTTATAACATGAAAGTAAGGTTAATAATATAACTTAGAGAACACAATTTTCAGTTTTACTCAAATTAGGGTGATGCAAAAATGAGTACACCCCACTGAAAGTCTCTGGATCAAAGCTAAATTTTAGACTACAAATGTCTAATTTAACAAGAATTCAACCACAGGTGAGTCTAATTATTCATTACACAGGTGACAGTTGACTATAAAAGGTTGTTACTTAAAGAAAACCCCTTCCCATTTCATGCTGTCAGCAATGGCACCACATGGAAGAGAAATGTCACAAGACCTGAGAAAGAAAATAGTTTCTTTACACAAGAAAGGTGAAGGCCACAAGAAGATCAGCAAAGCTTTACTTATCAGTCAGAATACTGTAGCAAAAGTGGTACAAACATTTAAAAAAGATGGAACTGCAACCATCTCACAGAGACGTCCAGGTCGTCCACGGAAGTTAACACCTCGTCAGGAGCGTCTTCTGATGAGAAGGGTTGAAGAAAATTGACATGCAAGTTCACTGCAGTTATCTAAAGAAGTAGAAAGCCAAACTGGGGTGACTATTTCCCGTGACACAATACGGCGTACACTGCAGAGGAATGGCTTCTCCTAAAGCCCAGGCACAAAAAAGCCCGCCTAGAGTTTGCCAGGGCCCATGCTGACAAAGATGAAGACTACTGGGACTCTATACTCTGGAGTGATGAGACCAAGATAAATGTTTTTGGAACTGATGGCTTCAAAACTGTATGGCGTCGCAAAGGTGAGGAATATAAAGAAAAATGCATGGTGCCTACAGTGAAACATGGTGGTGGCAGTGTCCTTATGTGGGGCTGCATGAGTGCTGCTGGTGTCGGGGAGCTGCATTTCATTGATGGCATCATGAATTCACAATGTACTGCTCTATATAGAAAGAGAAGATGCTACCATCACTCCGTGCCCTTGGTCGTCGTGCACTTTTCCATCATGACAATGATCCTAAACACACATCTAAGGCCACTGTTGGATTTCTGAAGAAGAACAGGGTGAAAGTGATTCAGTGGCCAAGTATGTCTCCTGATCTGAACCAAACTTGTTCATTCCATGCCTAGAAGACTTGGTGCTGTCATTAAGAATCATGGAGGCCAAACAAAGTACTAGATTTAGTAGTTTTTGTTGTGGGGTGTACTCATTTTTGCATCACCCTAATTTGAGTAAAACTGAAAAATGTGTAATCTAAGTTATATTATTAACCTTACTTTCATGTTATAAGTTAAACAGATGTTATATTAAACTTAGTCTTGTCAACATTTTGGAAATGGTTTTTGTTCATTGAGATATTGTTTAAAATGTTACTTTTCAAAGGGGGTGTACTCATTTACGCTGAGCACTGTAAGTAAAATAGCTAAATAAATAAACATTAACAACAGTACATTTTACTTTATAAACTGTACCTTTAAAGATCAAGTACTTACTCACGTAAAATTGAAAATGAGTACTTTTATTGGCATAATATTTTATGAGGGTACCTGCACATAAACTAAAGTAATTGATACTTGTACTTTGTCTACCAGACTTTAATATAAGTCATTTTAAAATATCCAGAACAGTATTTCCAGACTATGCACAAATAGTGTCACCTTTGTTACTCCGCTAATGTGTTTGTATGTGTGATTTGCAGATATTCATGTGTGTTTGCCCAGTCAGTTTAAATGCACCAATCCCAGTCGTTGTATTCCTGGAATATTCCGCTGTAACGGCCAAGACAACTGCGGGGAAGGAGAGGATGAGAAAGACTGCCGTGAGTTTCATTATAAGACAACAAGAAATACAAATAAGACAAAACAAGCCTTTTGTGTTTTAATAGCCATGCTGCGACTTTGATTTGAATGTGATCAGTTGTATAGCCACACACACACACACACACACATACATACATCACAGACCTTCTATTATTGTCATCTGGAAGATGAACGTGTGGAGTGTGTGCTCATCTTAAAGTTCATTGGGGTCAGTAATAAATTGTATTATTTGTATTACTTTTTTATTCAGCAAGGATGCATTAAATGGGTCAAAAGTGACAATAAATACATTCATAAAATATATGAAAATATGTATTTTCTGTAATGAGTTTCTGTAATAATAATCAAGTATAATTGATTAGGGAGACAATGGGGCTCTAGGACTAGGATTGATTAAAAATGTTTCTTTGAACTAAGGATTGCAAGGGCATGTGATTAGAATTTAACAGCGGATTTAATATAACTAGTGAAGCGAGTTAATAACTTGAAGAAGAAAAAAAAGATGAAGCCAACAGCAAATGCAAAACATCAAGACAATATCAGACAAATGACTAAGGAAACAAAGGGCTATATATATATATATATATATACACACCAAGGGAATAACAAGGAGCTAATAATCAGTCATCTTTTGAACACTAATATGTATTTGCGTACAAGTATAACACTAAAATACATATCATGACCATTTTTTAGTTTAGTGTGTTTGGTTTAGGCTGTACATTTTTTACATTACATTATTATAATTGTTTTTTTGTATGAGAATATGTTTAAAGTATAACCTATTTTTTTGTGTGTAGCGGAGGTAACGTGTGCACCTAACCAGTTCCAGTGTACCATAACCAAGCGCTGCATCCCACGTGTGTGGGTGTGTGACCGTGATAATGACTGCGTTGATGGATCTGACGAACCCGCCAACTGCAGTAAGTGGAACTTTTATATAAAACATTATATATTTTTATATCAAAACTCACTGTGCATTATCCATTGCCAAGCTTATTAATAGATAGAAACATGCACGTTATGTTCTCAAAATATCTTAATATCTGCTGATACTATTGTTTGAACACGACTGCCAATTAGCACACATTGATATTATTAATTCAGTTCTTTCTTATATCTCTTTCTGTAGCTCAGATGACATGTGGTGAGGATGAGTTCCGCTGTAAAGACTCCGGACGCTGTATCCCAGCTCGCTGGAAATGTGACGGAGAGGATGACTGTGGCGATTCTTCAGATGAACCCAAAGAAGAGTGTGGTGCGCTCATATACAAGACTATCAAATGAAATATATTCGATTAGTTTCATTATGTACTTATGTGTTATGTATTATTCACAATGTAATTCGAATTCAATTAGTTCATCAAGAATGTCTCAGTTTACGTCTGTAACCAGAGAAAAGGAGACGCTGTGGAAAAGCCTCTATGCGATTGCGTCTTGAAGCACATGTGAAATCAGTCCAATGGTTTAGCGAGACATCACAGGTGGGTGATGTAGAAACCAGGAAGCTTAAAAGCACATCCAGAACAAACAGCATGAGCTTCTGATAGGTCAAAGCAAGTTGTTTACAGGGATGCTGGGTGTATGAGCAGGGAGACGAAGCCTCTCGTTCTCTCTCAGGGAACCATGTGTATAGACATAACCGAAATGCTGAGATGAAACGAAACGCTGTGGGAAAGACAATACCTGCTTCGCCATACTGACGAACACCTGTCTAGCATCAATCATGGTGAGCAAAGCTAAGAGAGGAGAATTGAAAAGCTTGGCAGAGATCCCAGGTCTAAATAATAAAACCTGATGAATGCGAGGGAGGAAGAACAGCACGCCACATCTTTAGACTTTAGAAGCCACCATACTTTGAGTTGAGTGCACCAAAGGTCACTAACGGGTTTCTTCCCAATGACTGACCACACAAAGGGACCTGGTGAGCAGCTTTGGCCTCCACGTACACCTTTAAGGTGGAGGGAAATCTCCTTGTGGAGAATCACTCCTGTAATCTGTAGTAAAGTGTCCTGGTTTCTGCATTAACCGCCCGTGACGTCTCGCCGCTCCATTGGACTGATTTCACACATGCTTCAAGAGGCAGCGGCGCTCCCACAGTGTTTGATGCAGCACGAGTTCCTTTGAAAAGGAAATTAAAATAATCATTTACTCACCCTCACATCATTCCAAACCCATAATACTTTGGTTAATCTTTGATTAAGACATTTTTAACTTAGAAGTTAGAACTTAGAGGATCTTAACTATTATAAAGAGTTTGTAAAACAAACATATTCATATGAATCGAATGGATTAATCCTTGTGAAGAGATACAATCGCTTTAAAGTGTAAATGAAATCTGTTCACTGTATATTCACATCTAAACAATGATCAACACACATACAGAGAGCTCAGACACGCACGTGTGATGCACAAGAGCCAGTGAGGTTTGTTCTAGCGTATGATGCACACACACTTCTGACCCTGGACCACAAAACCAGTCATAAGGGTCAATTTTTCTAAGTTGAGAGTTTTACATCATCTGAAAGCTGAATAAATAATATTCACATTGATGTATGTTTTGTTAGGATTGGACAATATTTGGCTGAGATACAACTATATGAAAATCTTAAATATGAGAGTGCAAAACAATCTAAATATTGAGAAAATCTTCTTTAAATCTTTCCAAATGAAGTTCTAGCAATGCATATTACTAATCAAAAATTAAGTTTTGATATATTTACAGTAGGAAATTTACAAAACATCTTCATGAAACATGATCTTAATATCCTAATGATTTTTGGCATAAAAGAAAAATCTGTCATTTTGACTCAGACAATGTATTTTGGGCTATTGCTACAAATATACCTGTGCTGCTTATGACTGCTTTTGTCCTCCAGGGCCACATATGCTGATTCACTCCATATACTGTAGTATGTGTGTTTATTTTAATACGGACATTATATTTAAATATCTGCATCATATAAATCAATCATATGTCCTCACAAGATTTGAATATGTTTCTGTTGTGTGATGATTTTATGACCTTATTAGATCTTCTAAGATTTGGTTAGCTGGACCTCAATGAGGGGACAGAAACCGCTTAGGTTTCATTAAAATAATATGTTCTCAATATTGAAGATTAAGCAAAATGTTATGGGCTTGGTATGACATGAGGGTGAGTAAAATTATGAAAGATTTCCGATTTTTGGTTTAACTATCCCTTAACTTATAAAATATTAAAGTTTGTATAATTGAGTTATTGAAGAATCAAACAGCATTAATGTTGTGGCTATATATGCAGATGAGAGGACGTGTGAGCCATATCAGTTCCGCTGTAGAAACAACCGCTGTGTTCCCGGCCGCTGGCAGTGTGACTATGACAACGACTGCGGGGACAACTCGGACGAGGATAAGTGTGGTAGGTTTCTGCATCTAATCGCTGATACTCCATGGGTCGGGTGAACATCCGGCACACACACATCCAGAGACATGCTTCACCTTACATCAGCGATGGCGTTCTGAAGGAAAGCCCTGCTCTTAGGCTCTCAGACGAGTGGCAGTCGGCGATACAAAATGAACCGGAAAACCTGATCTTTGTCATTCTCATTTATTTGTTCATAAGCACATTTTAACGAAGGAGAGAACTTTTTTCCTTTTGTGCATGTTTTTGTTTGGTCCAGTCATTTACGTGTCTGCATCTTGTTTATTCTTCATCTCACACTGCCACATTGATGTGGGTCAGAGGTAGGTTTCCACTTCAGTCCTGAACATCTCCTTCAGTGGCTGCTCGCTGGTGACACCGGGAGGCTTGAATGCTCTTCTCTGTTTCACTATGCATGAAAAACTGAAGACAGCAATTTACAGTACATGTAAATATTTAAAGAAGATATAATCATTATAATCAATGATTAATAACGAGCCTTTTCCAGTCCTCAGCAGCTAGCCACTGTTAAGCCTTTTCCTGCCGTTTTTGAGCAGTTATGGTTTGGATATGATTTTTTTGCCTGCTGCTCCCAAACACCCAAACCTCCATCTGTCCTTGTGCCTGTGGTTTAAGATGTTTGCCCTTAACAATCATATTACCTAAAAACCCTGCTTCTACAGCTGAAGTGATCTAATGAGACCCTTCTGAGTGAATGTCAAGAATTGTACATGTGTTCATGCCTTTTGTTTTTAGAAAATTCATCTTGGTTTTAGGACCATTCAGATTTTTTTGCACAATGTCATTATTTTTAATGACAACAAAGCACATTTTCCTCCTAAACGTCTCATTGTAATTTTGCCAGACTTTTAACTTTTGAGTTTGTTTGTAGTTCTTCCCATTATCAGTAGTGATTCTTATTACTGAGCATAAATGATAGACAATGCAGCAAACTGTTATCAGAATGATTTCTGAAGATCATGTGACACTGGAGTAATGATGCTGAAAATACAGCTGCGCATCACAGAAATAAATTACATTTTAAAATATGTTACGGTAGAAAAAATATTTTAAGTTGTAATATTTTTGCAATATTACTGTTGAGCTTCTGAATGCAGCTTTGGGGAGAATAAAATACTTTTTTTTAAACTTTGTTGACCCCAAACTGTTGAACAGTGTATAAATACTCAGCAAATCAATAGCGCATTTTTTTTAATTACTGTAATGAGAATAAGCATTGTTTTTGTACAACGAATGAGAAGTGGGATGAGAACGTATGGAAGCGCGTTTCCGCCACTGAATAAAAAATTCAAAAGGTAATTATAACATTTTTATCTCACAATTGTGACTTTTTTTCTCATAATTGTGTGATATAAACTCGCAATTGTGAGACATTAAATCGCAATTCTGTGAAAAATGTCAGAATTGTGAGATAAAAAGTCGCAATAACCTTTTTTATTCTCTATATAGAGGCGGAAATGAGTTTCCATAGAAAACGGCCTTTATTGTCATTAAAATATTATGTCAAAAACAGTTTTTGTTTCATGCAAACTTTCTTTCTTTAGACTATGTAGTGAAATGTGACCTGCATTTGTTTTGACTGCTTTGTAAGATTGACCCTACTGTAAGATATTGTTGACACCTAACAGAGGTGTGTTTCGTGTCTGTGTCAGTGCCTAGGCAGTGCTCTGAGAGCGAGTTTTCCTGCACCAGCGGCCGCTGTATTGCTGGCAGATGGAAGTGTGATGGAGATCATGACTGTGCTGACGGGTCTGATGAGGCAAGTCACAAAACCACTGCAGCTAAACACACACTCAGAGATGCAAACTCTCACCTTTTTGAGATCAAAGTAGGTCACCTATGAGATTTTTGTATTTAGTGGTGGGGGGGGGGGGGTATCTCTGTTGAAAGCAATGACCAGTCAGATGTGTTTTCTGTAGGTTAATCAGAAGAATCCCCTCAGATCTAATTTTAGTTTTCTTAGGTTTACAGAGTTCTAAATGCTTGCAGATCTACCTAATATAATCAGAGAAAGAAAAAACACATACACACGATATAGATAAGAGAATCATTGTGTAGTTAGTCAATGATTTATCAAGAGTTTTCATATAAGCTCGGTCAGTTGCACTATAAGAGGAGCCTTTGCTCGGTTTCTCTAGAATCTCTACATAATCCATTGACAATTTGAAGAAAAGTTATGTTTGTCTTAGAGGACCGAACTATTTCAAGAGTGACAAATGCGAGTGTAAAAGATAACATGAGTGAATCCGCTTAATTTTTCCACCAACACTGCTATGATTGTCATTTTCTTTGTCTTTGTCTCGTTTTTCACCCATGATGAGTTTGCATACCTGCACACTTCAGCAGAATTTTCCTCAACGATGATCCTCCTGAACAGCAAATACTCACTGCAGGATGTACCGTGTGTGTATTTTGCAGAACGGCTGTGATGTGAAGTGTGATAATGACCAGTTTCAGTGTAAGAACGGTCACTGTATCCCATTCCGCTGGAGGTGTGATGCCGATGCCGACTGCATGGATGGCAGCGATGAGGGGAACTGCGACACTGGAGGTTAAAATTTCACAAAAACACACTAAATACAGAATTACCTTCAACGAAACTGTAATTTGTTACAGGAATATTTCACCCAAAAATTCAAATTGCTAAAAATGTACTTAGCCTCAAGCCACACAATATGTAGTTGTGTTCATTTCTTCTTTTTATATAAGAAACACATTACATCACTTGCTCACCAGTGGATCTTCTGCAGTGAATGGGTGCCGTCAGAATGCGACAAGCTGCATGTTTGTAAGAAACAAATCCATCTTTAAGGAATTTAGGCCCAAATATGGCTAAAATACGAGGCCTTAATTCATTATAACACTTTCTCCAGAGAAAAACTCCATCACTTGTTGTCCTTCAGATTCACTAATACAGAGGTCCCCAACCACCGGGTCGTGACCCACTACCGGGACATGGAAGAATTCCAACCAGGTCGCGAGAACGTTCTGGGGAAAATGTGGATAGATATCACGCTTTGTTATTTATTGCGCATAAATTATTGTTCTAATTATTCTGTATTTTCGTTGTATGCGATTGATATGGAGAAGAATTTTGATGATTTCATGTAAAATATTTTATCTGTCATGTATGCTATAAGGGCTTAAACGGATCGCAGTTGATCTGTGATATATGTTCAAACTGTTTAAAACCACAAGAAAAAGGAACGAAACAAAACTCAGTTTGTTACTTGCGCGCTGTACTCGCACACACCCAAAGCGTGCACAAGCAAAGAGACTTGTTTCAGACAGCGAGGCATAATGTTTGATTCCTCTTTCATGTATCCCTGGCCTGCATTTAAGATACATATTCATGGGGGCTTGAGATTGCATCGCAATACTGGAAATATTTCAGTTTTAAACCATGAAGGCGAGCCAATGGATATCACACAAGCAATGTGCAAACTTTGCACAATAGTTATGCCGGTGAAAGTCTTAACTTCATTCACTATACAGAAAGTGAAAGTAAAAAAAAAAATCTGACGAAGTTTTCTAACGCTACATTAACTTCTCTCAAAGACGACAAGAGACAAATCTACTTCAACATGTGCTAATAGCAGTACAAATGAATAGACCTGTTTTAAAAACGTCATCCACTACAACACCCCCCCCCCCCCCCCCCCAACCCCCGATCCACAAGATTTTTTAAAACCGTAACCGGTGTGTGGTATGAAAAATGTTGGAGACCCCTGCACTAATATATTTGTTTAGGGCTGTTTTGGGCTGTTCTAATTTGTAAACAGTGCTTGATTTGTGTGGATTACTTGTGGGTTATTGTGTTTTGAGTCTCATTCTGACGGCGCTCATTCCAAATTTTCATTTTTTGGTGAACTATTTATTTTAACTTTGTTTGTAACTTTTTTCACAGCTTTAGACATTTTTTGAAGAACTTTCTTCTTGAGGGAAATAATTATTTGATCCCCTGCTGATTTTGTACGTTTGCCCACTGACAAAGAAATTATCAGTCTATACTTTTATTGGTAGATTTATTTGAATAGTGAGAGACAGAATAACAACAACAACAACAACAAATCCAGAAAAAATGTATTTCAAAAAAGTTATTAATTTATTTGCATTTTAATGAGTGAAATAAATATTTGACCCCTTCGCAAAACAGGAAGGTAGTGCTTGGTGGAAACACCTTTTTGGCAATCACAGGGGTTAGAGGTCGTCCCTTTGATGCGGTGCAGTTGTCCTGTCCCCTTTGCTGAAAAAAAACCCCAAAGCGTAATATTTCGACCTCAGTGTTTTACGGTGGGGATGGTGTTCTTGGGGTCATAGGGTCATTCCTCCTCCAATCACGGCGAGTTGAGGCCAAATAGCTGGATTTTGGTCTCATCTGACCACAACACTTTCAACCAGTTCTCCTCTGAATCATTGGCAAACTTTAGACGGGGCTGGTCATGTGTTTTCTTGAGCAGGGGACCTTGCGGGCGCTGCAGGATTTCAGTCCTTCACGGCGTAGTGTGTTACCTATTGTTTTCTTGGTGACTATGGTCCTATCTGCCTTGAGATGATTGACAAGATCCTCCCGTGTAGTTCTGGGCTAATTCCTCACCGTTCTCATGATCACTGAAACTCCACGAGGTGAGATCTTGCATGGAGCCCCAGTCTGAGGAAGATTGACAGTTATTTTGTGTATTTTCCATTTGCGAATAATCGCACAACTGTTGTCACCTCACCAAGCTGCTTGGCAAAGGTCTTGTAGCCCATTCCTGCCTGGTGCTATATAGCACTAAAAGTGGTTCTTGGCTCATAATCATAGGGGAACCACTTTTGGTGCTATATAGCACCATATCTTTAAAGGTGCTACACAGCACCTTTGTCAAATGGTGCTATGTAGAACCATAAAATGTGCCATGTTGCATTGCATTTCTTCAAAAAAATGGTGCTAAACAGCACCAATAGTGGTTCTTTGGCTCGTAAAGGGGCTTAACAGGTGCTTTGTATGACAGTGGTGCTATATAGCACATTAATCACCACAAATAACCACTGAAGAACTACTGAAGAACCATACAGGAGCTTAACAGGTTCTGTATATGGTAGCAGTGTTATATAGCCCCTCAGTCATGCCAAAGAACCGGTGAAGAACCATTGAAGAACCCCTGAAGCACCAAGATTTGGTGATATACAGCATCAAAAGTGGTTCCCCTATGATTACGAGCCAAATAACCACTTTTAGTGCTATGTAGCACCAGTTCCCCTCCGGGAACATCGAGCTGCATCGAGACACATTTGGGGAACGCCATCAGCGATATCCAGCTCTGAATCATATGTGTAATCAGTACAAACGATGGGCAAGACGTCATGGGCGGGTGACGTAATGACCAGGAGGCTTAAAAGCATGTGGGGTGCAGCCGGCGTTAGCTTTTTTTCATTCAACAAAGCTCTCTGTGTGTGTCAGTCACGTATATGTTCTGTGAGTCTATTTACTATCGTTGTCAAAGAAAGATAGGAAATAAGAAAGAACGAGAAAAGGAAAAGACTAGAAAGCATGACATATCAAAGGCATATAAGGGCTAAAGTAGTTACACGTTACAGACTGTGTGTTCTTCCCTGCCCACGCTTTATCACGAGCGGGATATTCACAGTTTGTGCGATGGTCTGACCAGTGGCGGCTGGCCAATAGAGGGCGCTAGGGCGCCGCCCTCCCTGAACCACACACACAAAATAATAATTATATAAATTATTTAAATATATGTTTGTATGATGTGATATATTAGAAAATCTTCTGTGAAAAATATATGTTTTCACCATCACAATATGACCTCTCTACCTGTCAGCACGTCTCAATTTCAGCTGAGGGGCGATCGAGAAATCGCCCACAGGAGGCGGGTCTTTGTAGAATTTAGTCAAATCCTGAATCAAGATATAAATATATTCAAGATGTGACATAAAATTTAGCCAATCAGTGTCCTCAAATCTTAACTGAAATGGGCGATTTTTCTGTCGCCCCAAGCTGCTAAAATCAAGGCTGGTCTCGTGGTCTGTAGAGACAATGGCGAACTCAGGTGTTATTCATTCCGGACACAAACCTAACTCTGTACAATCTCTACCCCAATGTCCGTTTGAGAGGAGAACTTTGGCAGAAAAACTAAAGCTCGCGTGTTGCCGAGGCAATATATAGGCATTATGGTCAATCTCAGTTCATTTTATGAATTTTTCACTTCAGACTGTGTTTACTTGTCTGGGTGTTTGACTGCATTTAATTTTGAAAAATTAATTATGCATTTTATCTGACTATGAAAAGTTATATATATATATATATATATATTTTTTTTTATTTTTTTTTTGAGAAGGGTATACAATTATATATTATATATGGTATACATGAGCTTCTTGGGATACTTCTCGAGTGAGAGCACAATGTTTACCTCTCTTCCTCCGAGGAGGTTGAGGTGGTCAGCTGGGGTTGCTGGGTGGAGCAGCTCCAATCGTGTTCCAGCTCCTCATTCAGGAATGTCACTTCTCGTACTCCCCAAAGGAGTCGGAGTCAGAGTGGCGCTCCCAGGCCAAAGACAGATCTGCGGATCATCATTTTAAAAAAGAAAAAGTAAATAGTCTTCGGCTAGAATATCCTGATGCCAATGGCCCAGGACTCTTGAGGGCCGGCCCCTCTGGGGAAGAGCGGTGTACACCGCATCACACGGTGCCCGTTTCTCCTCAGTGCCCTCAGGAGATCAGTCTGCTAACCCTGCCAGTGTTCCAGGGCGCAGGGGTCTCCAGCGAGCACTTCTCTCAGTCTCTTCCGCCCCTTCGGGGGTCTTTAGAGCAGCTAGATCGGTCGTCTCCTGCCGGTCCCCCGCTTCAGGGCACCGAGCTAGCCGCTCTAAGTATACCAGAGGCCAGTCTCGAGAGACTGGTTTCTTTAGTAGGTCACCTGGCGTTGTGGGAGCCCCTGCCAAGCGTGTCTCATTGGGTCCTGCTTGAGCAGACTCTGGTTCTTTAGTCTTCTTAAGTGATGACGTGGGTCTGAGGACCGTCATTTCTAATAGGAGGCTTCTGATGCAGTCCTGATTCCATGGCCCAGGACTTAAGAGGGCAGGCCCTCTGGGGAAGAGTGGAGTACACCGCATTACACGGTGCCCGTCTCTCCTCAGTGCCCTCAGGAGATTAGTCTGTTAACCCTGCCAGTGTTCCAGGGCGCAGCGGTCTCCAGCGAGCACTTCTCTCAGACTCTTCCGCCCAGAAATGTAGCGGAGCTGGGAGGCTCACCACCCCTTCGGGGGTCTCTAGAGCAGCTAGATCGGCCGTCTCCTGCCGGTCCCCCGCTTCAGGGCACCGAGCTAGCCGCTCTAAGTACACCAGAGGCCAGTCTTGAGAGACTGGTTCCCTTAGTAGACTATTCGGCAGCGTGGAAACTACTGCCAAATGTGTCTCGATGGGTCATGCACACTGTAGAACAAGGCTATCATGGCGCTCTGCCGCCGCCTTTCAACAGGGGTCACTCCCATGCTGGTGGGTCCCAAGCAGGCTCTGGTAATGGAACAAGAACTGAGCACTCTCCTGAGGAAGGAGGCCATCGAGGTGGTCCCTCCTCTAGACAAAGAGTCCGGGTTCTACAGCCGTACTTCATTTTTCCTGGGAAAGGGGTTGCGTCCTTTTTAGATCTAAGCTAACTGAACCGCTCTGTCACAGTAGTAGTAGTAGTAGTAGTAGTAGCCCTTTATTGTCACTAGTACAAGTACCAGCGAAATTAGCCATCAACCTGTCCATACATACACAACATACATATGACAACGGGGTAGACAGAACAGGAGACAGGGTATTTAGAAAAATACAGCTTTTACATGAGAGAGAGGAGGAAAAAAAAAATTTAACCCCCAGACTATGCTCCATTTGGAGTACAGTCTGAGAACAGAAAAAAAAACACCTCAGCACAAAAGCACATATACCATAAACACATGACATTGCAACAGGGGGAACATATCCAGCTCTGGCAAGCAGCCATCCGGTCCAGCGCCATTTATTATGGCGCCGGTCGGAGACCTGCTCGCCCTAGTGGCGGTACAAAGCGTTACAGAGGCAGTTGAATGGGGGAGGGGGGTAATGTCTGTAATCGGGGGAAGGGAGGAAGAGAGTCCCACTCCATCACTCTCTCAGGGTGGTTATCCAGACGGCCTTGGCCAAGGCGCCGGTACGGGGAGCCAGAAAAGATAAGATTGAATTGTTGTGACTTTGGGGCGAACAGCTGCAAACTACCGCAGCTCATTCTCTTTGTCCATTCTGATCTCTGAAAACATCAAGTTTTACTTCCAAAGCTGCGAGTTTCATCATGATGGTATCCATATTCCGGTTTATAGTCTCAGTCTCATTGCTGACCGCTCTTCCCACAGCTTCAATCAAAACGGGCAGCCTTGTGAGACTTTGGACAGCTGTTCCCGTCTTCTGAATTTTTCGATAACCCAGGGTAAAGCCTAATCCAATCAGCAGAATACCTGTTATCATGGTGCCGAAAAGGTAGATATCCTCAGCGTCCTCAACGGAAAGAGCCGCCAGACACACGATTTGCCACTTCTCCCATGCATCCCTCGTATATCCGGCCGCGAACGTCCCGTCAGGACAAACAGGTTCCCCAGAACCCAGACTTCTCGTTGAGAAGATGGTGTCAATTGCACTGAGAGACCAGTTGATCAAATCCATAATTTTGTAGTTTGGAGAGCCGTGCAGAAGGAGTCTCTTCAATAGATGAGATGAGACGAGACAGCAGAAGCAAGCAGGGAGGAAAAAAAGGGTAGGGCGGGGAGTGAAATATAAGCGACTACCTCTGTTGAGTGCCAAACGAGAAAAGCTCAGTTCAGAAAGCTCTCTTCAAGCACGTGTCTCAAACCAGATCTGAGGACTGGTGGTCACAAGCAATCTAGAAGATGCATACTCCTTCCCCATCACAGGAAGTTCCTGAAATGTGCTTTGGGGCTAAGCGTACTAATATCAGGTTCTTCCCTTCGGCCTTGCACTCTCACCCCGACTAGCTCGTCAGAGCGAATGGCAGTTCGGCATCGAGATGTCGTTCTCGCTCACTTTAAAGAGTTGGGGTTAAGACTTAACGTCAGGAAAGTGTGTTTCTCCAGTACAGAGAACCTCTTATCTGGGCGTGGTGTGGGATCCGACCACGATGCAGGCACGTATGTCCCCTGCTCGGATCGAGTCAATCCTCACGTCAGTCAAGAGAGTAAGAGAAGGCCGGTCACTCACTGTCAAGCAGTTTCAAAAACGGCTGGGTCTGATGTCAGCTGCGTCCAACGTGATACCTTTTGGCCTGCTGTACATGAGATCTCTACAGTGGTGGCTCAAAACCAAGGGGTTCTCCCCGAGGGGAAAACCCACTTTGCATGATTAAGGTCACGCGGCGATGCCTACGTGCCTTAGACATGTGGAGGAAACCCTTGGTCTTTTTCTCAAGGCCTGGTGCTGGGAGCTCCTGTCACCGCGTAACGCTAGCGACGGATGCATCTCTCACCGGTTGGGGAGTGGTCATGAGTGACCACCCTCCCCGCGGTCTACCAGACCTGAGAGATCGCCATTTGTGGGGCAATACCTAGTGTAAGGAGCATAGCAAGCCTCCTCTCGATCCAGAGAGTCGTCATGTTGAGGCCTCCGCTCCAAGAGCTCGAATTTTCGGTGAGTGTCGTCAGGCCTCCTCTCACTAAGAGAGTTTTTAGAGGCCTCCGCTCACCAGGGTTCTGTCGAGGCAGGGGCTGAGGCCCGGGAAATGGATGCTGAGGGGTGAAGGGGTGAGGGGTGAAGCAGATATGGAGAGTTTGGGCCAGGAGGTGGATCCGTTTGCAACTCGTCAGATATCGCACTGTCCCCTCTGGTTATCTCTGACTCATCCAGATCCGCTGGGGCTGGATACTGTGGTACAGACTTGGCCGAGGCTTCGTCTGTACACCTTTCCCCGATCGCTCCCTCAATTAGGAAACTGTATGCCCTGAAGTTGAGACTCAGGGTGCGGAGACCACCAGCTTGATCCAGTTAACTGCCCATTTGGTACAGTGCTGGAGTTCTTGCAGGCCTTTTTCTCCGCAGGGTTAGCCCACTCCACCCTGAAGGTCCACGTGGCAGCTATAGCGGCATACCATGCCCCTCTTGGTGGCCTTTCAGTAGGCAAAACCCTCTAGTTACACGTTTCCTCCGGTGCTGAGGCAAGAGAAGCTTATGCTAAGTGGGGGATCAGGATGTGATCCTATAACCTCGAGTCCTCTGATCTCCCCTCGTCTTTGGGAGTCAAGGCTCACTCATCTCAAGGTATGGCGGCCTTCAAGGCCTTTCCGGTACTACAACGCTGCAGGGTGGTCTACGCCCTTCACATTCGTCAGGTTCTTGACAAAGATTTGCGAGCCACTCCTGGCTCTTGGTTACATACGTAATCTGGGACGTTTTTTTTAGAGTGTAGGTCTTCAATCTAGTCCTTGACATCCTTGGACAGCTCTTTGGTCTTGGCCATGGTGGAGAGTTTGGAATTTGATTGATTGATTGCTTCTGTGGACAGGTGTCTTTTATACAGGTAACAAGCTGAGATTAGGAGTAGTCCCTTTAAGAGAGACGCCTGTGAGCCAGGAATCTTGATGATTGATAGGGGATCAAATACATATTTCAGGCATTATAACTTTTAAAAATGCGTTTTTCAGGATTTTTTTGTTGTTATTCTGTCTCTCACTGTTCAAATAAATCTACCATTACAATTATAGACTGATCATTTCTTTGTCAGTGTGCAAACGTACAAAATCAGCAGAAGATCAAATATTTTTTTTTCCTCACTGTAGCTATGCAACGACAATTTATAGTGACCACATATGTCAAGCTCCATAAAATTAAATAAAAATCCATACGATTTTTGCACTATATTATATATCTTCTAAAGTCATACAAAAGAGAAACAGACCAAAACGTCATTATTCACTAATCTTAGCCTGCGTTCTTCTCTAGATTCTATGTATGTATGTATGTGTAGTTAACACAAGGTAAAGAGGTTCAATTCCAACTTGAAATATAGTGCACAAGTTGTATGGACTGCTTTTATGGTGCTTTTATTGTGTTTTTGTGAAGAGCAGGAAACAAAAAACATTTCAACACCGTTCAGATTTAAAATGGTAAGAGATTAAGTAAATAATGATATCATTTTTTTTATGGTTGAACTTTTCTTTAAACAACAGCATTACCCATAAACCAGTGCCTGCAGTATTAATTAGAGTGATCAGACTCTGGAGAGGGTTTTAGTATTCAAGGAGGCCTTTCTGAAGATACATTGCCAAATGTTTTACACACACACACACGGTAATTGCTGTGTGGTTGTGCTGGAATGAATACAGATGAGTTACCCCGTGTGTGTGTGTGTGTGTGTGTGTGTGTGTGTGTGTGTGTGTGTGTGTGTGTGTGTGTGTGTGTGTGTGTGTGTGTGTGTGTGTGTTTAGTGGGTCGATTCTGCCCTCTGGATGAGTTTCAGTGTAATAACACTCTGTGTAAGCCTCGGGGGTGGATGTGTGACGGCGAGGACGATTGTGGAGACAATTCAGACGAAAACCCAGACGTGTGCAGTGAGTAGTTCACTTTTTTTTCAGCTCAATTAGCACTTCATATTCTCTTCAGACTCCCACTTAAATATTTCCCAGAACTGTGGTACATGCGAGTATAATAGTGGTGGACGATATGACCCAAATCTTACATCAGGCTTTGTAATTTTATGTGGGTAATTATATTTGTGGGAAATTGAAGCCGAGATGGTGTATATATTAAATCTCCATCTGCCAGTGTTGTTTTTGAGTAACAGAATTAAACACTTCACAGACGAAAGATATTTTGCATTTTTTGATCATTTTAAATCTCAGATAAGTCTGATATCGTCTTTCTTCATTGCTCTCACATGTAAGTAATTTGATGGAATTCTGCGCACTGTAAATATTTAGAAATATAAGCCTAATGTTCCAGATATTAAACAGATTCTTTCCTGGATGCTGGTCAATGTTGCATTGCAAGTGTAATTGAATACACATATAGAAACAGCTATGACACAAAATACCTGTTCAGCATATTACTGCACTGCACATTTTAACCTGTATGTGTATGTGTCAGGGACGTTATCTTTTGCATACAGTGTGAATATTGCAACCTGTTAATATGGGTGTAAAAAAAAACAGGCCTTAGGATTCTTCATTTGCATTAGCAACGTAGCTTCATTTACATGAACTGTTGCACAAACTCTATCAAATAGAGCTTTTGAATGTTTGGGGTTCAGACTGACTCTGCTGGTTTTCACTGGTGTGTTTTTACTCTGTGTGTGTTTCAGAGAGATTCCAGTGTCCTGCCACCAGACAGTTCCGATGCCATAATGGCCGAGTGTGTCTGCCAGTGTCTAAACAATGTGATGGTGTTGACAACTGCGGAGACAACAGTGATGAACTCAACTGCCGTGAGTAATTGCTACTTTTCTTGGCTGATTTATTTATAATGTCATGTTTGTTTATATGTCATTGTTGTCTTTTACACTAAACATTTAACATAATTTTCATGTAACATTTCTTACTGAAATATTAGTATATACTAGTGCGGTCAAAGGATTAATCATGATTAATCGCATCCAAAATAAAAGTTTTTGTTTACATAATATATGTGAATGTGCTGTGTATATTTATTATGTGTATATATAAATACCAACACATGCATATATATATTTAAGAAAAATATGTTATGATTATATATTACATATATTTATATAGAATATAGAATATAAGTATTTAAATATATAAATGTATATGCATGTAAATATTTCCCAAATATACAGTTGAAGTCAAAAGTTTACATACACCATGTAGAATCTGCTAAATATTGATTATTTTACCAAAATAAGAGGGATCATACAAAATGCATGCTATTGTTTATTTAGTACTGACCTGAATAATATATTTCACATAAAAGATGTTTACCAGTAATCCACAAGAGAAAATAATTGTTTAATTTATAAAAATGCTGGTTCAAAAGTTTACACCCACTTGATTCTTGATATTGTGTTGTTCTATGAATGATCCACAGCTGTGTTTTTGTTAGTGATAGTTATTCATGAGTCCCTTGTTTGTCCTGAACAGTTAAACTGTCTGCTGTTCTTCGGGAAAAATCCTTTCGTAAAAACTTTTTGAATTTGAAGATCAGGGTAAATTGAACTTAATTTGTCTTCTGGAAAACATGTACCTATCTTCTGTGGCTTCTGAAGGGCAGTAATAAATAAAAAATATTATATTTAGGCAAAATAAGAAAAAAATACACATCTTCATTCTGTTCAAAAGTTTTCATCCCCCGGCTCTTAATGCATGTTTTTTCATTCTGGAGCATCAGTGAGCGTTTGAATCTTCTGTAATAGTTGAATATGAGTCCCTCAATTGTCCTCGGTGTGAAAAGATGGATCTCAAAATCATACAGTCATTGTTGGAAAGGGTTCAAATACACAAAAATGCTGGAAAACCAAAGAATGTGTGGGAGCTTAAGGATTTTTCTGAAGAACAGCAGAAAGTTTAACTGTTCAGGACAAACAAGGGACTCATGAACAACTATCACTAAACAAAAACACACTACTGTGGATCATTCAGGTAACAACACCATATTAAGAATTAAGCGTATGTATTATCATTTATTATTTTCTCTTGTGGACTACATACAAACATATTTTATGTGAAATATCTTATTCAGGTCAGTACTAAATAAACAATAGCATGGATTTTGTATGCTCCATCTTACTTGGTAAAATAATCAACTTTTTGCAGATTCTGCAAGGTGTATGTAAGCTTTTGACTTCAACTGTATTCTGTATGTGAGTCTATGAATATTATATAATAAATATAAACAGCACATGCACATATATTATGTAAACAGATTTTTTTATTTTGGATGCGATTAATCATTTGACAGCACTAATATATACATATATGTGTGTAATTTTTTTTAATTATTATTATTTGCTGAACTTTTAGGAAATATTCTTACTACCATAGAAAATGGGGGATCCCATCCCCTAAATATGTGCTTACAGCCGTGCCAGTAGTTATTTATCAATACTAACACTAACCCTAATGTGTTACAACTTATAAACTCAATCCCAATCAGTTTGGAACTCATATATTGTGCATATTATTTGAATAATAACGCAGTTATCTGCTAGTAACACTGTCCTTTACACATTTTATTTTGGAAGATATATTAATAATCCACAGAGCTTCTCTTTCAAAACATGTTTTGTATATTTAAATCATTACATCACATGTTTTCGGTGTTGAATATTTTGAGTTGAAGATCAGTGCAAAAAGTGTCCTACACCCAACCACATGATTCACAGTGAATATATTATGTAACTTTATTCCAAGACAAATATGAGATTGAAATTGACTAGAATGACAAGATAAGTGCAAAAGATTCAATTAAAAAAGACTCTCACAGAAACCTACCTAATGATGACATCATTCAGATATGATGCAGAAAGTATTATTACTACAGGTGGAAATGACACAGCATAACAGTGTTGAACAGAAAGTGAGGGATTCATTTATGTATTCATTAATTTCTGTTAATTATAAGCAGTCATGAGAACAGCAATGAGAATGAGTAAATGTCCATTGAAGTGAGTTTGTCCCTGTTTCCCGTCAGAAACTCCTGCGCCTGTGGTTTGTGGAAAGAGTGAGTTTACCTGCAGCGCTGGAAAGTGTATCAGCATTAACCTACGCTGCAATTTCTTCAACGACTGTGAGGACTACGGCTCTGATGAGATCAACTGCAACAAGAAAAGTGAGTCTGCTTGATTGTTTGACAGCTTTTTGTCAAACATAAAAGATTGAGGTTCCCCGAGTGTCTATTTGTGTTGTTCTGTGTCTCTGAACAGATTCGGGTCTAAATGAATGCCGTAACAACAGCAATATTTGTGAAGATGAAGGTCACTGTGTGGTGAACGGAACCGACTCGTTCTGCTCCTGCAAACCCGGCTTCCAGAAAACATACCCGCAAACCTGCACAGGTACCTGTACAGCACACACATGCTGAAAAACTGCTGACAAAACTGCACAAAAAAAAACAATAATGACAAGAAAAAGGAAATCGTATCAACTAAAAACATAACATCCGGACTAAAAATAGAATCTGTATTTCTTGTGCTAATAGCAAATCATAGCAGCAGTGTCAAACAAGTATGAATCCATCACATAATCATTCAGCAGAGATATTATACATCTGATGTTTTGTGCCGGTCCACGTTGTGATTTCTCTCTCAACAGATGTGAACGAGTGCAAGCAGTTCGGGATCTGTTCTCACATCTGTAACAACACTAAAGGCTCTCACAAATGCAGCTGCCACAAGAGCTTCATCAAAGTGAACGACACCTGCAAGGCTGACAGTACGTTTCAAACTACAGCCAAGTCTAGTCTATTTCTATCTTGCTTTTTACGATACACATTTTTTCAAAGTAGATTTCAGAAAATCTTGATTTTAATGATTCAAAATATTAAAATATATCAATATTCTTAATATCTGCCTCATAGTCACATTTAGCAGATTTGAACTGAACGATAATATAGATTATTTGCAACAACATAAAGTTATATAAGGTTTATAGTATATGTATATCTCTTATTAAGTAAGTATTCTATATCTATGCGGATAAAGTTGGATGTACTATATATCCAACATTACATATATTGTTGTGGGATAATATAGTTTACGTTTTTCGATAATAAAAAGATATCTATATTTTTTATATCACTATATGAGAGTATATTGTATGTATGTAGATTAAGTAATACATTTATTTTATTGAGGTGTATTGCTGTTATCTTGATTTCAGTATTACATTTGTTTTCTGTGACTGTGCTGTTGACGCCCCCTATCTGTCATTCTAGGCAGTGACAAGCAGGCTCTGTACGTGGCAGATGATAATGAAATTCGCAGTTTGTATCCTGGAATGCAAAACTGGATATATGAACAGGCTTTCCAAGGAGATGCCAATGTACGAATTGATGCCATGGACCTGCACATCAAATCCAAACGGATCTTCTGGACCAACTGGCACACGGGCAGAATCTCATCCTTCGAGCAGCCTTCTGCTGGACCTGCCTCGCCGAACTCAAACCGCAACCGAAGACAAACCGATTCCAGAGTCACTGATCTAGAGGTTAGTGCAGCACAAGTGTGACGTGAATGTGAGAGACTTGCGGTTTCATTTACATTACCTGTCCAAAAACAGTCCAAACCGATATTTGTCTCCCTAAAAAACCCTAACCATACAAACATGCAACATATAATTGCATAACTAGTGTTGGGGGTAACGCATTACAAGTAACACAAGTTACGTAATCAATTATTTTTATGTAACTAGTAAAGTAATGCTTTACTTTTTAGTTTACAAGAAAATATCTGAGGAACTTTTTCAAACAGCTCCCATGACCGCAGGTTGAGAGAAATCAGGAGTAAGTTCTGAGGTGTTGTGTGCGCTGTGTGAACACGATCTTACTGTAGTCCTGAACTAAATATGAACATGCATTTACTCATCTCACCTGCACAAAAAACAGATTCAGTATTCCTCAAAATGAATAAAAGCAGCGAGACGCAAACTCGGAATAACGCAAACCTGCAATAATTAAACATGTTAAATAAAGCAAATATCCTGTATGTTTTTTATTCCCATTTTATTAACCAATGTTACTTTTCCTTAAGCCTGAGGCTGATTAATTTCCCTTTTGGTGTAAAAGTGCTTTTATTTTTGCCAAAAATATTACTTTTTCTATTAAAAACAAAGTCCTGGCTAGTTAAAAAAATTGACGCAAAAGTAATGCAACACGTTACGTCCCTAAAAAGTAACTAAGGGTGCTTTCACACCTGGCCCGTTGTTTCGGACCCTGGCGCATTTCCCCCCTTAGCTTGGTTTGTTTCAGCATATGTGAACATGGCAATTGCACTCGGATCCATGGCAAATCAATCGGTCCGAGATCGCCTGAATGAGGTGGTTTCGGCTCGATTGAAAACTAATTCTGGAGCGGTTCGGTTATAGTGAGAAAGCAATCCAATCCAATGGACCAACGAACCAGGCTATATCACAATGCATGATGGGTAATTTTCCTGCTCAAAATTGTCAATGAAAATTTATAAATTATGATAAATTAATATAACGACAGCTACAAAAAACCCAACAATAAGCCCTCGACGTTGTTGTAGTTCCATCTAATGGATGACAGCTATGAGTGGAATTCCTTAAAATAAACCGTGGAACTTTGACCAATGAGAGGACAGTTTACTCGTGCGTGACTTGTATTAACAATTTTGGTCAATTTAGAAACTTTGCTGTGTGAAAGCGAACCGCATCAAGAATAAAAAGCAACATTGTAATTATTTTAATCCCTGTTTCGGAAAACCCTAAGTAACGTAATTAGTTTACATGCATTACTTTTAAAAGTAGCTTTCCCCAACGCTGTGTAAAACAGAAGGAATAAATTAAGTA
Source organism: Oxygymnocypris stewartii (assembly GCA_003573665.1). Lineage (NCBI taxonomy): Eukaryota > Metazoa > Chordata > Actinopteri > Cypriniformes > Cyprinidae > Oxygymnocypris > Oxygymnocypris stewartii. Next base: position 190,808 of record QVTF01022405.1, on the reverse strand, counting down.
ACATTTGATTTGTTATAGATCCCTGGCCTGAAGATGCCTCGTGGGATTGCTGTGGACTGGGTGGCCAACAACATCTACTGGACGGACTCGGGTCGTGATGTGATCGAGGTGGCGCAGATGAACGGACGGAATCGTAAGACGCTCATCTCGGGCATGATTGACGAGCCCTACGCCATCGTGGTGGACCCACCGAGAGGGTGAGTGGATAATCAGCAGGAAGTGGATGCTCCCTCAGCATTCTTTTGCATCAGCACTAGCTCAGCATATTTTGCTGCACAACATTACATTTATTAGTGGTGCTTACTAAGTAAATTATACAGTTCATACTTAGGGTCAACAATCTTGGTTTTGTATTAAACCTATGTTAACCATTGATTCTTGAAGCACCATGTACTGGGCCGACTGGGGAAACCACCCTAAGATCGAGACAGCTGCAATGGACGGCACCATGAGAGAGACGCTGGTGCATGAAAACATCCAGTGGCCCACAGGTCAGACATCATGTGAATCAAACACCACACACTCAGATTCAAGCACCTGTGACACCAGTAACGTGACTTCTGTTGGGTTTGTTTGCCAGGTCTAGCTGTGGATTACTTCAATGAGCGTCTGTACTGGGCTGATGCCAAACTTTCTGTTATCGGGAGCGTCAGACTGAACGGAACAGATCCAGTCATAGCTGTCTCCAGTGTTAAAAACAGTTGAGTCACTCGCTTGATTCAAGTCAAAACTAAATGTATTCACACATTCAACATTATCACCTTTTATTCACTATAGTTTAGAAAATGGTAATAAAATATAACAAGAACACTGTGAGGATTAGGACAAGGACAACCAAAAAATATTCAGATGTTAAATTTAAGTATATAGTTAGATAATACCAATTACCCAGCGATGCTTAATTCTGTTCAGTCTGTGACAGTGTAAAAAGGTCCCATTAGCTTCATTAAAAATGCTGAAGCAACCATGGTCAGGTCAAAGTGTCTGATTTGTGTCCAAACGTGTTATCGATTTTACTGGCAGTCCACTGCATGAAGAATTTTTGGGTATAATGCATCACAGTTACTTTATTTTGCTATCTTCACTTAGAGAATTGTACTATAGTGTCCTGCACACTGAATAGTTTTTGGTTTGCCTTTAATAGGACAACAGGCCTGGGGAAATTCGATTCACTTGTACATCCTCAAACAACTCTGGATCAATCCAGAGGAATTCAGTTTTAGATGAATTATTATTGATTTTGTATTGAGAAGCCTAAACAGAATAAAACATTAGAGCCAAGACATGTGAGCCCTTTAAATAATGTAATGCAGAAGTATAAACATCTTAATGAACAAACAACCAACACATGAACACATTTTTTATGTAAATGCATCACTAAAGTTTGAATGAGCTTTTGTAAAGCTTGAGATGTAAAATAACGTTTTTCTCTCTCTCTCTCAGATTTGCACCATCCTTTCAGTATCGACATCTTTGAGGATTTCATATACGGTGTGACCTATCACAACAACTTTGTCTTCCGCGTCAACAAGTTTGGCAAGAGCGCAGTGGAGCATCTGACCACAGGAATGAACCATGCCACAGATTTGGTCCTGTACCACCCTTACAAACAGCCAGAGAGTAAGTCTGAGAAATAAATCGGTCAACCAACCGATTCTTACATATAACTCTATTTGAACTCAGTCACAAAACATAATCAATGTAGTTTTTTCCTCTTGATTGATAGAAGAATATAAAAAATAGCTGGGAGAAATGTAGGTTTTGATGAACTTTTAAGGATATGTAAGATTAGTTTGATCATTCATGTGCTGTTTTTTATCATAGTGGCCAACCCATGTGACAGGAAGAAGTGTGAGTGGTTGTGTCTGCTCAGCCCCAGCGGCCCAGTCTGCATGTGTCCCAACGGCAGAATACTGGACAATGGCACCTGTGTGGAGGTTCCCACCCCAACGCTGTCCCCTGTCTGTGAGTATACAGCTGTGACCTTTCAAAAAAGGGAAAGAGATGCTACAGTTTCATGTGGTATTTGTTGAATGAACACTGACGTCTTATGGCTTAGTCTGTGACTGGTGTAATGTGTTCCTGTGCAGTGCAGTGTGAGTCAGGACACATAAGAGCAGAGTGGCAGTCAAAGGTGCAAGAATAATAGAATGATTTGGAAATAAAACGAAACTGCTAAATAATCATAGTTCCCATCAGTTTTGGGGAAGCTACTCTGAAACTAAAGCTCGACCAGCTACAAGCTACTCTTAAATTAAAGTAATGACCAGTGGGCAGCGGCAGACAGTGAGCTAATAATAGCGGGTTTGATCAATTTAGACATGATAAATATATCTATAGAATGCTTTAAATTAGTACTTGATGAAATAAAACATATAGAAAACAAAAACTCTTTCATTATAATCATAATCAGTACAGATGCTTTTCTTAAAGGCGCGTCTAATGAGGAGATGGCAAGTCGGGATCTGTAACTTCATCCTTGCGAAACCGACTTTGAAAACACTAGTTTATTAATATTAATATAACATTTCCCCCGAACACATTCATTCTGATCCAATACCAACATCAATATCACTTTAAGCTCTCTGATGCATGCTGTCTCTGCTATACACAAACACACACACACACACACACACACTACTAAGAGGTAAACTTGTATTATAGGCCTCAAGCATAACTACCACCACCGACAATCATGCCCACAAATATCAAGCTGTATAAATATATTAGCTGTAGCACTGCCGTGCTCGACATGCCGTTGTAGATGAGATGTTCCTGTTTTTTTGCTGTCATGTGCAAGGATATGTTTGCAGATTCTGCAATGCGCATGACCAATCGGCTCATTGTTTGTTGTGGTAAATAAACCAAAATTCTGCTTTTCCTGAAGCTTTGGGAACTTTTAGTAACTCCCCACGCTCTAACTTCTCTCTGATGCTCTGCATGGTCAACTGTCACCTGTATGCTAATGCATGCGTATATGCGTTGCGTACTTGCGTATTGCATAGCGATGTATAATATTTATAATATAATCATTCTAACAATATTTCATACAGTACATGTGTGGTCTGTGCGTATTTGTGCACAATAAAAGGAGAGAAGCTTAATGAGCCCGAGTCCAACCCGAGCCCGATCTGTAAAACAAAATCGGCCCGAATGGTTTGCAGGACTTGCAGGGCTCTGTGAGTTTCTGTGCAAGGGCGCCCTCTGGGGTCCATTATGAATGAAACAGACTTGTGTTCATATAATGCCCATTTTCCACAAGTTCCACAAGATATTATTCTTTAGGGTCTTAATGAAAAGTCTATAACATCGTTTGCTGAAAAAAACAAATTCAGAGCAAGCCGTATTGTGTCCATTCTCCTTTAAACATTAATGAGCTCTGCTGACTCCGCCCCTCTCTTCACTGAAGGACTGTTTACTTTAGCAGCATTCGGGGTGAAACTGGCTAATTAGCACATTATTAGGAAAAGCGATTTGCAAAGATTCATTTAAAAAGCCTTACACTCACTTCTGTTGGTGAAGCTGGATCATGAATGATTCGAGTGAACATTTAGGTAGATCGAGGGCGCGTTCCCTTCAGAACGAAACGTAATCCTCTTCAGCCGCTCAGATGACAGGAGTACATGACTACTACTATATTCATTATTATGTTCACGGTCAGGTCAAAGTTTCGGATTTTTGTCCCAAATATTTTATCAATTTTACTGCCAGTCCACTGCATGAATAATGTTTGGGTATAATATGTGATAGTTCACTTTATTTTGCTATCTTGACTTACATAAATGTAACATATGACCTTTCAGAAGTTTTCCCCGGTAACGGCTGTACACAAAGGCAAAGCAGCGCTCTGCTCACAAAAGCTGCTTTATCAGGCATGCAAGATGGAAATTATATCAAACTTTTCTGAAGACAGTTGGATTCCCTCAGAGATTCAGTGATATAAAAACACCACGCCATGTTTTGATTTCTCATGTCTATTCAACGAAGCCAAAGCCTTTTGGAACATCAATTTGTGATGGTCAGTTTTGTGGCAGGATGCCACAAATAAATCAGTATATGGGAAACATTGCATCCCACAGCACAACAACCTGAGCCCAACTTCAGTCGACTCATCACCTTAACTTCAACTGTCTTTGTAGTCGGCGCCACTAGCCAGACCGATAAACAAACACAGAAAACAAACACAGATCGGAAGTTAACTTTGGGCCCGGCGTATGTACCCGATGAAACCGTCTGAGTGAATTTGGGCTTGGAGCGTGGACAAAGACAATAGCGTTCCTGTAGCTCAAACAGTAGAGCTCAGCAATGTCAATTTACTGATGTCCAGCACTAGACAATGTGTTCGTCAAAGAAATGATTTCATGAATGTCAGCATGTAATTAAACCTCTCCAGATTGATAGACATTTCTTTATTTCTGGTCTTCACATGGAACACATAATTCATGTGTGCATGTTATCCCAAAGAAAGAAACTGTTTGGGTAGAAATTACTTTTTCACTGAGGTCACTAAGGTTGACCTTTTATAAAACAAGCTCTTTTTATCCGTTTCTTTGTCTTCCCTCAGCTCCGAGTGGCACCTGTAACCTGCTGTGTCTTAATGGTGGAACTTGTGTCCTGAATGCCAGAAAACAACCCAAATGTCGCTGTCAGCCCAACTATGGAGGAGAGAGATGTGAGCTAAACCAGTGCAGAGCGTACTGCCAGAACGGAGGAACGTGTACCGCATCACCCACAGGTACAGTACCACAATAACACACCATATGGGCTTTAAATGTTTTCTCACGTGTCTAATCTTACATTACACTGTTGTACAACATATCAGTGGATCCTGGGAGACATTGCTCACCTGCTACTGGGCTCACCTGACTCTCCGATCTCTCCACTTTCATGTTTTTAGTAATGCTGACTAAAGATGATGTTGACGTCCAAAAGGATTATGTTATAATATCAATAAAAAAAATTAAAAAAAATTGTCTTATGATGTTTCCAGGAGCTCCGACTTGCCGTTGTCTGGCAGGCTTCACAGGACCCAACTGTAACCAGCGCACATGCGAGAACTACTGTAAGAATGGAGGAAACTGCACAGTTAATCGTGGAAACCAGCCCACCTGCAGCTGCCCTGCAGACTTCCTGGGAGACCAGTGCCAATATCGTAAGTACTGCAGAAGAAAATGAGTATTTGTTCTTTCCATTTCAGTCATATCCACTGGATACGTGTTTCAGTTTAAACCCACATATTGGTTATTTAAAAAGGTGAATAGGGCCCTTAATCGTGTGCTGGGGGGCATTAGAATATGAGGTGTGAACAGGGTCTGAAGGTGATCTTCAAGCCATGATGAAGAAACTAACCAAGATGAAGTGGGATGTTAATCAGTGTCCTCTGCTTCTAACAGGGACATGTGATGGATTCTGTGATCACGGAGGGACGTGTATGCAGTCGAGTGATGGGTCAAGACAATGCCGCTGCCCTCCACGCTTCATCGGCAACAACTGTGACGTGGACAAGTGTCACTATTGCCGTGATGGAAAGTGTATTCCCACCAACATCTACCAGCCGCATGGAGATGTTACATGCAGGTAAACAATCTCATGCTCTAGTACACATATACAAATGTTAGGGCTACATAGAATTAAAATTGATCTATTTACCTTCTTAATCTCGATTATCTTTCAATTGGCTCGTTCAACATCTTGCTATGGGAAATGGCTATTGTGTGGCCAATCTTGAAGCCCTTAATAATCACGCCTTAATGGCTATATAACAATTGGTCAAATGATTCTTACATGTTTTATTCATCATTATAATCTTTACAAATTAACACAGCTTGTTTTAATTTTTAAGGCTAAATGCAATTGGCAGAAGTAATTTAAGCGAACCACCCCACAGTCACGTGACTTCAACATTACCATCAATAAGCTTTAGGCAACTATTTCAGTATTTAAAAAACACTTTCCCTGAATGGTCGGGCTAGTTTGCAAGAGTGTGAATGTAAAAGTGAGTACATGGGTTTGCATGTCCCCGACATCCTCTGTAGTCCTGTTTAGACTCTTGTTAACAACTGTGTTTTTCAAGACGCGTAAAGTTTAAATTACAAGTGAGGTATACATAAAACATAAAATTCTGAAAATATCTTGACACAGACTTTATTCCAGGCATTTATCCAAAACCACACTCACAAAAAATATATATATATTGATTTAGGATGATAGATCTATAAGTGCAAAAATGTAGGGCTGCCCTCAACTAAAGATTTTTCTGGTCGACTCGTAGTTGTTCATTTGAAGCATTAGTCGACTAATCGCACGTTTATTAATAAAACATTTAAATCATAAATATTAACGGCCTGCTTAGCCTAATAAAGGCTCAAGTGTGCTTAAAGCTTTCCACAGCACACTGGCAGAAGTCATATTGTCAGGTCTGTGTTCTCTGTGTCTTGTGTTTCCCCTCCTCTCGTGCCCATATTTGGTCAGTTCCTGTTCCTGTCATCATTTGTCATTATCAGTTCCCAGCCCTGTGTCCTTAGTTAATTAGTCCCCAGCCCTGTGTGTTCAATTACCTCGTTTAGTTCCCCCTTTAAGAACCCTGTGTTTCCCTGCATCTGTGTCCAGTATTAACGTCATTCCCGGAGTGTGTGTACCTGTCTCCAGCGATCTCTGTTCTGTGTGACAATTAAAGTGTTTCAGAGAAGTTCATCGTCTCCTCGTTCCTGGCACCCCCGTACACCGTGACAGAATACTGGACCCCTAAGATGACTTCAGCTGAGGACGCGCTGTGGGGGTTGCGGCAGCGCGGTTTGAGGTTGGAGAGATATGTGGAGGAATTTCTCGAGATCTCCAACCGGATCAGCTGGCATGAGACCGCTCTGGGTGCGTGTTTCCTGCTGGGGTTGGATGATGAGGTTATACGCTGCGATCTTCCTGTAGGTGATTTTCCATTGATCGAGCTTATTAACCTAATATTCTTTCTAAATGGTTCCGACGAGGAAGTCGAGGAAATTCCCCGGCCTCATCATCCCACTCCAGCTGGAACGCGCCGCATCTCCCCAGCTCATCCCACGCCGAGAACCTCCGCATACCTCTCCAACGGCTCCCGCTTGCCCAACCCCAAGGATCCCCCCTGCCTCCTAAGTAGCTCCATCCTCCTCAGCCCTGAGCCGCCGCCCTCAGCTAAGCCAAGACCACGGGCTGTTGCGCTCCCAAGCCCGGTACCCGCGCTTCCCGAGCGCCGCCGAGAGCCCGCGCTTCCCGAGCGCCGCCGAGAGCCCGCGCTTCCCGAGCGCCGCCGAGAGCCCGCGCTTCCCGAGCGCCGCCGCGAGCCCGCGCTTCCCGAGCGCCGCCGCGAGCCTGCGCTTCCCGAGCGCCGCCGAGAGTCCGCTTTTCCCGAGCGCCGCCGCGAGCCCGTGCTTCCAGAGCGCCGCCGAGATCCAGTGCCTGCTCCGAGACTGCGCCCTCCAGTGCCTGCTCCGAGACTGCGCTCTCCAGTGCCTGCTCCGAGACTGCGCCCTCCAGTGCCTGCACCTCGCCAGTGCCCTCCAGTGCCTGCACCTCGCCAGTGCCCTCCAGTGCCTGCACCTCGTCAGTGCCCTCCAGTGCCTGCTCCTCGCCAGCGCCCTCCAGTGCCGGCTCCTCATAAGTGCGCTCCAATTTCCCCGCTGGTTCCGTCCGGCTCTCCAGAGTACCTGCTGGGGAATTTCCCCAAGAAAATTTTGGGGGGGGACTACCCGCCATGGCCTCCCATGCTCCCCGCTCCGCCATGGCCTCCCGAGTCCCCGGACCCACCATGGCCTCCTGAGTCCCCTGACCCGCCAAGGCCTCCTGAGTTCCCGGATCCACCATGGCCACCCGAGCTCCCCGATCCGCCATGGCCTCCCGAATCCCCTGACCCGCCAAGGCCTCCTGAGTCCTCGGATCCGCCATGGCCCCCCGAGTCCCCTGACCCGCCATGGCCTCCCGAGTCCCCTGACCCGCCAAGGCCTCCTGAGTTCCCGGATCCACCATGGCCACCCGATCTCCCCGATCCGCCATGGCCTCCCGAGTCCCCTGACCCGCCAAGGCCTCCTGAGTCCTCGGATCCGCCATGGCCCCCCGAGTCCCCTGACCCGCCATGGCCTCCCGAGTCCCCTGACCCGCCAAGGCCTCCTGAGTCCTCGGATCCGCCATGGCCCCCCGAGTCCCCTGACCCGCCATGGCCGCCCGAGCTCCCCGCTCCGCCATGGCTTCCGGAAAGGGCGCCGCCCTGGAGGCCTCCTGTCCTGTCCTGTCTCCGTGTCCCTTGAGGCCTCCAGAGCGCCCACCCCCCCTCCCCGTTGGATGGTGTGCGGTGCGGGACGCACCGTTCGGGAGGGGGGAGTAATGTCAGGTCTGTGTTCTCTGTGTCTTTTGTTTCCCCTCCTCTCGTGCCCATATTTGGTCAGTTCCTGTTCCTGTCATCATTTGTCATTATCAGTTCCCAGCCCTGTGTCCTTAGTTAATTAGTCCCCAGCCCTGTGTGTTCAATTACCTCATTTAGTTCCCCCTTTAAGAACCCTGTGTTTCCCTGCATCTGTGTCCAGTATTAACGTCATTCCCGGAGTGTGTGTACCTGTCTCCAGCGATCTCTGTTCTGTGTGACAATTAAAGTGTTTCAGAGAAGTTCATCGTCTCCTCGTTCCTGGCACCCCCGTACACCGTGACACATATATATGAATGTGTCAGGGAAAAATAGTAAGGAGGCTGCATTAACATTAATAATTTCTTGATAAACTAGTGCTTTAATGTTAAACTAGTGCTCATCTCCACAGTAGTGGACGCGCCTGTATGCATATTTCATATGGATTACATAATCTGAGAATATTGTTTTCCTTGACTTGAGTTAATTTGAAAGAAGACATTTCACTCTTTATATATATATATATATATATATGTGTGTGTGTGTGTTTGCGTGTCTCTAAGGCAAGCATACACAAAGTTTCGGAGTTTCACGCGCAAGTTCACAGACCGAGTTGACAGAAAGTGCATCCTGAATGCTTTCATTATTTAACAAAAGCACAATGATTTGTTGTTATTGTGAGTGTACACAAATAAACGTTGAGTCTTTACAGATTCGAAATATGTACTGCTCTTATCTGTATGACAAAAAGTGATGCAGTATTTTAAGAGCAAGTGAGCGCACCGGCACCTCCATCTGTCCTGCAGTGAATATGTTCAGCTTCTACACTCTGCACAGACACTTGAACAGCGCAGCTTTTTAGGTTAACATTTGATAAAGCGGCCATATAAAGTTTCTGCTACTAAAATGTTTCAGATGATAAGTCATATATGAGGTCGATGAATGATAGGCGAGCATTTGGATGTCCTGCCCGAGTACTGTATTACCACATAGACCAGCCGTTAACGATCTGTCCGTCAAGGACTGCATGACTTCACCAATGTGGATTTTTCTTTCCGCAACTAATAAAATAAAATTAGACCCATTAATTCCCTATATAATACACTGCACATCTTACATATTTTCGCTCACAGCACCTGTGACAAGGCTTTACTGTTCAGTTGCTTCTTTTGTTGAAATCAATTTGATGCTTGGACAACTGAGTTACCACTGGAACATCAGGCGCTTACGTTATCCTCTTACTTTTCAAACCCTCTCCTGCCATATTGAGACAATGGCATTTCACAGTGGTTAAAAACAACACCCGTTTTTGCACTGCAGCAGTGTTGTTCTCTCCTTGATGGTTGGCAACTTAAATGGTCATACGTTATTTTATTTTTTTTATTATGATTATTATGACTAATTTTTTGTTTTCTTTTTTGCTTGTTTGTTTGTATTGTATTGTGTTTCTTATAGTACTGATGTATATATGTTCACTGTGTGTTATAGGTGTAAAAGTGGCAGAATCCAGCCAAGCTGTTATACATGTGAAGGATACTGTGCTAACGGGCAATGCTCTCTTAGTGCCACAAACCTCCCACAGTGCAAGTAAGCAGTGTTATTTTAGTAATATTTATATATTATTATTACTAGTTTGCCTTTATTTTTATTTTAGTTTTAGTAATTTTAGTAAGTTAAACTCTTTAAAAAGTTCATTTTATTTTTTCAAGCTTAAGTTTTCTTCTAATATATATATATTTTATTTTTTTAGCTTTATTTTAGTTACTGAAAACTATTTCGTATAGTTTTAGTTAATGGTAACAGTGCTGCAAGTCATAACCTAAACATATTCAGTAGTACCACTTGAACACGCAATCATGTGCTCTAACACTCACCACCAAATGATTTCCAATCTACTCGGTTCATTCAGATGAAGATAGCATGCATAATCCCAATACTCCAACAAGAAAACCAATTTCCATACTTTTGATATATGAAACCTCTTTTCTTCCAATCGGGACTAAAGCTGTGCTGCTTGTCCTCTCTCAGTCAGACTACAAAACTAGTCATTTTGTTGAGGCTGCTTTCCATTCTTCAATCAAGTTTGCGTAGCAAATCATTGGCTAGAATGTTGTAGCAAAACTGCAAAATAATGTATGCTATTTCTATGCATCAGTCTGTCTGACACTATCAATCACAGAGTTTTGACTTCTAGACCAGCAGAGACGGGTATTCTCTGTTAGTGTTTAAGTGGTTTGTATGCTACCTGTACAACATGTTTCATCTTGTAAACTGGACAGGTTCTTATTGCTTAACATATGCACCTTTACCACTGGGGTACCACAAGGGTCGGAACTAAGGCCCTTATTCTTTTCCAGCTCACCAGGCATAACTCACATAGTTGATGCCTTTAGGTGGGTTAAAAAGCTTGGTGTGGTGACCACATTATATCCTGCCATTTCATCCTCCAATTTCTTCATGTAGATGTCCTCTGGGATGGGAGGGCCATCGCTGTGAGAATCCTGCTCCCGATGTAAATTCTGAATCCAGTGGCCGTAAGTAATTTTTGAATTTTACAGCTATATTCCCCGAAGTCTTTATAATACTTGTTATAGTAACATCTGTTTCTGTTAGGAACAGCTTCAATAGTTATTCCATTGGTTTTACTGATACTGCTGGTGTTGCTGATTGGAGGAGCAGTATTATGGTACAGAAAAAGAATGAGAGGGTGAGTATTTATTTAAAATTGTAATGCTGTACTTCTCTCTAAAGTGTTGTACTGTTCAGAATTTGAAATATAAGCAACTTCCCATCCCAAAACACCTCTTTTCTCTCCTTCTTTCTTGGTAAACCGCATCTGCTCTTTTCCGTAGGCTTGGCAAATCCCGCTCCAAACGACCGCGGTAACGGCCTTTGACCATTGTGTCTTTATTTTGTCTCTCTCCCATTCTGTCCATATTTCTCGCTGGTTTGGAGAATTGTGGTGCAAGTGTTCTTGTTGTCTTCATGGTCTCTCCCGATCTCTTTCTGTCATACCTCTGTCAAACCATCTGACTAAACCCTACTAGTGGTTTGTGCCTTGTTCAGATGAGAAGGTGGTAATCTGTTACCGGGAGCAAAGAAATAGATCCAATTGTGTTAGACCGTGAGAACCTGTTGTATTGTTTTCAACAGAGCCATACCGGTCCCGCTGTAGTACCATATGTTTATCTATGATTGGTTCTCAGCAGGACTGCATCTGTTGAACATATGCCATGTTCAAAACCCAGTGTTTATCAAGATAATGTGGCCATTTGATGGACTTCACTTTAAGGATCCGTTCACTTCCAGAATAAACGTTTCCCGATAATTTATTCACCCCCATGTCATCCAAGATGTTCATGTCTTTCTTTCTTCAGTCGAATAGAAATTAAGGTTTTTGAGTAAAACATTCCAGATTTTTTTCTCCATATGGGCTTTAATGGGGAACAATGGGCTGAAGGTACAAATTGCAGCTTTAAAGGGCTCTACATGATCCCCGCCGAGGAATAGGGGTCTTATGAAGCGAAACCATCTGTCATTTTCTAAAAAATAAACATCACTTTGAAAAAGATCCCCATTGAAGTCCACTGTATGGAGAAAAGTCCTGGAAGGTTTTCTTTAAAAAAACGTCATACATTTTTGACTGAAGAGAGAAAGACAAACATCTTGTATGACATGGGGTGAGTAAATGACCAGGAAATGTTTTATTCTGGAAGTATACTAATCCTTAAAAGAAAGTGTTAGTCTTATCAGCTTTCCATTTGCATATGTTATTTAGTTTTACTAGGGAGGGCAGTAAGACCTGAATCCTGTATTATGATATAATCGTTTTGGCTTGAAATGCAAGGGAAAATAAAACATGGTTTATTAAGATTTAATTGAAATAACCTTAGATATTAAACAGTGTGGTAATCCCTTATTGTATTATGTAGTGCATTTATTACTCCCAAATGAAAAGTACTTCTCGTTGATTCAAATCTTGTGTTATTGGGAACTTGATAGATGTTAATTAAAAGATCTGATTATTCATAACAAACGAGCCATCCCTGCACTTCAATGCATTTCAGTTCATATTTAAAATTAAATTTCATGATATTTCTGATTGTCAGTTGAAGTAATGTGTGACACTGTTCGTCCTGTTTATTACTGTAAAGCTGCTTTGTATAAAACGGGACTTGACATTTGCATAACACTTTAGTTTCAAAAACCTTAAAAAATATACACATTTACTTTTTGTTTAACTGAACGAACCATATGTAAAGCTGTCGTTAAATACATCAATAAACATACGTCTGTGACCATACATCAGTTTAATTTAATTGAACTAATGTATATTATAGGGTTAGATCACCTAAAATCATTGAATCACCCTTAATCCCATAAGACTTTATTCATAGTTGAAACAAAAATGCTGATATTTTTACTGAAACATGAGATTTCTGTCCCTCTGATGAAAGCTCACACAATCAAACGTTTAAGCTTCCAAACGTAGAGATTGTACAAGTAATCCATAAGAATCTCTTCCTAAGAGACATGATAAACAGATTTCATTTAGATTTGTATTTACTAGTGGTGGGCCGTTATCGGCGTTAACGTGCTGCGTTAACGTGAGACTCTTATCGGCGATAAAACAAATATCGCCGTTAATCTATTCTCAAAGTTGGGTTGGGAGCTGGGTCTATACTACGCAAGCTATGATGACTTTCACCCTGATATTTTAGCGCGGATGTATACCTAGCCGAATTGCACTGTAGGGGGGCGAGAACGAGTCTTCGAACTAGAGGCTCGCAGTCCGTGATGGACAGATTGTTAACGGCTGGTCTATGTGGTAATACAATCGGGCAGGACATCCAAACGCTCACCTATCATTCATCAACCTCAAATATGGCTTTTCCTCTGAAAGATGTATGTAGTAGCAACTTTACATGGCCGCTCAATATGATGTTAACCTAGAGAAATGTGCGCTATTGAAGTGTTTGTGTGGAAGCGCGTTTGCTGCAGGACAGGCTCCGGTCACTTGCTCTTAAAATCTCCGTCATCTTTGGTCATACAGATAAAAGTAGCCTAATACATCTTTCGAATCTGTAAAGACTCTACGTTTATTTGTGTGCACTCAGAATAACAACGAAACGTTGCGCTTTTAAGCAAACAGGATGCGCTTTAGGTCTCATGTGAACTTGAGAATTCACTCCCGTGTCACCCTCTGCTTCGAACCTGTGTGTATGCCTAACGTTACTGTGAAATTACCACATCAGACGTGACGTGCTAACATGGATGCAGCTATGAAGCCGCCGGGTTTGCTTCAGGGAAAATTTATTTTTAAGAAGCTTCCCAATGGAAACTGTAAACAGTTCATCACGACCTCTTATGTAGGCCTACAGTTCAAAATTCATGTTTAACTGAATAAACAGTTAGTAAACACAAGTACATCTTATTGAACATAGTTTATTTTCATCACCAATTATCATAGTAGAACAGCTTTCTCAAGCAGTTTGTGATGCATTTTGGAAACAGGAGATGAGCCCCTGGTCTAATGCGTCACCTGGCTTGAGAAACCCGTTCTCAAAGACTTACTTTAAGCCATTATTTGGGTAGCACACATATTCTGAATGCCTTCGGCAGAATTCAAAGGAGCCATTTTAATCAAGATTAATCTAGATTAAAAAAATTAATCTATGCCCACCCCTAGTATTTACATAAACTTTGATCAACACACATACTGCATTTGTTTAGCTGAAACTTGTACAGTATGAACTGTTTTTGACGTTTTGGTAAAAATTGACTTTCAAAGGAGGGACATGATGTCTTCATTTGTGTTTTGAAGATGAACTAAAGTCTTCTAGTCATACAGCACAACCTTGTTTATACACATAGTTTTGTACTTGTACCTTAATAAAGGATAAGAATTGTCTAATCATTTATCAAGTTGGTTGACTTAAAATTGTGCTTACAGGCACAAATATGTATTTTGGTAAATGCTGGGTTCATGATGGTGGTTGTTCCAGTGACTGTTCGTGGCGTCCCTCTGTGTCGTGGCCGTATTTCTCCCTCTGCTGCTTTGTACGGTGTAATACTGACCTCAAGCTCATTTCCTGTGAATCAAAACTGTGTTGTGTATCTGCAGAGCCAAAGGCTTTCAGCATCAAAGGATGACAAATGGAGCTATGAATGTTGAGATTGGAAACCCAGCTTATAAAATTTATGAAGGAGAGCAAGATGACGACGTTGGAGAATTGTTGGATGCGGACTTCACACTGGATCCTGATAAGGTAAGATGACATTAAATTACATGCATTCTGAAATATGTCTATGCTTTATTTCACTACTTTCTGTTCATCAAAGAATCCACAAAAAATATTTGGCAGCACAACTATTTTCAACATTGATCATAATCAGAAATGTGTATTGAGATCAAATCAGCATATTAGGCAAGGCAAGGCAAGGCATGAAATGATGCTGAAAATTCCACTTTGCATCACAGAAATATATTACATTTTAAAATATACTACAAAAGCAGTTTATTTGAAATCATACAAATATATCAATATGTAGCCCATTTACTGTATTTTCGATCATGCAGCCTGGGTGAACAGAAGAGAGTCCTTTCTGCGCATTACAAATTTGTATTAACCCCAAACATTTGAACGGATAGTGTATTTGGGTCATTTAATGGCAGTAATTGACTAATTGCATTACAAATCATTACATGGGCCACTTAGGAATACAGAAATACTTTTTATTATTGTAGCAATACATCGCGGCAAAATGAATCCAATAATTACCTTCATGCGAAGACAAAAAGCACTACATAGACAGCTCCTTTCCTCAGAGTTGCCACCATCTAGAAAGCACAAGGGGACTTTGAAGGCAGCAGATTGAACAATCTTTCTGTCAGGAGTGTGGATACGGTGTTTGAGCTAAAGAATCGGTCTGAACTCATGTATGTCCAACTTTTTCTTTTGTAGCCGACCAACTTCACGAATCCTGTGTATGCTACTCTGTACATGGGAGCTCACAACAGCCGCAATTCCCTGGCCAGTACCGATGAGAAGAAGGAGCTGCTATCCCCGGGCGACGAGGAGCCCCTGGTGAACCCCCTGGTGAACCCCCTGGTTTAGACTGTCCATCAGTTCATACACAGAAAATACCATTTGCCTTTTTGAGAAAAAGAAGAAAAAAAACGGAAAGAAAGTCAATGATTAAGTGTTAACACTGTTTCAAATGTACAAAATGAAGGACTACTTTTGTATGTGATTGCAGTATTATAATTTGTTCTTTTACAATTCCTCTGGTCACAACAAAACATCACAACAACAAAATATACCTTTTTTTTAACAAGAAGATGCCATCTCAATTTTTAGCTCACCTCCCCTTTACCTTAATAGCCACTACCTCTGAGCAATATAGTCAAAGAAGGAAAATAGAGAGGGATTGGAACAATGACATTTTTTATTTTTGTATGAGATGTATAGAGAAAAATGTTGTTCCATCAGTAATGGCGATTGTTTGCTGTATGTTTGACTGTATGGAGAGGGAAACTTTGACGTGGAACCAGTGTTGTTTGCTTCAAATTTACTCCAAGATCAATCAGATGTTATCAATTTGATGTGCCAGTTTTACTACTCCCATCGTAAGTTCATCATTATTTATAACGATCCAAACCATTGCGATATTACACATGCTTATTACAGAACCATTTTTACAGACTAATTTGTTTTTAAGTGAGAATGTCAGTGTTGTAGATATGGACACACTTGACAGAAATGTTTTCTTGATCTTAAAAACCTTTTGATCTAAAAGCTTCTGCTTGAAATTAGTTTTATAGACAACAATTAATTGTGCCTATCTATGAATCGATTTACAAAACTAAACAAAAAAATCAAAAAAATTAAAAGAAACGTTGAGTTAGAAAGGATAGTGAAAGAAAAGCAGTCACCAGGAGTCCAGCACATGAGAACTCCCTCAGTATAAAAATGAACATAGTGTGCAGAGCTGGAATCTAGACAACACAACAGTTTTTGGTCTTTACATGGGTTTGATTTTAAATTATAGTAAAGAATGAGTAGGTGTGTCCAAACTTTTGACTGGTACTGCGTTTATTTTCAGATGAAGTAAAGCATGGATAACTGAAAGTGAACGTTCTTGTAGAAAATAAAGATCAGCTTACAAGGAAATCCGAAAACAATCAAATGCACATGTATGCATTGGTTGTAGTGCACATGTGAGCGCCGTTAAAGCTGCACATACTCATGAAGAGGGTTTTTGACAGAAGAAAGTGCATTTTTACACTTGTTTATAATTGCTTTAAAATGTCACAGTTTAAAATGAGAAACTGATGTGTTCTAATATTGACACAATTTCATCTTGTCTTTTGTAATCTGCCTCTGAAATATGCCATACTTCATGTTGCTTTTACTTTTAAAATGTACGCTTTTTTTCCTCAGTAAAACCATATTGTCTAGCTTGTTGCTGCTTTTGTCAGAATCATTAGCTGTAAATTAAAACTTAAGAAAAAAATCAAAAGTGCACTCATCATCTCAGATGAATTACTAATGCCAAGATCCTCAGTTGATCTTTTGTTGAGAGGTGACAACTTTTGTAGTACAAAATGCATGGAAAGTTTATTTTTAACATTACATTTTAGGATAGTAAAATCACTATTCCTGTGGTACAATCAGTGTTGTCCTTCCCTGAATATTCCTGTTCATCCAGAGTAAATAATCACATGACATTTACAAGACAGGTTATTATATGCAGAGCTCCAGTGCCTGTGAGTAAGCATGGCAGGTGAATGATGGATAAGAAAGATAAATGAGATTTCTATGGTAGATTGGAGCTATATGACTAATAATGGCCACCTGAGGATTTGTCAATATGGTCACTGTGAAATGACTTAGACCTATTTATTCACATTCATTTACACTTAATTGACACTCATTAGTATACAGGCCCCAGTTGTCACAAAAGGGATGTAGAGATGATGATGAAGGTAAAGTTTCCAAAATAAGATTTAATAATATCAACAGGTAGAACCAAATATAAGCAGGCAAGTATCACAACCATAACACAAATGGCCTCAAGCCATATAGCTCAAGACCGGTTGCCCACTGAAGCTAAGCAGGGTTGAGTCTGGTCAGTGCCTGGATGAGAAATCTTCCGGGAAAACTAGGTTGCTGCTAGAAGAGGTGTTAGTAAGACCAGCAGGGGGCTTACCATGAGGTCTGTGCGGGTCCTGATACCCCAGTATAGTGAAAGGGTCTATATGTATACTTTGGATGAGGTCCTGACTCTCTGTGGTGTTGTGAACTTGGTTCTTCTAAAGTGTAGGAAACTCAGAAGAGAAGACCAGGAGACTTCGGATTGGATCGTCAGCAGGATTCTTTATTGAGAACCCAAGCTGTTGGTATCTGTAGTCATCGAAATCTCATTCTTAAGTAATTTTACATGCTATCTTATAGGCCTTTTTTGGAGGAGGGACTTTCGGAGGTGGAGACAAATTCAACAAAATAATAGTCTTTCAAATGCATAGACACTAATCCAATCAGCCTAGAGATTCCACGTCTGGGCCAGAGAGCCAGGAAGTATGGGCCAGGAAGTCTGGGCCAGAAAGCCATTTGCAGAACAAACGTTGAATGTCTTAGTAGTCTGACTCATTGAACTTACCATTATCATAGAGACAAAGGCACAGCTGTCTCAAGCTCAATGGTCAGGAAGCGATCTCAAGCACCTGAATTTGCCTGACAACTTCTTAGTCAGGAAGTGAAGAATAAGAATTTAAATTAAACATTTAAATAAAATTTGTAATCTCACAGTGGTCATTAAAATCTCATAAAGAGTGTGTAACCCTAGCATCCTGGCAAAATTCCCTCCACTGGCCCTTATCAATGTTAGCCTCCTAAAAATAATACCCATTCACTGAATTGGCTGTATCTCTCTCTCCTCTCCACCTGTAGCTGGTGTGTGGTAAGTGCACTGGTGCTGATGTACTGTGAGAGATACCTTTTCTATGATTGTACAGTGCTTTTGGTGTACAGTAGTACATAATAAAGTGCTACATAAATGTCTCAAAGAAAATTAACTAAACCGGGAGTATAAATAAGAATAATAAATATAAATAACTACTGATTTAATGAGGACATAGGTAAATATAATAAAACAGACTAAGAAACTCGGTCAAACATTAAGACAGAACCAAAACACAAAGAAACAGAACATAACTGGCATAATGCCTCCCTCTGGCATTGTTATTGCACCATAAACTGGCTGAGAAGGTGGATCCAGAGGTGGATGAGTGGATAGGACAGGAGACCAGAGAATCCAAGGAGGATTCAATGACAGTGGGAGAAGCCACTGAGAAGTGGATGGTGGAAGGACCCTCAGTGTGGTATGGTAATTCCTCAAACCAGGACTGCAAAGCTCTACAGAGAGTCGTGCGCTTAGCTGAGCGCATCTCAGGGTCTACTCTCCCCTCTCTGCAGGACATCTACCTCAAACGCTGTAAAAGCAGAGCTGCTAAAATCATCAAAGACTCAAATCACCCCGGTAACCATCTTTTCCGTTTACTGTCATCTGGCAAGCGCTTCAGGAGCATGATGGCAAAAACTGAGAGACTGAGGAGGAGCTTCTTCCCTCAGCCATCAGGCTCCTTAACACAAACTCTGTGTAAGACTTTACAAGACATTTAAAAAAAAAAACATTCATATTCTCATCATCCTTATTGCTGCTATGTGTACATACCCAGTACAACCCGTTTGCACATCCCTCTCATCCCTCTTGTTTATATTACTATTTATTAAGTCCCATATACTGTTTTTGCACATCTTACTTGTTTTTGCATATCTTACTTGTTTTGCACATCTTGTTTTGCACTTTTCTTTATTCTATTACACATTTTACTCTTTATTTCTCTTTTTTACATATATATATGCTCTTGTGTGGTGTTACTTTTATATAAATTTTATTCTTTGCACTGTCCACTGAGCGGACCTGATTTGATCTACATTTCACTTTTGATTATACCCTGTATAATTTATTATGTGACAAATAAAGAAACCTTAAACCTTAAACCCATGAAGGTTTGGATGGCCAATGAGATTTAGCGAGACCCAGGAGATAGCCATGAAGGAGATGACCCATGGTAGAACTTATCGAGGGAGGAGCCAAGGTGGAAACCTGGAGATGAAACTTGGAGTTTATGAGGCCCAGGTGACATGCGATGGATCGAGAAACCAAGTCAAATTTTTGGTGACAAGTGGCTGCAGATGTGCAGAGTAGCCATTGTGTCTGAGGACTGCACCGACTACGGTGCTTGAGGGCAACAGTTGAGCCTAAGGGAAGGAGGAGGGAAGGAACACGGTGTTGACCCCAGCAGGCTCAGTGATGGACAGGACTGTTGACGAAGAAGAACACACTGTGATGGACGGGACTGGTGATGAAGAAGATGGCATCATTTATGACGAAGACTCTTTGAACTGAATGGGATCAGTGTCAAAAGAAGGATCAGGAGGAAGGTTCATGGTGTAACATGGCCACATAATGAAAACTTATTTATAGTATTAATTAATGATAAGACTGTATTTAATTGACTGTTTTAAAATTTTTGTTAAATGCCAGAAAAGTTAGTTCATGCATTCATGACCTCTAGACTGGACTATTGTAATGCACTGCTAGGTGGTTGTCCTGCATCTTCAATAAACAAGCTACAGATAGTACAAAATGCTGCGCCTAGAGTCCTTACCAGGTAAAGAAAATATGATCATATTACTCCAATTTTACAGTCTCTGCACTGGCTACCTATTAAGTTCCGTATCAGTTACAAAATATTATTACTTGCCTATAAATTATATAGCTCCTGCGTACCTAACTAATCTTCTATCACGCTACAATCCAACCCGCTCCCTAAAGTCACAAAACTCTGGACTCTTGGTAGCACCTAGAATAGCAAAGTCCACTAAAGAAGGTAGAACTTTTTCATATTTGGCTCCCAAACTCTGGAATAGCCTTCCTGATAACATCCGGGGTTCAGACACACTCTCTCTTTTTAAATCTAGATTATTTAGCCAAGCATTCATATAATGCATCTCATAATGTTGTACTGCATGTATATCTGATCAAACGCACATTATTTTGCTTTATCTTGGGTTGAACTGATAATTTCATAAAGGGTTGTTCCTGGATGGAACAACTGCTATGCTAATTGTCTTTATTTAACATCCCGCGGTAACTAGGAATTACACAAGCTTCAGTCTGGATCCAACCCTTGAATGATCTGAGATGACCGAACACCTGAGAAGAGATGATGCCAAACCCTCGGAGGACCTCAGAGGAAGCCAACCATCAGCGATTATACTGAATTGACCACATTTTTCCATAAGTTAATTATATCGAGTTTCTACAGAATAAATCTCTTTTAGAAACGTAATTTCCTGTGAAGTTGCTTTGCAACGATTGTATCGTAAAAAGCGCTATACAAATAATCTTGATTTGAATTGATTTGTCATTGCCAGTAACCTCAAAGGGGGGTGCAGAAGATTTGAGAGTGGCCATAGCCAATGAATATTAATAATGTCTGAAAATTTACTACAGACCATTTGTCAAAGAGTTTGCCACAGTGGCCAAACATCTTCAAATGGTAGTCAGAGTTTAATACCAATGGAGCAGAATTACTGCACAACAAGAACGGTACTGTTGGTGGTAGTATAATTCACAACATGCTTCTGTAAATACCAGCTGGGCTGACATTTTCTCATGCATAAAGACCATAGTAACCTACAGTGACTAATAAAGATGAATGTACTATATATAATATAAATATATAAATGTATTCATTCATTCATTCAGTCACTCATTATATAGGGAAAATTGGCCCAATGGCTAGAGGAGCTTGGGGGTACGATTTCAGAGTTGTATGTTGCCTTAGGCACTATAACGAAAATGTAGATGTGTTCAGAAGGCTATGCCACTATATAGTATGCTAAACACAGTATGCATAAAGAGTAGTATGTCCAAATTCATAGTAACAGTACAACCCGAATTCCAGAAATGTTGGGACGTTTTTTTAAATTTGAATAAAATGAAAACTAAAATAATTTCAAATCACATAAGCCAATATTTTATTCACAATCGAACATAGATAACATAACAAATGTTTAAACTTGGAAAATTTTTAAATGTTATGTGCAAAATGAGCTCATTTTAAATGTGATGCCTGCAACAGAATTGTCTCAAATTAGTTGGGATGGGGGCATGTTTGCCATTGTGTAGCATATTTTATTCTTTTCAAGACATTTTAAAAACATCTGGGCATCGAGGTCATGAGTTTTTGGAGTTTTGTTGTTGAAATTTGGTCCCATTCTTACCTGATGTAGGTTTCCAGCTGCTGAATAGTTTGTGGTCATCTTTGACATATTTTTTTGCTTAATGATGCACCAAATATTCTCTATAGATGAAAGATCTGGACTGCAGGCAGGCCAATTCAGCACCCAGACTCTTCTACTGAGCCTTGCTGTTTTAATAGCTGCAGTATGTGGTTTTGCATTGTCCTACTGAAATACACAAGGCATTCCCTGAAATAGATGTCCTCTGGAGGGGAGCATATGTTGCTCTAAACCTTTATATACCTTTCAGCATTCCTAGTGCCTTCCAAAACATGCAAGCTGCCCATATCGTATGAACTTATGCACCCCCATACCATCAGAGATGCTGGCTTTTGAACTGAATGCTGATGACACGCTGGAAGGTCTCCCTCCTCTTTAGCCCGGAGGACACGGCGTCTGTGATTTCCAACAAGAATGTCAAATTTGGACTCATCTGACCAAAGAACACTTAATCACTTTGAAACAATACATTTTAAATGAGACTTGGTCCACAGGACATAACGGCGCTTCTGGACCATGTTCACACATGACTTCCTTTTTTCATGATCAGAATCAGAATCAGAATGAGCTTTATTGGCCAGGTATGTTTACACATACGAGGAATTTGTTATAGTAACAGAAGTTCCACAGTGCAACAGAATGACAGTGACAGGACAGGACACAGACAACAAAAGAACAATATACAAATAGGCAATGTACAAAATGGCAAAAACACAAAATACAATACAGACAATCATGTGTGAGGTCTGACGTGCAAATTTGAAATTAAAAAATAAGTATTTGTGGTGAATAAATAAATGTATAATAGTGTTGTGTGTTCCACATATTAATGATAGAGCATTAGTTGGCATCTGTACATTCATGCATTTAGCAGACACTTTTATTCAAAGCGACTTACAGTGCATTCAAGTTACACTATAACAATTTACATTAGATCAGCTCTTGCTTTCCCTGGGAAACGAACCCATGATCTTGGCATTGCTAACGCCATGCTCTACTAGTTGAGCTACAGGAAAGCTCAACTTTCCTTTAGATGGTACGGCGGACTGTGTTTACTGACAGTGGTTTCTTGAAGTATTCCTGGGCCCATTTAGTAATGTCAATGACAGAATCATGCCGATGAGTGTCGTCTGAGGGCCCAAAGACCATGGACAGGCAACAAAGGTCTTCGGCCTTGTCCCTTATGCACAGAGATTTCTCCAGTTTCTCTCAAACTTTTGATGATGTTATGCACTGTAGATGATGATATTTGCAAAGCCTTTGGAATTTGATATTAAGGAACGTTGTTTTTAAAGTATTCCACAACTTTTTTACACACTTTCACAGATCAGAGAGCATCTGCCCATCTTTAATTCTGAGAGACTCTGCCTCTCTAAGACATCCCTTTTATAGCTAATCATGTTACAGACATGATGTCAATTAACTTAATTAATTGCTAGATGTTCTCCCAGCTGATTTTTTTCAAAATGTCTTGCATTTTAAGCCCTTTGTTGCCCCCGTGCCAACTTTTTTTGATACCTACTAATTAGAAATAAGCTCATTTAGTGAATAAAAGTGTACATTTCTCAGTTTAAACATTTGGTATGTTCTCTATGTTATATTGTAAATAAAATATTGGCTCATGTGATTTGAAAGTCCTTTAGTTTTAATTTTATTCAAATTTACAAAACGTCCCAACATTTCCGGAATTCGGGTTGTAGAAGAAAATAGCTGGATGACCTTCCGTCAGGATTCTCAAGTATGCAGTCAATGGACACTTTTCTATCCCATGAGGCCATGGGAGAGGATTTATGAATGGTAGTGATGAAACTGACTGGTAGATCATGTGATAGTAACCCACATGGCATCTGAATTTCATACATACTTGCCAAATTAATACTACATAGAACATACTTCTTTAATGGTTGTGAAGTAAGTTAAAATTCAAACGTGCTACCTATTTAGACAGTATGCGATTTTAGACTCACCCTATATTTCATTTATACTTAAAGCTGGAGGATACTCTCATGCATAAATCCAAAAACAGACTCATAGAAGTAATAACTTAAAGGCTCCCAACTGTCGCTGCAGCTAAGCTGAATAAAAAGCAGAAACATTTTGACTGATGAAACCTGAAGGCAATAAACACGCAACAATATGTTGTTATGCAGATAATAAAGTGTATGAATAATACAGTGCTAATTGACACAATATTTATTACAGTAGGCTATAGAAACTAGAAAATCTATTTTCTGTCTTATTTTGCAATTAAAAAATTGTGTTTTAGTATAAAAAACATTGTAAAATTGCCATTTGGAAAATATAGGGGGAAATATAGAATGCAAATGATTGTTTTTTGTCCAGGATTTAATTTCTTGCCAATTAAAATAAAAAAAACACACACACAAAACATGTCAATAAAATAAAATAAGTCTAACCTAAAGGAGCAATGTCCCAACTACTGTTTTGAGTGCACAGAGTGGAGCGTATTTGCTAAAAACAACTTTTCCACAGTCAGGAAAATCCATGTTTTCTCTGACCAAAAACCACAAACGACCAAAGAAGTCAAGAATCTGTCCATCTGGGAACTCACTGGGTTCTGCGCAGGGAAAACTTTCATGCAATGATATGATCTAAGATGCTTTGTCCTCACTGAAATTCTGCAAGGAAAAGCCAAGATAAGCATTGTCCACTGGAAGAGCGTATCTCAATGGCGAGCAGATGACGACTTCTTGAAAATAGACTGAAGGAGAAAGATTCTGAGGCAGTGACATTTAGCCATCGCCTGAGCTACTGTCTCAACTAGCTGCTGTGCCAGCCACCATCACCAAAGTAAACTTATAAATGTATTTTCCACAAAATGTAGATAACTGTAACCGTAATAGTTTACTCCGAGAAGTGAGAAGACTTCATATCAAATTTGCAGTGGTTGGGTATGCCAGTCTTTTCTTAATTATGTACAGTAAATCCAATGACAATTTTGAAGACAACCTTCCAACTATTTCACTAAAATAAACAATTTGAGGTGCTTACTTTAGACCCATGGGCATTGGAACACATAAATGATTTTTCTCTTAAACTCGTTCTGAGCCAGGCCTTTGAAAAGAAAGTTTCCCCTCCCATAAAATCTGATCTGCCATCCGTTTTTATTTGATTGTTCAAATATAAAAGATGAGAAGCATGAAGAGATGATGCTGTTTTAAGATCAGATAACATGGTAAATCCATTTGATGTGTGTCTCCAGGGATAAAGTGCTTCCTGGTGTGCCCTGCCTCAGTAATCATGGCTTTACCACATCAAATGCTCTCTTCATTTGTGGACTCATTGACCTTGTAAACTGCCTGTCTCGACTAAACAATTTGATCTGATTTATTAAAAAACAGAAATTCTTCTGAATGGACCTCAGTACCCTTACAACAATTATTTAGGTGACAGCAAACAGATATAGCACAGTATATTGAGATTATGTACCAAACAGTGAAAATCTTTAGTGATTTATTCTCCACTCGCTTGGCTTGTGCAGCCCTCTGTGTGTACAGATACAAATCTTTGGGTGTTAGCTTTGGAACTTGGAATTTTCTTTCACAATTCACATTTCAGAAATTCCAGAAAGGATTTTGAATGCCTGTGGCATTCTGAAATCTGGATGGAACAGTTTTCCTGAAATGTTTTCCTTGCTCCTGAAAGTGATGATTAACGGGATATAACAACCCGTTCTGATGCGGTGTTATGTTGGTATGGATTTAGTGTGAGCTAAATCTACTGAGTATTGGCATTTTTCATGCCTGGGCCAGTTTTGCACATGTGTGTGTGTATTGGGACAGGCCCTGTGACTAATGACTATGGCCACAGGAAAATCACATATCCTCCTACCAGCAGGGGCTAATGGTGTCAAGCATTGGTCAAGGGGATAAACTGTAAGACACAGACATCGAGACATACATTTAGCTTGCTAATGCTAGTGATGGGGCAGGAGCACACAACTGTTGCTTGCATTTTCAACTTTGAACTCTAGGTGTCACCATCTTACCAAGCTTTTGCAACTAGATTCTGCTACTGCAACCCAGTATCAAGGCAATTCACTGGAGTAACATACAGCATTGAAATAAGCCCATAGTCCCTTTTCAGTTAGAAGAAAATGGTTAATGTTTCTATCTTAGTTGCACAATTTTACCAAAAAACACAATGATCAAAATTGGCTTAACAGAGAAGGAGGTGTGAAGCACGTTATTAAATATGGGTTGACCTTTTATCCTCTTTCATTTGTTGTATTTATGAAGCATACTTTTGTACGTATACACATGAGTTCAAACTGAACAGATATTCATACTGTTCAAATTAGCTAAGCAGATTAATGACCTTTTATGATCTTCTATGTCCCTACAGCTTGTCTCATTACGATCCACTTCATATATCTGCTTATAGAAATGAGTTTTGAGAACATACATGTCAGCCAGGTGACATTTTATTAGATGCTGGTCACCATTTAGTTTTGGAACTGGGCAATTTGTTGATTGGTCCACAGTTGTGATGTAAATTTTACCATGAAATGAAGCATCTTGTGTACACATTAACATTTTGTTGCTTTGTTGGCAGGGGCGCGGGAACAGGGGGTGCTGAGGGTGCTGCAGCACCCCCTGTTTTTTTCTGTGGGCAACTGTAAACTGTTGTGAATAAATAAAAAAATAGGCTATAAGGTTGCTCCGATGTTTATAACATTTAGTTTACATTGGCTATTTTGCTATCTATTTCTTTGTGATCTTCGACATATTTACCATTTGCCCATTAATTTAACAGTTGTAAGAATTAAAAAGTTATCAAAGTTATTAAACTGATGCAGGGCTATTTGATGCACATCCTGCCAAATCACGCACGCAGCACTGCCAATGCTTGCTTTTATGTTTGTGGATGTTATGTTTGTGTTGTGGGATCTGTAGTTTGTGGCTTAAAAGTGGAACATGGACATATCATGGATGTACTGGAAGAAAAAAAAAACTTTTTGTTTTTTTGTTCTCAGCGATATGAGTCTTTCCCTTCTCCCAAAACAGCTTATAGCTACCTATTAAAATAGTTCAGTTTTGTATGTAATGGAAAAGTGATTAGACTATGTTTCGTTTTTTTTTTTCTTCATAAAGTTAATTTAGAAAAACCTTGGGAGCATTTTTTGTTCATTAAATGTTTTTCTTTTCTTTTAAGCAACGACCAAGCGGCCAGCATCAGAGTTGATCGCCTATGTTTGATTAATTTAGCCTTATCAAATCATCACGACTTGACTAAAATAAAATCGATAAATAGGCCTATAAACAGTTCAAGCATATCACAGTGTTAGTTTAAATGTTTAACCTATATAAATGTGCAATATCCAACAGTTTGTGTGGAGAGTGGAAGCTGAAGCGAGCTTTACAGGACATGGAGGATTTTTTTCTTACAGTAAAAACAACTTAAAATACGCCGTGTGATTTTTTTTCTCATAAAGGTAAGAGTAATATATCATTTGGAACTGTAAAGGGTCTACTTTTATTTGTGTGCATTCACAATATCAACATTGTGCTTTTATAAAATAGGAAAACAGAGAATGCACTTTCTGCTGGTTTTGAACAAGAGCGCTTCAATGATGAACCGAAACTCGGCAACTCGAAACTGGCTCAGAGATATGAGAGATATATCTATAGAAAGCTTTAAAATACTACTTTAAAACGAAATAATTCAAAGCAAAGCAAAAACTCTTCATTAGCCTATGTAATCCGTTAAGATGCATATATTTCTCTCTGCGCGTCCAATGAGGAGATGGCGAGTCATTTTTCCCCGTCACCTCACCATCTAAAATATAAAAATAAGGGAAAGCCTAAAACAGGCCCGATTATAATTTGCATTTTATTTTATAATTGTATTAAATAATAAAAAAAAGTATGTAAATCTTTGTCCTTGAAATTTAAAGGATTTTCTGCAATTCAATTTTATCTGACTGATAATGTGAATTATTTATTGGCCTATCTTTTTAATCCATGCAGCAAATGCTTTAAAAACAGCTTTAAAATTACTTTATTGCATTCCAGATGCTTTTAAAAGAACTTTTCACTATACATTTGAAGGGTTTTTAAGCTTGAATGTAGCTTGAATGTAAAAATTGTTATGAATTCATTAGCCTATTCCCATTTGTAAAATAGCTAATTGTTGTCTAACACGATCTCATGAAAGTGCGTAGGCTATAGCACGATTTTCTGTTTCTATTTGGCGTAATATATATACGCAGAAATTGAATACCCCCCCCCCCCCCACAGCACCCCCTACATAAAACCCCTTCCCACGCCCCTGTTTGTTGGTGTGTTACTTGGTGGTACTGCGCCGAGGTCTTAGGTTTGTGAAAATATTATTACGGTTTTGGATCTTTAGAATATGTGCAATAAGACCAAATACAATTTCCATCAATATTATATCGATGACGAAACACTGCTAAACATAGCGCTTAATTTGGAAATTGCATCAATCCCAGTTTTGAATTGGACATTAGGCATTGTTATTAGACAAATTACATAAACTCATACAGTAACCTATTCCAGGAAAGAGAGAGACGATTCACAATTGTCCAAGTTCAAGGATAATATTTTGTTCTTTGCTTTGGTTGTTTTCTGTAGCTCAAGATAACCTGATAAACTGTGAAATGTCTAACCAGTGTGATATGGCAGTTGTTATTTTTGTGATATTTGGATGCAATGACAATCTCACTTTTTCTAATCATATTATAATTCTGTTTTCATATCATTTGAAGGACCAAAACAATACTTAAACTGTTTGTAACATGCAAACAACCAGCATGTACAATGCTTAGCCACTCAATGGCTGTGGATTTAATGAGACACAGTGTTCATAACTGAGGGGGTTGCTTGGCATTAGACTTGTTTATACCCAAACCATATTAGTCTCCATGGTGACATATCCATGGGGCAGCTCTCATTCACTTCACTCATCATTTCGCTTCTTTGGCTAAGGGTCATATATTTGTGAAGTTGAACTGAAAGGAACTGTCATACATGAAGTATTTAGTATAATTTTATGAATAATTAAACCTAAATAAATTAGACCTAAACCAAGAGACCTAGACCTTGAAGGATCACAAATGTTATTCTATGTTTGATTTGAATTCACGTCCTGACTAAGAGGTGTCGGGCAAGGCAAAGGTGTTTGAGATTGTTTCCTGACCATTTGGGCTTGGGACAGCTGTGCCTTTTGTCAATGAGATCAATGACTACTGAGAGATTTAGGTTTATTGCCCTCAGCTTTGATGTTTTGTCTCAACCTAAAAAAGTCCCTCCTCCAATCCTGACTATAAAGATACCCTGTAAAAATGACTTAAGATGAGATCTTCGATGACTGCAGATAACAACACATGTCATAGAATAAAGAAATTCTGCTGACGATCGAATCCGAAGTCTCCTGGTCTTCTCTTCTGAGTTTCTACACTTTAGAAGAACAGAGTTTTCAACAGATGCTGCCGTGAACCCGGATAGAGTTCCAGCTTTCTCACCTGAAAGACTTCAAGCTCAAACAAAGATCTGCATCTTTTGGAATCCAGCGAAACTTCAAACTGAACAAGGATTCCCAGACTGAAATTTTCTCTCTGGTGAGTGCTGTCTCTAATCCGAAAGAACCTAAGACCAGTACAAATTTTTGTATCCTCTGTGCCGTCAGAGAAGAGTTAACATACATCTGTAGGGTTTGTTTAACTAAAGTTTATCCTCTGTTTTCAGACAGGGAAGAGTTTATCCTCTGTTTCTTGTAGGCAGGGAAGTTTATCCTCTGTTTTCAAGCAGGGAAGAGTGTTATCCTCTAAAGTTTTTATTTTAGAGATGAAAGTATCCTCTGTTCTTTCAGGCAGGGAAGATTTTGGGCATTACGTGCTAAAAATTAGGTACCCTCTGTTTCAGGCAGGGAAGGTTAGCATTTCGTGCTAATAATTTAGTTTTATCCTCTGTTTCTTGTAGGCAGGGAAGTTAAGTGTGAAGTGTTGGTAATTTGGAAATTTAACAATAGTTAAGTTCTTTTTTACAAGTGTACCCTCTGTTGATCAGAGAAGTGTTTGTTTTGTTTGTGTGGTACAGAAGAAACTTGCAAAATGGTCAGAAGGAATGCTAGGCTGATTCCAACCACAGAAAAGAGTGGTCTTGCGACTCCTCTGTGGTCAGATAGTGAATTCAAAACACTGTTAGGGGAAAAAATGGACCTAATAGTCACTGAAAAAGTTAGACAAAAACTAACGCAGAAATATGAGATTCATCCAGACAAGACTTGGTCGGTAGATGAGTGTAAAAAAGTACTAGGAGCATGTATTCGCAAGAACAATGTGAAAGGCATTATCTGCTGCCACAGAGAATTTGGTTTAGCGCTCGCCACACAACAGTCTCAGCGTAACTCAGAGCTAGAGAAACAGAACAATGAGCTCCGTGCTAGAATATACACTTTGACCAAGAAATTGAACCTCAAGAAAGAGGCAAAAACTGATGTGGAAGTAAGTCAGCCTGATAACATTTACCCTGATTTACAAGCGTTTTTTGAAACAGATGTAGCTCTCCAATCAGTAACTGATGTGCCTGTAAATTCCTTCAATGTGTGTGGGGCTAGGAGAAGATCTCAGGGGATCGAGGAAACTGATAGTGTTCCTCTCAATTCTTCTGTGGTGCAAATACAAACTGTTGCCAAAGCTTTAGGTCCTAAAGATATAGAGAGACTATCTCAAAGTTTACCAGCAGCACGCACACATTTTTCTGAATTTAGAAGAACATTGATCAGTAAAATGCGTCTTTATGACATGTCGTTGACAGAAGTCACGCAGCTGATGTCACAAATACTAACTGAATCTGAATTCAACAGTTTTGAATCTGCTGTCACTTCTGAACTGCGAAATGCCAGTAAGGGTGATTTAAGAGAAGGTATTTTGAAAATCCTAAAGAATATCTTAGGACCCAAAATAGATTGGTCTAGAATTACTACCTGTGTGCAAAGGAAAGAAGAAACTGTGAGTGAATATACTGAGAGATTTTGTCAGTCAGCTGTAATCTACAGTGGAATTGTTGATGACTCTGACAGTGTGCTAGATGACAAGGGACCCTTGGTTCGTATCTGGTCAGATGGCCTTGTAGCCGAATACAGAAAAGCTTTACCATTCTTAGATCTAACTTGGTCTAACAGAACTCTCAGAAGTAACCTAGACAGGTTAACTACATGGGAAAGAGATGCTGATGTCAAAGCAAAAGTAAGAGTAGCAGCAGCTACGTTTAACACAACGAAACAAGACAATAGATGGTCTAAAAGAGAAAGCAAATGCAAATACTGTGAAAAATTTGGACATTGGGAGAAAGAGTGTAGGAAGAAGTTGCAAGATAGTAAAAGAAATGCTATGCATAATTCTGCTCCTTCTCAGCCTGCACACAACCCTGAAGTAGTTCCGCCAGTGACCACTGAAACTATAGGACAGTTAGTTCAGGCTCTTCTAAGAGCACAACAAGACCAGGAAAAAAACTAATTATTGGGGCTGTGAGTAGCTACCTTTCCCCTGTAATCCAACACAATGACCAAAGAATTTTTGTGAAAGGTAGCATAAAAGAGAAAGAGATTGATTTTTTGCTTGATACAGGTGCAGAAATTACAGTAATTCCTACAAAATTGGCGCAAGGTTTAAACATCCCATACAAGAAAACCAAACTTTGTTTAACTGGTGTAATAGGTGAAGATTCTGTTTTGTATGAAACTCCGCCCATAGAGGTACAATTTGGCCCAAAAACTCTGACTACAAAATTACTATGCGCTCCATTAAATACAGGTGCAATTTTAGGCATGGATCTTCTGAGACAAATAAATCTAACTTTAGACATGTCCTCAGAATCTACTAGCATAAAAATTTCCTCAGCACAGATTTCTACCAATAATGCAACCCCTCCCGAGTATGTTTTCTTACAGAATCATCCAATTTGGGCTAAAGACAAGGATGATTGTGGGTTGTTGACAGGTGTAGAACCAGTTAAATTGACAGGAACTCCACCTCCGGTCACCAAACAATATCCGATTAATAAGGAAGCTATACAGGGAATCAAACTTATTGTAGAAAATTTGCTGATGCAAGGAGTGCTAGTTAAAACCAACAGTCCATGTAATTCACCCATATGGCCCATCAAGAAATCTAATGGGACATGGAGACTTACAATAGACTACAGAGTAGCCAATAAACATATTGAAAAAATCACCCCCCTAGTGGCAGATCCATCTACAATTTGTAATGGCTTACCATTAGATTGTAAGATTTTTTCAGTAATTGATATGTCTAATGGATTCTTTTCTGTACCGTTGCACTCTGACAGCCAGCCATGGTTAGCTTTCACAGTTGACTATGAACAATACCAGTGGACACGATTGCCACAGGGATTTCAAAACTCCCCAACCATATATCATCAGGCTGTCAGACGTGATTTGTGTGACCCAGAATGTCCGGTAAAACAGTCCACTATGATCCAATATGTTGATGATATTTTGATTGCCTCAACAGATCATGAGGTACATCAAACTGAATTGGCATCATTGTTGGACTATTTGCATAAAAAAGGACACAAATGCAGCTTTCACAAAGCTCAAGTTGCTAAAAAGCAAGTCACATTTCTGGGTCAAACAATTGGTGCAGGAAATAGATCCATTACACAGGATCGAGCGGCTTCAGTCAAAGCCATACCTCCGCCTAATACCATTAAAACACTCCGCTCATTTTTAGGAACAACAGGTTATTGTAGACCTTGGATTGAAGACTATGCCTCGATGGCTCAGCCTCTCTATGATTTGTTGAAAGGCCATGGTAAAGATTCAGATACTGTTTGTATGGAAGAACTTCATCTCAAAGCTTTTAATGATTTGAAAAGAGCACTATGTCAAGCACCAGCATTAGGAATTGCCCAATCTGATAGATCCTTTGTGCTTTATGTCCATGAACACTTAGGCTTTATGACTGCATGTCTAATGCAAGATCATGGGGGCAGCTTACGCCCAATTCATTACTATTCCGGTAAACTTGACATAGTCGCTCAAGGTATGGGCCCATGCCTCAGAGCAGTACAGGCAGTTCATCTAGCTCTTCAGGCTTCATCAGGAATGGTGTTAGGTCAGACTGTAAACGTAAAATGCCCACACGCAGTGTCCGCACTAATGAATCAAGCAAAAGTCACTTCTGTCACCTCCTCCCGTTGGGGAAATTGGTTAGCAACTCTCACAGCCCCGAATATTGTTATACAGCGTGCACCAGTCACGAACCCATCCTCATGTATGATGTCTGCAATGACTGAATTTGTGTTAGAGGATGAAGGCGAAATGACTCATGATTGTGTTACGCTTACATATGCAGCGACAAGTGAAATAGCAGAAACTCCCATAGAGAACGCAGAATTGGAGTTGTTTGTTGATGGTTCAGCTCAAGTTATTGAAGGTAACAGACGAGCAGGATATGCAGTAACTTCCACCACTGAAGTAGTTGCTTCAGGTCGTCTTCCAGATCATTTTTCAGCTCAAGCTGCAGAACTAGTAGCCTTAACTAGAGCATGCACGCTAGCTTCAGGATCGGTTGCAAATATCTACACAGATTCCAGGTATGCTTTTGGGGTAATTCATGATTTTGGTGTCATTTGGCAAACCAGAAAATTTCTAACTTCTGCTGGATCCCCCATTAAGCATGCTGGATTAGTGAAAGATTTAATGTTTGCCATGAAACTCCCAAAGAAATTAGCAGTGATCAAAGTGAAAGCACATCTCACAACTAATACTACGGAAGCTAAAGGTAATGCTCTTGCTGATGTAGCGGCTAAACAGGCTTGTTTCTATGCAACTGTACAAGTGTGTTCAGGTAGTACAGCACAGAAGATAATTCTACCTCCTGAATCAATCGTTGATCTGTATAAAGACGTTCCTCTATATGAAGCATGGACATGGTTAGACAAAGGAGCCACTGTGGATTCATCCGGCTGCTGGACCAAAGGGGGAAAGTATGTTGCTCCCGAATCACTGTTGCCATATTTGGCTCAACAAATACACAGTTTGGGTCATAGTGGTCCAGCAACGATGAATCACAGGTTCTCAAATCAATGGTGGAATCCAAAATTCAGAAACGCAGCCACTGAAACAGTCAAGAGATGTGTTACATGTCAGAAAAATAATGATGTACCAGCAACCATTACACCAGCAGCACATACCCCAGCTCCACCAGGGCCATTTCGTCACCTGCAAGTTGATTATATATCGTTGCCCCCTTGTAAAGGAAAAACTGACGTTTTGGTAGTAATAGACAAGTTCTCAAGATGGGTAGAAGCTTATCCAACAGGGCGCGCTACAGCTGCACATACTGCTAAATGTCTTGTCACTGATTTCATTCCCAGATGGGGATTACCAGATTGCATTGACTCAGATCAAGGTACCCACTTCACAGGACAGGTAGTCAAGGAAGTGTCTAGAATGTTGAAGATTAAGTGGAACCTTCACTGCCCCTATAGGCCACAAGCATCAGGACAGGTTGAACGATCAAACAGAACAATCAAAACCAGGCTAAGCAAAATGCATCAGGAA
This sequence comes from Oxygymnocypris stewartii, assembly GCA_003573665.1. Lineage (NCBI taxonomy): Eukaryota > Metazoa > Chordata > Actinopteri > Cypriniformes > Cyprinidae > Oxygymnocypris > Oxygymnocypris stewartii. The sequence goes on along the minus strand of QVTF01022405.1, from coordinate 156,494 downwards.
GGAGTACCATGGGTTGAAGCACTGCCCGCAGTACTGTGTAGTATGAGAGCATCACCTAACAGATCAGTAGGACTGAGCCCTCATGAGATTATTACTGGACGCCCAATGCAGATGCCAGGTGTGATTGATCTTAGAAATGCTGATGTGCACATTGCTTCAGATGCCCTGATCGCTTACTGTGAAAACCTCACAAAGGCAGTGCAGAGTGCCAAAGAGAGAGTTGAGTCGTGTTGGCAGACTCCACCAGAAGGTGGACACACAATCGTCCCAGGTCAATGGGTCATGATAAAGACATTCAAAAACAAGCCATTAGAGCCTAAGTGGTACGGACCACATCAAGTGATGTTGATTACAGCAGCTGCAGTATTGTGTCAGGGAAGGAAAACTTGGACTCATGTGTCACATATTAAGGTTGTTCCTCCCCCTGCAGGGATAGGATAGGGCAGACACAAGAACCAGTGAGGAGCCCAGGGAAGAACCGAAAGCAACAGGCTTCGGGGGCCAACCCTGAGGTGAAGATTTCCTCATAGGCCTTTCCCCTCCATTAGTCCATCCTTTCCTCACTGTTCTTTAGGTGTCGCAGGAATTGAGAAATAGGGAAAGAAGGAACAACCATAGCAGACTATATTTTGAACAGAGGATACAACCCTAATGTATGCAGACTCTACAAATACTGCTCTGTGCCGTTAGTTCTCTCTTGTTTGTGTTTCTTTCTTCCTCTGTGCAGATACCATTTGATGGCTGTCCTGAGATCCATATGCACCACCCTTCTCACCTGCGGATAAAGCCACAACCTCTAGAAAACAACTAGACCCATCGCCGAGCCAACTATCACACAAGAAAGAGAAAAGAAAGAAGAAGAAAAAGAATAAAAATACACAACGCAGAGACTATTACCCGTAAAATCTTCACGGACCCTAATTGCATGTTTTGTTTCTGTGTCAGCATGCAATTACATATAAACAACACAGAACATGTACTATTTGCCTGTAACGATTACAAGTTACAAGAATTAACTTTTAAGTGTCTAAATTTGTATTTTTGTGAGAGTTATTAGAACTCTCAAAGAGGGGATTGAAGGATCACAAATGTTATTCTATGTTTGATTTGAATTCACGTCCTGACTAAGAGGTGTCGGGCAAGGCAAAGGTGTTTGAGATTGTTTCCTGACCATTTGGGCTTGGGACAGCTGTGCCTTTTGTCAATGAGATCAATGACTACTGAGAGATTTAGGTTTATTGCCCTCAGCTTTGATGTTTTGTCTCAACCTAAAAAAGTCCCTCCTCCAATCCTGACTATAAAGATACCCTGTAAAAATGACTTAAGATGAGATCTTCGATGACTGCAGATAACAACACATGTCATAGAATAAAGAAATTCTGCTGACGATCGAATCCGAAGTCTCCTGGTCTTCTCTTCTGAGTTTCTACACTTTAGAAGAACAGAGTTTTCAACAACCTAAATCAAAGAGAAGTACCTGAGCGTGTTTCATGTGATCGCATATAACTTAACCAATTTTACTCAAGTGAGAAACTCATCTTTTAATATCAGATAAGAATCAATCTGACTACGTCTGACTACATCTGACTTCATTTATCAATCAGATAAAAATACAAAAAAGAAATGTCTGGGAATATCCCAGGGAATATAAGTGGTAAAGTGATTTTTACATGTGTTTTTTCTTCTTGTAGTTTGTCCCTAAGGCATAACTCTGGAATAAAATGGAAAGGTTTTAGGCTAAAATCTGTTGATTTCATTGAGCTGCCACCATATTTGATAATATACTGCATGATTATCACACATGTAAACGAGCACCGATTTGCCTCCGATTTTGGACATTTGTCAGTGATTTCCAAAAGTATGTCAGTGAGTGAAAATTGTGCAGTGTAAACCTGCCATTATTTGCAGCACATTTCATACACCAGAGCTTTTCGTAAAAAAAGACAAATTAATAAAAACTGAATTGAAATGAATGGATTGAGAGAAATTATCCTCATTTATCCTCAAGTAAATTTTTTTCTGTAGATAAATGATTCACATCAGTCATGTTTCATACATTGTAAAGTATACAGATGTACTTTTTCAGGTTTCAGTGTTGTAGTGGCTGTGGTGTCATGACCCTGACAGGGTTACAGAGAGACGTGATTGCTCTCACAGAAGTTGAAGCAATGATGAAAGAAACTGACAATGCAGGATATGAGCACACACCATTGCTCAGCCCAATCTCCACCATGTCTCCTCCCTCCCTCCTGGCTTGATTCCCCATCTGGCTCCTCCTGCTCCTCTGTTCCTGGCTCCTCCTACCCACACCTGCTCCAGAGCCCCCTCCCTTCTGGCTTGGTTCCCCATCTGGCTCCTCCTGCTCCTCTGTTCCTGGCTCCTCCCACTCTCACCTGCTCCAGAGCCCCCTCCCTCCCTCCTGGCTGGGTTCCCCATCTGGCTCCTCCTGCTTCTCTGTTCCTGGCTCCTCCCACTCTCACCTGCTCCAGAGCCCCCTCCCTCCTGGCTGTGTTCTCCATCTGGCTCCTCCTGCTCCTCTGTTCCTGGCTCCTCCCACTCTCGCCTGCTCCAGAGCCCCCTCCCTCCTGGCTGGGTTCCCCATCTGGGTCCTCCTTCTCCTCTGTTCCTGGCTCCTCCCACTCTCACCTGCTCCAGAGCCCCCTCCCTCCTGGCTGGGTTCCCCATCTGGCTCCTCCTGCTCCTCTGCTCCTGGCTCCTCCCACCCTCACCTGCTCCAGAGCCCCCTCCCTCCTGGCTGGGTTCCCCATCTGGCTCCTCCTGCTCCTCTGCTCCTGGCTCCTCCCACCCTCACCTGCTTCAGAGCCCCCTCCCTCCTGGCTGGGTTCCCCATCTGGCTCCTCCTACTCCTCTGCTCCATGCTCCTCCCTGGTTTCTCCCACCCTCACCTGCTCCAGAGCCCCCTCCCTCCTGGCTGGGTTCCCCATCTGGCTCCTCCTGCTCCTCTGCTCCTGGCTCCTCCCACCCTCACCTGCTTCAGAGCCCCCTCCCTCCTGGCTGGGTTCCCCATCTGGCTCCTCCTACTCCTCTGCTCCATGCTCCTCCCTGGTTTCTCCCACCCTCACCTGCTCCAGAGCCCCCTCCCTCCTGGCTGTGTTCTCCATCTGGCTCCTCCTGCTCCTCTGCTCCTAGCTCCTCCCTGGTTTCTCCCACCCTCACCTGTTCTCCAGAACCCCCTCCCTCCTGGCTGGGTTCCCCATCTGGCTCCTCCTGCTCCTCTGCTCCTGGCTCCTCCCACCCTCACCTGCTCCAGAGCCCCCTCCCTCCTGGCTGGGTTCCCCATCTGGCTCCTCCTGCTCCTCTGTTCCTGGCTCCTCCCACTCTCACCTGCTCCAGAGCCCCCTCCCTTCTGGCTTGGTTCCCCATCTGGCTCCTCCTGCTCCTCTGTTCCTGGCTCCTCCCACTCTCACCTGCTCCAGAGCCCCCTCCCTCCTGGCTGGGTTCCCCATCTGGCTCCTCCTGCTCCTCTGCTCCTCCCACCCTCACCTGCTCCAGAGCCCCCTCCCTCCTGGCTGGGTTCCCCATCTGGCTCCTCCTGCTCCTCTGCTCCTCCCACCCTCACCTGCTCCAGAGCCCCCTCCCTCCTGGCTGTGTTCTCCATCTGGCTCCTCCTGCTCCTCTGTTCCTAGCTCCTCCCTGGTTTCTCCCACCGTCACCTGCTCTATAGCCCCCTCTCTCCTCAGTTGGACCATTTACAGAAGATTGCAAAGCTTGTGCTAAGCAGTGGCCACAAATGTAAGAAGCCAGAAAAATGGGAAACGGGCCTTAACAAAGGAAGGCTATTCACTTACTGATGGACTGAAAGAGTTGATCTTTAATTGACGGTGATCCCAGTAAGCTAACATTCAGGCATATAAAAGGTGAAAATAATCTTATACAGATGTTAAGAAAAGTTAGTAAACTACGGGTCATATGCAATAAGTTGGTCTGGTTTTTATATTAGGTTATAGAGAACAATATGCTCAGTCCTGTATAACAGAACGAAGTTGAACGGTTACACTATTAATCTATGGCTATTTCTTTTTAATCTCCGAATGTTAGGGGTTGAAAAATAGTGATACGCATAGCCATTTTTAAAATTATTATTTTGCGCAAAAGTAAATTGTGTTTTCTAACAGGAGACATGTTTTGTTTTGAGAAATTCTGCCTATTTTGCACATTGATTTTCACGTTTGTCTGGAATGATGGTATTATTTAAGGTTTAGGTTTGCAGGCTCTGTAAAGACATATGCTACATTTTACTATGTATTTTCGGTTATAATAAAGTGGCTCATGGAGAAATGCTTGAGGAATTTGGTCATCTGGTGAACGAAAGCAAAATAATCTATAAATCAGAAAATTTGATTATGGGGGGAGAGTTTAATATATCCCCCGGTTTATGGTTAGACCAAAAACCTCAAAGAAGTTCATATTCTGTGTATAATGATAGTATATTACATTTGTGTATAATAACAAGTGCGATTGACTACTGAGGGATATCAAACCCAAAGTGTATATGTGTAAGCCTTCAGGAAATGTACGATGTTTGAGACTCTAAACATCAAACCTCTCCTAATATTATAATAGTTCAATGATGACTTTATTAAAGAATGTTACAATCTGTCCCCAGGTGACGACTCTCATTGAGGAGATTATAAAACTAGATGTCTAACACGAATCAATGGAACTGCTTTAAATGTAAGGTTAAAGAACAGCCATTGAAACAAGTCAATTCTTCACATTGATGATGAAACAAAAACAAAAGCAACTTAATGAGAAACTGAAAATGTATGACAAATGAACTTGAAGTGAATTGATGAATTGATGTGGCATTAAAACAAATAAAAAATGGCAAATCAGCAGATATTGACAGATTAACAACAGACATTTAAAGCACTTTTGGAGAGATATGAGGAAATATAATCAGAAAGGGTGCTTATTGCCTAAAATGAAATCAGGATTATTAATCTTGCTAAACACAATGCTATCATTAGACATTAGGAAACAAATAACTGTGTCATAATAAAAGACCTGCCTTGGTAAGCAATAATCATCTGTAACTCGTGCTTGGGGAACTACTAATCAGCATTTAACCAAACATCAATAGTTAAATATCAAATTTTGTATATGATAGATTATAAATCAATGATTTAATATGACAGCCTTATTTTTTATAGACTTTTTTAAAGCATGTATTTCTATAAACACAAATGTATTTGTACAACTCTTAGAATGTTAGGTTTTGGGGAAGGCTTCTGAAAGGTTATGGAATGTTCTGTAATAACATTTATTGTTCTATATCCCTCATGACTCTTTCTAATGTGCACTCAAATGCTAGCTCATGCCTAATTGTCAACCATCCACAAAAAAATGAATGACTATTTTTGATTCTGAATACTGATTGTTGATTTGCTGATGACAGTAATATGTAATAAAAATAAATGCATAATTGTTAAAGCCCTATAGACGTGATTTCAGCTTTCTCAAGAGCATCAGGCCTGATGCCTAAATTTAAAACAATGTGAACTACATAAAATCATACAGTGATGAAGACTCAATCCAGTAAAATATCAGGGTTTAACATCATCTTTTAAAACAATAGAACACATAAATATAGAATAGAATGAAAAAAAATCTCTTATAAGAGAGAATTCTTTTGACAGAAGCAAGGCGTAGCTAATCTAATTTACCCACGATACTCTCTTTAAGATTCTCCTCAACTAATTAAAAAGCTCAGCTCTGTGAAAAACGAAAGAAAACTCATTATATGTACTCAAACTGAACTCAATTACAGCTTATTTAGCACAGCCTAATTTAATATGTGCTTTCAGCAGAGGCTCAGGTTTAGAGTTTTGGTTGAAATGTGATTTTGAGATTTCTAAATGACCTATCCAGTAATCCAAATGATATTTAGCCATAAAATCACACCGCATGGTTCCACCTTGTGGAATAATAGAACCTCTATAATAAGTACAGTATACAGACATTATTAAACCAGAGTAGTATGAGAAACACACTTTATATGTTGTTGATTTGACAGATCACCATGTCCAATTTATACAATTCGTTTATCAGGAAATTGGGGATAACATTTTATTTTAGAGAATTATTAGTGTGTAAAGCCAACCCTCTTCTATAATACAACTAATACAACACACTCGTACATATTCAAATGTGTCTGAAGTGAACAGGGAGCAAAGTAATACATGTATGAAACTATTTTCTGATTTCAATGCACCATCACGTTCCTTCATTCAATGTATTTCAGGTTTTGGTTTATGTCTCATGCAAAAGATGTCACTGATATCAAACATTATTATGGGTAGCATAAAGATCATAATAAAGTGGAATAACAGTAGGCCTACTGTTGGAGATTTACTTGTGTCCATATTCGTCAGTCTGTCATGTTTCCATATGCATGTATTATTTCTTACTTAAGTATGCAAATGTAAATGTTGAAAGAAAAAAACGAGAGATCCCGCCTGAACTTCCTCTGACTGACGTCAGCCTCGATCGCCGCTCCAGTGAGTCCGGACACCGCTGAGGAAACATGCTGCTCTCCGTCGCGCCAAGGACGGGAATCAACCCCTACAGCGGATACAACAGCAGGAACAGCAAAAAGGTAACGCAGACGGGCTCTTCTTTGTATTTGGCTGCTGCTTTCCAAAACCTGCGTCTTTCCATGCATTAATGCGAGCTGCGGTGTCCTTGACAAATCAACTGCAGCCGTCTGCGGGATCATTGTCTGGAGACAGCGCGCCTAGAAGACGGCTCGGGATCGGATGGGGTTTGTTGGGAATGGCTTTCTTAAGTTTTTGGTAATAAAGCTCATTAAAAACCATTACACTCGTTCACATTAATACACTTCCACGGGTTTACTGCCAAAGTTTCAGCTGCCCGCGGAAGAGGAGAACTTTGTTAGGCTAGGATGGAAAATATACTTTCTCACAAAGGTTTGAAATATGAAGATATCATTGATGAACTATTCAAAAGCGACTAGAATCGTTAAGTGCTCAACATGTTCAGTGTCGCAGCAAAAGAGGGATGCGGATGCGTTGATGTTTCTGTTGCTTTGCATTCGCGAAAGTTTTCAGCGGTGGGAAAATACAACGCCCCACCCCTTGAAAAACAAACCCACCGTGACGCTTTGACTGTCGCGTTGTGGGGTAATAACATGGAAAAAAGTTTATGTTCAGCGAACTTGTCCGACTGTGTGAGCAATGTTTACGCCTCTTGTGACCGTCCATGTTTGTTAAAGGACCAAAACTTCGACGAACAACGCGACGCGACAAAACAGAACGCAACACGCGCGCGACGCGACTGACTGTTTACATTGATCATAAACGAAGCACTTGCAGCGTTCAAGCTTAGTCGTTTATTATGAGCGTCCCTGTCGCGTAGTAGCAGTAGATGGGGTTAAACAGTTACATAATTCAGGATGTGGCTGTTCCATTGTTTCCCAGAACGTCGTTTTTTGGGGGGAGGGGGGTTGACTTATCAAATGCAACACTGTAGACTAAATGTCACACACATCCAAAATATGTGCTCTTCTTAATATATTTCCTATAGTTGCCAGTTAGTTAATTTATTTGTATTATGACTTCGAACGTAATTTAAAATTAATCGTGATTAATCCCATCTAACATTAAAAATTGTAAATATACTTTTATATTGCAGTAATTTCACTTTCAATCTTCAAATGTACAATGTACAAACAACATAAAGACAGTATATTTTTAATATTTCTTTAATGGCATCTTTTTATGATTGAAGGCCAGCATCACTGATATCAATATATCTCTATAAAAACATGTTTTCCTTTTAATATTTAATCATTGACTGTACCCATTCAGCATTACAGTATATGTGAGAGCTATCAATTGTAACATTTATTAGACTTAACTTCTAATTTAAGTGAACTTAAAACAATCTTCACATGAACCCATTATAATAAATTACATATTACCCTTCAGCAGAAATATACAGAAAATTACTGAAAATGAACATTAAATTCTAAATAAAATATAGACGAACCCCTTAAAGCTATAAAAGTGATTGATTTCCTCTTTTTTCTGTTGTTCTTGGATTAATAGACATCACTGCAGCTGGTTATTATCTTATCTGATATTGCTTTAAAAGCTGCTGCTGAATGTGACGCGGATCTGACACGCATCAACTCTCTTTACCTTTCCTGACCCACTTCAGGTCTTAAAGTCTCTATTAATGAGCGGACGAGTTGAATCGGGAGTGTTAGATGAGAGAGACAGTGCTGGGGTGCCTCAGGACAGTTTTTAAAACCATTTCAGAGACATGTGACGCATATATAACACATTGCATGCATGCACACGGTTTTAAGGCGGCTTTAATCACCTTTTTGGTAACTTCATGCCTTACTTGACGGCATAACTAGAACATTGCATGCACGTAGTTTCTTGCGCTGTTATGAAATGATACAGGCTACAGCACGCGCCGGCACCTTTGTGTGTATTTGAAGAGCGTGCGCTACGAGCACAGTATCTTTTTCACGCTCGTTTGACTCGCGTTTGGCGCACACGTCTTAAAAGTCTCCCATTTGATATGGTAATAAAGACTTTCTGCATCTAAATAAATGCAATCCTTTTCAATAAAAATGAGACGGAGGCAGCAGTTGTGAATGGGGTGGCCAACCCTAGCCCCGCCCCTGCGTTAATTGCGTAGAATATTTTTTACGCATTAATCTGAAAAAAATATCTCCTGCTTTAACGCGCTAATTTTGACACCACTAACTTATATATATATAATTTTGAAATGCAAAAATAAATAAATGAGGCTCAATCATCTATTAACAAACGTGTGTTTATTTTAGCGCTTCCGTCAGTGAACACTCAGCCAGCAAAACACTAAAATAAATATCAACGAAATAATAGAGGTGGAAGAGGTGTTAGTGAGGCCAGCAGGGGGTGCTCACCCTGTGGTCTGTGTGGGTCCTAACACTCCAGTATAGTGATGGGGACAGTCACACTATACTGTCAACAAACACCGTCCTTTGGATGAGACGTTAAACTGAGGTCCTGACTCTCTGTGGTCATTAAAATCCCAGGATGTCCTTCGAAAAAGAGTAGGGGTGTGACCCTAGCATCCTGGCCAAATTTGCCCATTGGCCTCTGCATCGAAAACCCATTATACTCATTGATACTGTCTGCACTAGACGACACAACTCAACAAATCCCTCACAGTAAACTGCTTCGTCCTATTTATGATGTACTGACACAAAGTTCAAATGTCCTGTAGACAGACTCAACCTGTTGGACTGCGACGCGGCGTCCGGTTTAGACACGGTTCACTGTTCTGCCACCAAGCAAGCGTACGCGTTAACTCCTCGTCTGCTGCACACGCTCTCTGTGGAATAGGAATTGCGCCGTATGTTGCCACATTTCTTGATAGCATCTTCCATTTACCGCTGTTTCGTTCGTATTTGCCCAGTTTGGAGAAAGCCTCACAATACAAACCTGAGCAGCCGGGCGTTTGCGATCACGTGAACACAAAGACCCTTTTAAAAAACGCGGATGGGTGACATGAATGGAGATGATTCCAGATCGGCGATTTAGTATTTGGTTTCTCAACAAAGTCCATCGCTCATCACAAAATAATTATGCTGAATGCAGAATAAACAATTTTCCTGCTCTCAAACCTGCCAATCTAAAGGAACCGCTGTGTATGGCGTTTGAGGTAATTTGTGAATTAGCATAGATTTATAGTCCAAATAAAATGATTTGCAACTGTTACTATTATTACACTTGTATACAAAACTGTGTATTATGCTTGTTATAGATTGTGTGACGTCACGTGCACTACCGCCGGTAGCAAAAGACAACCGTCACAGCCCTATAAACTATCTGCATAAAACAGAAACAGCAAACGAGCTAAATGAGACGCAGATTCACTCTCTGCCAGTAGGTGGCGCTTAAAGCGTTTCCTTGGTTTCCGCAGGAAACAAAGCAGCGTAGCACTTATGAACTTTAATATGCATTATACAGAGGCGAGATGAAAAGAAAAAATATCATCTAAACTTTTCTAAAGACAGTATGTTCCCCTCAGACAAACATTCATATAAACTCCTACCCCTAATTGAATCGTTATTTGTTTGGCATCTCAACCGATTTGAATCGTCACATATATGAATTGATTTTCAACCGGCACGCGGTTAGACGTTACATCCCTAGAACACAAATTAAGATTTTTTTATGCATTCCGAAATCTCTCTGACCCTCCCATGGATATTGCCATGATCAACGCACAGAAACGTAGCAAGGACATCGTTAAAATAATCCATGTTACATCAGGGGTTTAACTGTAATTTTACAAAGCTATGAGAATAAAACAAAAATAATGACTTTATTCAACAATTAGTCTCCTCTGCGTCACCCTGGTGCCATTTTGAGAGTATCACATACGTAAACAACATATGCAACGTATTTACACGGATACATTGTTTACGTTCAGATCAAAGTGTAAACAGCGTCTGACACAGAACAGCAAACTCTCCAACATGGCGCTACAGGGTGACACGGAGAAGACGAATTGTTGAATAAAGTCATTATTTTTGTTTATTTTTAAAATAAGGTACATGTGAGAGTATATTTATTACATTGATACCATTTAAATAAATATTTAACTTTCAAATTTTCATAATGTTTTTTATCAAATTAATAACATTTTGAGTAATTGATATATAAGCTACATTTTTTTTGTATTTGGCATTTTATTCAGCATCCATTTTAACAACAACCAGTCTGTCAAATTATTATTATTATTTTGACGACCTCATCATGGTTACGTTAAACTGCTCTGACTGTATATCCTTCTCTAAGTAAGTCTGGAGTTTTACTCTGTATTAGGTTGTCAGGTTGAATTTGGATTTAAATTCATATGGATTATAATTGTTTGTATTCGTTATAATTATTTCCTTTGTAAGAATCATTCAGAAAATTTCTTGCATTTGCTACAGATACTCATGAAATATTGCGGTTAAATATCAAGAAATTAAATTGTTACATTATTTAGACTTATTCATTCTAAAATTATTATATATTCTTATAGAAACACAATCAAATAACTCAAGAACCAAAAATGAGTTTGGCTGAAAATAATAATAACAACAGTGACAGGCATTTTCTGTGAAGCTTATTTCTCACATGGTTATATTTCTAAATAAAACAAATAGGCTAAGCTTATTAGGGCTACTTCTGCGCCATAATAACCTTATCAAATATTTCCCAAATTAGATACTTTTGACCCTGTGCTTGATTGCAAATGTATATTGCAGCAAACATTTCTATATTCAGATACATTTAAAACCAGTGATATGACAAATGTAACTTAAACATTATTTTATAAAGTAGTCTTTTATGCGTTCCCAACATAGCTATGCTCCTGAGAAGAGAGCGTTTCACAACACTATGGGTGAGGAGAACTGTTATGTTAGTGGTGAGAAGAATGCTACTCCCATGACTAGCTGAAGAACATTTGGCCGTAGCCTGGAGTTCATGCGCAGGTTAAGTGCACATGTGGAGAATTCCAGACATATCTCATACATCTCTCTTCTCTGTCGTTCTGCCCTGATCTCTCGTTCCTGTACCTGAGCCATACGAGTAAACAAAGGAGAGAACACAAAATAAACACAAGCGAGGGACCAGAAAAGGCTCTTTGTGAGTGGGAGGCGATTATAGAACCAGATGGCACCCGGTTTTGAATTACCTCATTGCTTTTAAAATGACGTTCCTCCAAACTACATTTCCCAGAAATCCTAATTGACCTATCGGTAATTCCCGCCCCTCTTAGTTACTGTTGCTCCCTCGGACAAACAAACAGAGTTGCTCACTGTCTTACAATGACAGCTGCTGTGTGAAAACCTTGTCCCACATTGTTTTTGCACAATTTTGGACACAGAAGGCCACCAAATGGGAATTACATATTCCATGGAGGGATTTATAAAATATGTAATAATAAATACAGTGGGTAACTCGAAGCGAGGGTTTTCAATACAAACGGGAGAAGTCTCATTTTACAGTCGCGGATGACAACATGCAGGATCAACACTGTTCATGTATCGCAGGGTATGATTAAATTAATGTATATTTTACCATTTTAATATGGAGAGGCATTGAAATGTAGACCTTGTATGCAGGGGCGGCGCTAGGGGTGGGCTAAGGGGGCTGAAGCCCCGAATGTTTTCAGAAAAGCCCCGAATGTTTTTACGACCATGCCCTGTACGCATCATCATCACTGAGTTTTCATGCGCATTAAAATGATGAACCGCAGTTTACTCCCGTCAGGAACCGCCCACTGAAGCTCGTACTTCTGACTGACATATACACTTGATAATAAACTTCATATAAACTGGCCAATCATCGATATGAAGTAATAGCAGATCTTGGATCTTTGGGCTTAGCCCCGGATATCCACTCACCCTAGAATCGCCTCTGCTTGTATGTGTTTTTGACCTACACTGTAACATTACAACAGTCCGTTATTAAGGTTTGTATGGACTCAATAACTTTAACGTTAGATAGTTTTAGCCGGAGATACCTTGCTAAAGCACAAGATGACATTAACTTTCAGCTTGAACAGGTGAAAATGGTAACTTAATGAGTTTATTACAACCAGAAAATTAACGTTTTTGTCTTCATTTGTATTGGGGTTGAATTCTTGGGGACATTTTTCTCTGTTTTGTTTGGGTTCAGGAAATGCAAATAAAATTAATTATATTGCCCATCCTCTCCGGATACCTGGAATCAGTGTTACATGTGTAACACCCCCTCCCGGGTCCACACCACCACAACTCATTCTTGCTCCGAGCGGGTCTCGAACCCGGGATTCCGATGCGGGAGGCAGGCGCTCTAACAAGGAACGCCAAAGGCTACAGCCTCTAACGTCAGTCGCTAGAGCGCCTCTTTTTGAGGTCAGGGGAGTGAGGTTTACACACAGCCCTTACTGGCATACATCCGTTACACATGTACCCCAGGCACATCGTGTTTCCATTTTTGAAGCTTAAACCTCATAAAACCGATGCGAGCTTCGGATCTTCCAATGTTTCTCTATGGCACTGAAACCTTAGATGTCCGAGTTCCACTCCCCGTGCAATTGCCATTGGCTAGTCTGCGTTTGAGGGGAGGGGCTTACCGATAGGTCAATTCTGCTGGGTCACTTGCTGTGCTAATGAACTCGTGTTTGTTTTCCAAATTATTGCCAGATGTATTGATGGAATTGTATGAAATGTTGCAGCTGTAAATTAAATCACTGCTTTCTAAGCAATGATTTGTAATGGTTTAGTCATATTTGCATGTTTAGGCCATTCACATGAAAAAGCATTTTTTTAAAAACAAAAAAACAACAACAACTCCCGTCTATTGTAGACGGTAACCCGTCTATTGTTTCACGGTTAAAATGTGAAAACTACAACAAATGTTGAAATTAAATACTTCTTCTCACGCTTGATGATCAGGTGACATATGCTTGTTTTACATTATAGACATTAAAGATATGAATTGTTTGTTTTTTTATAATATGCACTGTCCAGGTTTATGCTTGAAATCTTGCTGGAATGTGTGCATGTACTGTACAGTAGCATAGTAAGACAGCCCTGGGCCCATATGGAAAAAAAGTGTGAATAATTCACAAGCTGCTGAAGAATGAAGAGTTTTTCACGGAGTAGGTGGAATTTTCAATTGAATTGACTTTATTCAAGCAATATAACAACTTTATTCTCATAATTTTGACAAATTAAAACCTGAGGCGTTTAAAAAAAAATTACGCTTTTACGCGTGGGGTTTTTCGTGTCGGTGTGCACACTCACATTGGCGCCCTTTGTTTAGTCCCGAGGCGTTAAACGTCGGCGAATATCGCGCGCGAAATTCGTCCCGGTGTGTACGGGCCTTCAGGTTTCCTCCTCTGAACGCTGCTTTATGTTACACAGCACACGGTAATGAAGACACGAGACAGACAATGAGAGTGAGACGCTGGGGACGGAGCGAGTCTGGACTGGATTCTGATGTCACTCTGCAGCTGGCAGGAATGTGGCACAGCGTGTGAAAATGAGTGTGTGTGTGTGTACTTTTTGAAGACCAAATGTAGGACATTTTTTTAGGTTCTCATGAGGAAACATAATGAAGTGTTTTGAAAATCTAATAATGCAGAAAGTTTCCTGTGAGGGGTAGGTTTCGGGTGTATGGTTATGCTAAAGGCTGTAAGTGGTTAGAAATGCAGTTTGTACAGTATAAAAAACATTAGGTCTATGGAATGAATGAACCCATAAGGATAGGAATACCAGTGTGTGTGCGTGTGTGTGCGTGTGTGTGTGTGTGTGTGTGTGTGTGTGTGTGATATGAGAGCGTGACAAGTTGTATAAATCACTAATTAATTGTAATTTGTGTACTTTGCAGAGCATGAACTACAGAAAAACATTAACATTACTTTATACAGAATAATATGGAAATATAATATATTATTTTATTTTGAAATATATAAAAAACGAAGTTTAAGGTGAGGTTTCACAGTAAACAGAATTTAAAATTAACTTATTAATAAATGAAATGCATTATTGATATTTTAAAGCGGTATTCTTTCTATATCTGGATTTTATGCTGAGTAATGTTAACAACATCCAAAATGAATAGAAAGTGTTGACTACCGTACAGAATGAAAATACTTAAGAACCTTCTTGAAATAAAATGTAATGCTTTGTAATTATTATCCATAAACCATTGGGCATATTAATTACACTTTGTTTTTATGCTTTTGTAATAAAATAATAAAAAAAATTGTCAATTTATGATAAAGCATAACAGAACTGTTTATTTAATCGATTATCTTAAATTTTATACCAACGTAATAAATAAGATGTTCACGTGTAAAAGGAAACTTAAAACGTGTACGTAATTTTTTTTTTAAGTTCAATCATCCTCATGCGATAAATGTAGTCCGGTGTCTTCTGGCTAAATGTAGTCCGGTGTCTTCCGGCTAATTGTAGTCCGGCTGTCGGCAGGTGTGGAAGCAGGTGTGTTAGTGAACAGTGGAAGAGAAGAAAAGACTTGCTGCTTTTAGAAACATCCAAAAAATCCTTGGAATGTAATAGAGTTTAAGGGGCCCAAAGGACACACACACACACACACGCGCACACACACGCACACGCACACACACACGCACACACACACACACACACACACACACACACACACACACACACACACACACACACACACACGTAGATAACAAGCAGGCAGGAGAAGAAAAGAAGGTAAAGTCTGAGAGATGTTTAAAGAGCAGGCTTGAGCCGGGGCTCTGTTCTTGTGGAGATCCGGAGTCTTAATTAAGATCAGAGGAGCCAATAAAACGCTCCATGTGAAGCACAAGTTTCAGTTTCAGCCCTCTTTGTGTACGGCTAGACTGTGACGGGATTTGGAGTTTCTTTCTGGGCCACCAGATCGGAAATGTGTTTCCCCTTTCTTACACCTAATGTGGAGTTATGGGAACAGTTCAGATTACAAAAAATGAAAATAACAAAAACAAAATTTCTTTGCGAACCAATAAGACATTCCTTACGATGAATTCTAAGAAGTTTTTACTCACAAAGCACCTGTATTTCTTTTTCATAAGAAAAAATGATATGTTTGGGTTATCTAAGGTTTGTGATTTTCCTTAAGAGTTTAAACTTGTGTATCTGTTTATTTTTGGTGACTGCAGATTTAGGTATGGGTACCGAACCCGTTATTTGAATCGGTCTCGGGGGCTAAATTATAAAAGACCGGCGTACGATCGAATAAGCTCTGACGTGAACGGTTTGTATTGGTAGGCATACTGGAGAAATTAAGAAAACACAAATTACATTTATTATTGCTATTATATATAACAGTATCTTGCAAATTCTATCTCGCCAGAGTCACCAAGCTGTCTTTTATATGCAATAATATTCAAACTCTTGTCTGTGATGCATTTTTGCTATTCCCAAATCAGAAGTGAGATCGCTCACGTGGATGAGTTCAGCACGCGCAACATGAAAGCCCTGTTTATGATAGAAGAGAACTAACCATTAAAACATGCTTACACTTTAGGCTTGTGGCTGTTATATTAAACTAAGTTTATTTAATGTTTTTTTTAGCTTCTAAAGATTATAGCCGTGTTTCTTCTAGCACAACTTCCTTCTCTTCACAGCGGCGCGCATTCGTTCCTCCCTGACCAAAACTTAACGTCAGAATTCGATCAATCGTCTGTCGATTGTTGTAAAATGCCGTCTTTACAGACACTAAATTGCTGGACATGTTTGATAATAAAACGTTGAAAGTACAATCCACACGAGAGACGCTTTTCCTCAGGCTGAAGTGTGCGCGCGCGTGTGTGCGCTGTGTGCGGCGCGCTCCAAAACAGACAAGCAAAGTACACTTTGAGCTTCGGACGCGTCCAAACGATCAAATACACACACAATATGTAAAAACGGACGGCTTGGAGAGTATTCACTTAAAACACAGTTTATATCTTCAAGTGAACGAGAACAGTTGGGAGAAAAAATGTGTGTCAATATTTTGTCTTAGTGACAGACTGGATCTTCTTCAATGTTAATCAAAGAACAAAATACAAAGAGAAAATCACTCACAGCTCTTAATCTGAATAAAATAATAGCTTTAATAGGCATTAATCTATCAATATATACAGTGAAAACTATGCAGTGTTCATTTATATTTGATCACTTCTAGATTTATTTTGTAGCTATTATTTATCTGAACATTAATGTTAGTAGACCATCATAGATAAATGAAAGCACTGTGTTTTTTTTACATTTGTACATTTGTTTTATGGTATAACAAATGGTATATTTGTCAGTTTATTTAACTTTGTTTCTTTGTTCATGTTCTTACTCTATCTTATCTTATGTATATAAAACACTAAAAATGCCTGCGCATTTGTGGTGCATTTACAAATTGATGTTTTATATTTATTTAATGAAATATTTATTTAACATTTCAGAATATAAAGCCATGTTAATTAAGCTGCTAATCTTTCATAGAAATATATATTTCATACATATATGTGTATGTATATATATAAATAACAAAAAAGTTCCCAATAAGAATACTGTTAAAGTACCGGATCGATAAGCAGTATCGATAAGAGTAGTAATACCGTTAAAACCTTAACGATACCCATCCCTACTGCAGATTACTGCAACAGCCATACTAGTTTTCTTTCTTCAAATGTTTTGGAAATGCTGTTTCCAGAGTTTTTTTATTTTCATTCATCTATGTATTTATTCATTCATTGAGACATCCCCCCCCCCCCCCCCCCCCTGCAATATGGCCTTAACTCCATCAGCACTATTAGAGACAATGATTATTACATTTGAATGAAACATTATAATGCTTGTGCACTGATGGGTTGTGCTCAGGCAGGTCAAGATAACTTAAACTGCTAACCTGGGGTAACTGTCACGGTACGCTAGTAACTTTAGCGTTCAGAGTTAGTTTACTTTAGGTCAGCTTCATTAAGTTTCAGGACAGTGGCTCTCACATGCTCTTTGACCGTGGATCCAGTGATCATGTGCATTACTGTAACAGGAAAGCAGCACTTCTAGAGTGTACAAAATGAGACATGTATTGACATATGCACTAATCATACAGGGAACAGGTTGTCCAGATGACCGTTATGCTTTCGAAATACAGTGTTAGCACACCCCCACACGGTTATTGACGTGTCGACACCAGTAATGCAGAAACATCACCCACCATATTATATATTATCTTCTTGAGTGTTTTGGAAAATGCCTTTATGCTTTCGTGTAATCTGTGGCCCTGTGTACACCTGGTATTAAGTAGGGGTGCAACAATACCATTTTGGGGATTTCTTTTGAGGGGAGGCTCTGTGGGACAGTGTATGTGGGCTTATTCTGATCTTTGGATCTAACATTGTGAAATAAGCCAATTTACATACGAGTCGAACGATGTGGACTTAAACAAAATCATTAGTCATCTAAAAGTTGAATCCTGAAAATATTAGTAGTTATAAAATTATAGTACAACATTATGTATACAGTTCTAAAATAAAACAAATGATTATGGAATTCATTATAAATAACATAGTCCTATGAACCTCTAGCAATGCTATGTCATGTGATCGTGGATATTGTCCTTATTACAGGTGAAAAAAGAGACTTGTTTTTGATAATTTGATAATTATTTAACTAAAACATATTTTGTGTAGGCTTATGTAGTTTATTCCTAACATATGCCATTTTTAGCATCATCGACTTCTGATCGGATCGATGAAAGCGCATCTTAATATCAGGTGTAAACGGCCTGTCATTTAGTCATATTCCAGCACTTCATCAAGTTTTCATCCAGTTCAATTACCAACTAATTATTTGTGTGCATGCCAATGTAGCTACACTAAAAGCTCAGAGTGCATTTCATAAATAATTACTAAGATATAGCAAGTAACACACAGAATTAAATGTGAAATGTCCAAGTATTATAGTGAAATAATGTGTTCTTGTCAAACGCACTCTAATATGTGTTTTATTTACAAGTTGAGAAACATATTTACAGTGTACTGTCACAAGTGGGAGGGTTTGTCAGATTGTCATCAGAGAAGCTGTATTAGTGTGGTCACATCCGTTTGTTCTGTTTAAACAGTCTCTCGGGTGCTTTAGCAGTATTTTTGAGCACATACAGTAAAGTCACATTCTGACCGTTGGTTCGAGGAGGTTTGTACCTCTTATGTTTCGTTTGTAGCATGGAAAGAAATCTTTGTACATTTTTACATTACCATATATTTGACCCTAGACCACAATACCAGTCATAAGGGTAATTTTTTTAAGTTGAGGTTTTTACACGATCTGTATGCTGAATAAATAAGCTTTCCATTGATGTATGTATGGTTTGTTAGGATAAGATGTTTGGCCGAGATACAACTATTTCAAAATCTGGAAACTGAGGGTGCAAAAAAATTCGCCTTTAATATCATTATGATTTATGGCATAAAAGAAAAATGTATAATTTTACCCATACAATGTATTTATTACTATAATTATTGCAAACAAATATACCTCAGCGACTTTAGACCGCTTTTGTGCTCCAGGGCCACATATATAAATGCCATTTGTATTTAATACTAACAATATGATGACACATTTCTGATAGTGTTACATTTCTATTTACGAGGCCCTACAGAAGTCTTGAATTTCACCTTACGAAACCTGCAGAAACCCTGCAATTGAATATGAACTGACTCATACTATGGTTTTCTCTGGTCCTTGGGCACAAACTCTTGGCAAGGCAAAGCTAGAAGCACTTTGAAGCTGTTCCCGGTGTCTGATTATTGTAGTATGTGTTCATTGATCTGTGTTTTTTGGCACCTGTGTTCATCTGTGAGTCATTGAGGATTTTGGATACGCTTTGGATAGAGTTGGTTACTTTGATGGGAATAATGGATTCGAACAGCTCTACAATTGAAAAGTATTCATCACTTGTGAATATTTTGAGTTTTTATTCTTTGAATGAATCAACAGACAGAGATCAGGCCAGGCTGTTCTTTTGAGAGTTTGGATTGGCTCATGATTAGCACGACTGAAGCGGGTCCCTGCAGGGCCCCTGAGCCTTTGATTTGTGCCAGTGGATATTAAACAAGCAGGCCGCGATCTGTAACCCCGCTGGTGGCGGTGTGCGCAGTCAGATGTCTGCTGCTGACTGTAATTGGACGCTTTATCCTTCTCTGAACCCCATCAAGACCAAATAAGGCCCGAGAGTTCCCGGAGTGATAATACAGAGTGAATGTTATTATGCGTCACATGGTGAAGCTGTGAGTGATCTTTCATTTGCTTAATGTGGTGTTCTTAGTCTGCTGTTTTCATGCAATCTTCCTGTAAATGTCTCTTGCTTTCAGAGGAAAAGGACATTTGTTTCTCTTGTCGTGGAGAATGGATCACTGAGTTTGTTGTAATGATTCCCACGACACACTCTCTCAGACAAAGCAGGAAACGAGAGATACGTCAAACATGACTTCCATAACATGGCCTCGTATGTGTCTTATTTTGCATCTTGCGTGTAGAAGAATCCTAATAATGCATATACAGTTTCTTTTCTTTCATTTACATTTATGCATTTTGCAGACACTTTTATCCAAAGCAACGTACAGTATATTGTATTCAAAGTACGTTTATTGTTTACATGAATTATGCGTATACAGTGCAATAAACCTAAAATGAATGTGTCTGTTAAAGTTTAAATAAAGAACTATATTCTAGATTTATGATTGAATTTTATATGATTTAAATGTATTATCAAAAACCGTGATAATCAAATGAAAGCATAAAACATGTATTAATCTTTTAAAATATAATGCAATTTAAAATTGAACAATTACTTTTATTTTTTTGGCAAACAAAGTGCTATTCCACATAAATTCATTCAGAATTTGCAGAAATCGTAGACCTTAGTGTTTCATGTGGTTTTTAGCTTTCTCAATATGCTGTTTCAGTAATCGGATCATGATCACAATCCGTCGAGGACCTGTTTCCACATATTTAGTGCTGGAAAGTTGAAATGCATCTTAATTGTTTTATTTTTTGAACACATGTATTGCATCAGTGTATTGACACTAAAGCACCATAGGCCTATTTTGTCGTCTGTGCAGTACATTTACATATGTAGCAGACGCTTTTATCCAAAGCAACTTACAATACATTCAGTTTATACATTTTTATTACTACATGTGTTCCCTGGGAATCGAACCCACAACCTTTCGCTCAGCTGACGCAGTGTTCTACCACTGAGCCACACAGGAACACTGTGTGAAGTGTGAAGACGTGTGGCTGTATCAGAAGGCCTGTGAGTGAGAACCATCACACAGTTGAAAAGACTACACTTTTGAGAGGAGAGAATGACGGTATTCCTCTTCTTTTCATTTTTTCCTCATTCCCTTCCTTATGTGAAAGGAACACTTCCTGCTTTCTTAAATTCACTAAGCATTTTTAGTTGTCGCCACATTCACATGACCTGTTATTAGTCTTTTACATGTTGTAAGTTCTTGTTGATGTTGGATTTTGGAGCATTAACGTGCTTGTGATGGAGCAGTTCTGTGTGAGAGGAAACACAGACACTCAAGCAAAACTGTGCAGTTCTGTTTCCACTCTTCTTCACTCACATACTCTGGTGATGTCAGTCCACATCCTCTCCCTGTCTGTGACAGCTTTATTACCTGTGTCCGTGTCCCCCGGTTTCCCTTTCTCAGTGTGATTAATGTCTGATACATGGTGCCTTAAACCTTGGACCAAGATGAGCTGCACATTTTGCTCTCCTTCACATTTCAGGGCTGTTTTTTTGTTTGCAAGCAACTGAAGATTGCTTAATATTGTTATTATTGTTGGAAGAGACAAAAGGTTAAGTCAACAAACTCATGGAGCAGAGGGGAGCGGGGATGTTGAAACATGCTGGATTTTGATTCTGTATGTGGGTGAATTGGCTCATCGGTCACATTAGCCAGAGCAGGTTAATGTAAGGACACAGCTGTTCTGTGGAATACAGTGACCCACTGCCAAAGCTTTCAGTTTGAGTCCATTTTCATAGATTTATTTCATTTGTTATTCTGGAAAAATATTGCTGTTACCATTATCAGTACATTTTCTATAAACTCCCTTTTTGGGATTTGTAATTTTTTTACTATAGTAATTTGTTCACTGCTTATATTTTTTGTATTTCAAGAAGGCTTAGAAATGAAATACCAAACGGGTCAGAAGCGCTGCAGGTGCGTGAAGTTTTAGCTCACTTCTATGGTATGAGCCTAAACGCCCCGTTTTTGTCCCTTTAATTGCAAATGAGCTGGTGTTCCTGGCCCTCTTTTCAGAAGAGGACAGAGCTTCAAGAGCTCATGCTCCGGAAATACCAGCATTGGCCTTTGCAAATAAACATTCCACTATTAGTACAAGCCTGTTATCTTTAAACGCACACGGTTTAAAAGTCAGTCATCTGATTGTACTGTGCATAATGAACGTGTTTATGAATTACACAGATGGGAAGCTGGGTGCAATACAAATAATGACATTGCTGGTCTCATGGTGCCATTGCATGCTATCACAAACTTTATATGTCCCACTTGTGATTATGAGCTCAACAAATTCAAGCGGTCGACTTCACATTGTTTTCATGTGCCATTTTTAACTACCACATTCCTATTTTCAATCACCGATTGAAACCGATTATGGGCTTGGTCGATGTAGGAGCCTTTTTGCTTCGCTGCTTCCATGGCGTTGTTCTATACAGTCCCCTAGGCGTTTATGCCATGTCGCGAGACCACTATCGAGAGGGAACGTCTCGGGTTACTATCATAACCTCAGTTCCCTTAGAGATGGGAACAAAGCATGGCATAAACTAGAGCCCTGCACTGGCCTCAAATTTAGGCCCTAGTTCTAGTTCAAAAGTGCCTAGCTCTGCTCTACACTGAATTTTCAAAACACCTCAATATTATCTATGATTTCCACGATGCGCAAACCGCAGACGAAATCGCAGAATCCAGTCATAAATGCATGTACTGTATAATAGGGAATGTCAAGGGATTTGTCAAAGTTTGGCTCAATTAATCAAAAGTAGGTCGGTACACTTAAATCAAATCGTGATATGGACTTGTGTCTTTAAATATTAATCCGCAAAAAGACTATTTAGATATGAATTAAGCACGTCTCTGTATATGCGAATGGCACAAACATGCGGATTTGATTACACACACTGAAGTGAGCGACGCTCGCAGAGTTTTCAGCGTCCACCGTCTCACTAAATGAGGACATAAATACATGAACAACATCCCCAGAACTGCTCGGAGAGTTACTTCATGAACATTTGACCGTTTCATTTGAGTAAAGCTATCGTCATATCATATACATAGGCTACAAAAACTCCTCATGGCAACCCATCAAAATAAAAGTTTGATTTAGTTACTACTACTTAGTACTACTACACAATATGCGATTACTTCCATGTTTTAATAGTAGTAAACCTCTTTGTTTGCCAAAAAATAGAGTTTAACTCTCAAAAGATAAAAAGATAAATTAAATTATTGCATTTGTACTGCACTGTAAATTAAATCTAATATAATTAATGTCACATAGGCCAAGATTAAAATATTGTCTCATAGGCCAAGATTATGATCAATTACTGATGCCAAATACTTGCATTTCCCCAAGCTGTTTAGCTGTAGTACAGTATTCATAGGCTTAATCATGAAGCATACAGTGGGGCCACTTTTAACTCTCTCTTTATAGTACTTTTATTGTAGATGGATGCATGGAGGAAGATAAGAATAAAAAGTGCAACCAACACCAGGGAAGGCAGTTTTTGTCAGAGCCCTTCTTATTCTTAGTTTTTACATTAATTTTCTTTTTTACACCAGACATATATATCGCTTCAAAATATCGGTTATCGGTCTACTTGGTCTGTAATAATCGTATAAATTTTTTTTTTAACCTTTTTCTATATCTTCATCTTTCTCTCCTTCTCTTGCTAGCTTGTACTTATCTGAACAATGCCTGAGACTTGGTGCTATTGGCACTTCCTCTGTCTGTTTGCCTCTTCAAGATTAATCGCTTTATGTATTCCCCAACTTTAAGTCGCTTTGGATAAAAGCGTCCGCAAAATTACTAAATGTAAATGTATCAGCATTGGCCCTGAAAAACACAACCCCTAATATTAGCCTTACAGAGTGCAAAGAAACTCTTTCAGATAGACAATTTGGAAAACAAAATATGACTCCTGTGGTCATTGGTGCATCCCAAAACTCAACACTTGTGTTGCCTCTTTGGCGCTGACATTGTCCAGCAGCTACAGTAAGAAAGCAGTAATGGCAGACTGCTGCTAGTTACGCCTGCCTAACAGGGCAGAAATCATCACACATGGGTGATGATCTTTTTCCTAGAGCTGTGCAATTAATCGAAAATATATTTTCGATTTCAGCCTCCAATGATTATGAAAATGCTATAATCGAGATAAAATTATTATTGCGTCCTTTAGCAGTGCACGTTCTCTCCACCATAAAAGCCAAATTTCACGAGTAAATCATGTTACGTGACTTATGCAAAATGGGACATGATTGATTTATTAACATTGATTAGATTTATTCATGCTTTTAAAAGCGTGAAAGAGGACTTGCGCTGTTTCACGCTCAAAGATGGAATAGAACACGGACATGTAAATTCATCTTTGAGCTCAAGGTCAAATACACGCAAAAATGTGTCAAAATACGGTACTTGGTGATTATTTGCGTAAACCCTCATCGGTTCTGTAATAAGTAAACATAAACAGTTGAGAATAAAAATGTGTGTAACAGTAAATTGTATCAGTGCAGCTCTTAAAGTGACAGCGGGCTATTCCAGCTTATGACTGTGTGCTTAATATTAATAAAAAAACAAAGACAAAATCACACTTCTCTTGACTGAAGGACTTTTGTAGCTTTAATAAGAAACAAAAAATGTCTTATCCTGCTGTGGATTTGAGAATTGTGAAATTTCACTGGTCTCTAAATTTTAGTTGCTATAGCAACCGTATTTCTATTGCTATCTTTAAATAAATCACTCATATAAAGTTTTGGTCATGTGGCCCACTCATAATCTTTTTTAAATAATCATGATTACAATATTGACCAAAATAATCGTGATTATAGTTTTTGCCATAATCGAGCAGCTCTACTCTTTCCCTATGATTACATGTTCGTAGGGACAATCTGGAATCACGTCTTCTGAGAGACTGTTTATGATTTATATAAAACAAATGAGTGGGTGGATTTTTCCCTTTTATAGGCTGGTTATTTTCACACACTGCGGCCACACAACTGTGTTCAAACTCCTTTATAAAAGTGATTTTTGCATAAAAGATACCATTTAAATGTAGGCCTAATGCATTTTCGGAAAAACTCTAACGCCAGGGCATTGCCATTGCAACTTACCTTTGATGACAGCTGAGCATGTTTATTTCACTCATGCTGGATGCGTCAAAATTTAAATAAAAAAAATAAACAGAACAATAAACTAGCATTATGAACCTGTTAATGGCAATTTCAAATAGGCATTTCTATTCAGAACGATTCAACTTTATTTTGTTTCTGTTTCTGGTTATGTTCCTGTCCAAATTTAATTCATTTCCGGTTTTTGTTTACGTTCCTTAAACCGTTTCAGAGCCCTGATTTGTAACGGTTTTCTTTAACAGTAACAACATTGATCTATACTTATGTAATATGTTTTTTTTTCTTTCATTTCAACAGCACGTCTATGTGTCCTCCAGCCACCAGATGGCACTGTCCAGTCTCAACACCAACAACAGCAGCGCGAGTAGTGCGGGAGGCTGGGAACAGCTGAGCAAAACCAACCTTTACATTCGTGGACTTCATCCGGGGACCACCGACCAAGACCTGGTCAAGCTCTGCCAACCGTAAGTGTCACTGCTCCGTGTAAGCTACGTAAGGCTAGCTAACTATGGTGTGCTTGCATGTGAATGATGACCATCATGGATAATGCTCCTGAAAAGTATCGATGGGAGAAAGAGTGCTTTTCAAAACTCTGACTCAAATGAACCAATTTCTTCGATTGATTCACGCTCAAGACACCAGACACTTGTCAGAACGGTGTAAACGAATGCGAATGCTTAGCCCAAACATGCACAAAGATGTTTCTTAAAAACTATGTCATGGTCCACCCCTAATATTAACTCTCAGGAGACCATGCCAGTGAGATTGTAGTAATTCAGACACCTTTCCCCTAAAAAGTGCCAAGAGTGTTGTTCCAAACAGTTTTGACCCAATGAAGCCTTGTGACTTTTGAAGTTTAATACAGTCTCTAAACTACTGGTTTGAAACAAAAGAATCACACATGTTTTAAAGCATCATGAAGCAATGTTTCAAAAGTGCCAATTGCTTTGAAAGTTTATTTACACTTAGATGTTTCAAAACACCAATTAAATTACAATATGCAAAGCGAAGGACTGATTGGAGTAAAGAACACTTGATATCACCACTTTCTGTCAGGTCTGAATGAAGTGAAATTAGATCTGAATTGATCTGAGTGATTCAGTTTTTAGTTATCTCAGCTTTTAAATAAAAGTGTAATTTGCCTAGTAGTGTTGTCATGATGCTGTAATACCATACCTTAAACAATATCGATATAGGCATCAGAGGCATCCAGCTATCACTGTTTCTAATGAAAGGAAGATAGAAATGCTTTGACTGATTAAAGCAAGATGTTGTTCATCTGTGCTCTTCAAGCAATCTTGGGTATTTTATAAGAAAAACAAATGGCTTTTTACTATGCATAAAATACTTAGTTATTACTTCTAATACAATGCTATTCAACATAGCACATGTTACGGTGTAGATTATACCATACAATAATATATTTTGGCTTCATTCTGTGATAAAAGCCACGCCAGATCACGTAAAAAGAGCTTTGAAACAGTTTCAGATATTTCAGTATCGATGCTATGTGTAGAAAAAAATCTTAATTTCTGACAACATTGTCTAGTGTAATGTTGTAGTTACTGTATATTTGAAATAAATGAAAATATGGTCATCTCACTGCTTTGAAGGAACTTCAGCAATCGCCACTTTTAGGACTATTAATACTTTTTTAAAGAACCCTTTAGTTGGATGCTTCATCCATGAACCTCAGTCACTGTATGCAAACTCAGGAGTCCGGCCCTTTAGCTAGCTTGGTACTGTGTTTACAGACTACATATCTCATGATCAGTTCTTCGTTTGAGTATGTTTTGTTGCGCAAACTGCAGCGCTTTGAGGTTTGAACTCGAGCCATTTGTGGTTCAAAAGAGGAAGCATGAGGGTAGATTCGGGAGACATGAATCGAATAGGAGTGGCAGAAAATAAATCATTTTTTCTTGTTCTGAGGTGGCCAGTGCTTGATTTTAAAATATTACATCAATAAACTTTACACAGCTAATTCCATATATACACACAACACTAAAAGGGTCAGCTATTACCAGCATGATTTTTACCCTTTTATTTATTTA
The DNA here is from genome assembly GCA_003573665.1 of Oxygymnocypris stewartii. Taxonomy (NCBI): domain Eukaryota; kingdom Metazoa; phylum Chordata; class Actinopteri; order Cypriniformes; family Cyprinidae; genus Oxygymnocypris; species Oxygymnocypris stewartii. The sequence goes on along the minus strand of QVTF01022405.1, from coordinate 129,474 downwards.
TGTAAATGTATTTTCATAGTGAATTTGTGAGGTTTTATGTAGTGTAAGCTAACACAATACATCTATGTGCAGCTTTGCATGTTAAACCAGATTGTGTGCTTTGATTACAAGCCTATACTCTATCACTATTAGGTTAATTGTTCCTCAGTATACTGTCATTTTACAGATTTGTAGAGGCTGAGAACTGGTTTTGCTTCTGCAAGTCAAGACGGATCTTGTTTAGAGCCTATCATTAATGTTTAAACACATTCTTCAGTTCAGTTCAGATGTGGGACAGCGTTAGCACCGCGGCGAGAGAAAGCTGCTGACGCCTTGCTTCTGTCAGAGATGAACTGGAAAAGTGTGACGCTGCTCTTTAAACATTTCTGAGAAAATGCGTCTAATGCTGATTTTCCACAAACATCAGCACACTGGAAATATTCATGCGACAGTCGTCTATTTCTCAGAACGCAAACGCAGTGCTGCACTTCGTAATCCTGCAGTTAAACAGCACATGAGCTACTTTGACTTTTAAATACAGTACTCACATTTGTTTCTCCCTATCTTAAAAGCAGCTAATAATTATTGAAATTAAATGAATAATCTTGGTATATGAATTTCTTTAGAACACGGGAAACCAGCCCAGTGTACATGTGAACTCCTTCAATATTTGGGTGAAGTTAGTTGAGAGAATAAACAAGTTAATTCACATAATGTGTTAAACAATAAAGCAAGTCAGTTTTGCTTTCTGTTTCGTCTCAGTATCTGTTTTAAATGCATTTGCACGGGGGACTGTAGGCTAGGATGGGGTTTACGGTCATTTCAGGATGATGTAAGCTGTGTAAAGCTCTCCATTTCTGGTGTCACATGCTGTCTAGCCAACAGCCTTTTCCTGCCGTATGAAGGATACACTAGAACTAACCGTGTTTATTATTTGTTTTGGTGCGTAATCAGCTAAATGCATGCATCATGTACTTCTCTCACAGCTTAATATGCAGAGACAACTAAAGTCATTCATAAGTGAAACACTGTGGCTCTGTACAGCGTTCAACATTGCTCTTTTTGTTGAGCATTCCAACATATCAACTGGATTAAAGGAAGGTATTTTAGTTTTCAACAGTAATGTCTACTTAAGAGATGATTGGCCCATAATGACATTTGATTTGGTCTGCCATGTTGTAAAAGAAAGGAAAAATGAAGCTTATATGCATGTCCTGGTTGCTGGTTGCCCACTGAAGCTAAGCAGGGTTGAGCCTGGTCAGTACCTGGATGGGAGACCTCCTAAATATAAACTAGGTTGCTGTTGGAAGAGGTGTTATTGAGGCCAGCAGGGGGTGTTCACACTGTGGTCTGTGTGGGTCCTAATGCCCCAGTATAGTGACGGGGACACTATACTATAAAGGCCCGGGACGAATTTTGTGCACGATATTCGCCGACGTTTAACGCCTCATGACTAAACAAAGGGCGCCAATGTGAGTGTGCACACCGATGCGAAAAACGCCACGCGTAAAAGCGCCATTTTTTAAAAAACGCCTCGGGTTCGTTTTTTTGGTTTGACGCGCTGCGTCAAAAACTATCCGAACAATGAGATTGGCGCTTTTGCTCACGTGTCTGGAGCAGCTGAAGTTACAGTAAAACACAACTTGGGGGCGCTCAAACACAAAACAGTCTTGCCAAGCACACATATGTAACGACGAAGAAGATATACGCCAAGTAGCGTCTACACTGCAAGGCAAGATGAATGTAGAACAGAACAACAATTTCTTCATTGCTGGAGCTGCTGGAGCTGGAGCTACTGGTGCTTGAAATATCCATTTCATCCATATCCGTTTTCTTTTTATGATTTTGACAAGCGCGTAAATATTTGCTCTTTTCTTCTGAGTAACAAGCAAGTGTCAGAAGCGTAAATTTGTACAGTGCCACCTTGTGTACCGGGGTATTTCTGTTTTACATTAAGCGCCATCTAATGGCAGGGAATGAATTTGCATGTTCACTCGGCTCATTGTCAACGAAAATCGCTTGGGTGTGAACACAAAAAACGCATTGAAAAACACTGGCGAATAATGCGCGCCGATATTCGTAAAGAGTAGGGGTGTTACATCAACATCATTCATTCATTCATGTCTAAATAAAAAATAAAAAAAAATATTTATTATTTTTATTATAATTGTATAAAAAAAATTCTCCTGCCTTTAAATCCGGAAACACTGACGATCAAAAACAAGCCAGTTACGATCTCAGGAAATACATCAAAGCCGCCAAACGACAATATAAAAACAAAGTTGAAGAACAATTCAACACCAACAATGCAAGAAGCATGTGGCAGGGCATCAACAACATCACAGGTTTTAAAGGGAGTAAACCAGCTACTGTGAACATTGCCGCCTCTCTACCGGATGAGCTTAATACTTTTTATGCTCGTGTTGGCTGACAACACCGCCCACACAGAGAGCACTGCCGCGGCTGCTGCAGAAGAGGTCAGTCCACTTTCCCTTTCTGTCGCGGATGTAACCCGATCCTTTAAACGGGTGAACATCTGAAAAGCTGTGGGTCCGGATGGCATCCCAGGCCGTGTGCTCAAAGCATGCGCATTCCAACTAGCCGGGGTTTTTACAGGCATTTTAAACCTGCCCCTCTCTTTGTCTGTGGTTCATTCATGCTTCAAAAAATCCACTATTGTGCCCATACCGAAGGAAAAAAAAAATAATGTGCTTGAACGACTGGAGGCCCATTGCTCTGACCCCCATCTTCAGCAAGTGTTTTGAGAAGCTCGTCAGAGAACACATCTGCTCTGTGCTGCCTGCTTCACTGGACCCACTACAATTTGCATACCGCAGTAACCGTTCCACAGACGATGCTATTGCCTTCACACTGCACACTGCTCTCTCCCACCTGGAAAATAAGAACACCTATGTGAGGATGCTGTTCGTGGATTATAGTTCAGCATTTAACACCATAGTGCCTTCCACACTGGTTGCGAAGCTCCAGACTCTGGGACTAAACAGATCTCTGTGCAGCTGGATCCTGGACTTCCTGACAGGCAGAAGTCAGGTGGTCAGAATGGGCAACAACACCTCATCTCCCCTGACCCTCAACACTGGTGCACCGCAGGGTTGCGTCCTCAGCCCACTCCTGTACTCCCTGTACACACACGACTGTACAGCAACACACAGCTCTAACGTCATCGTCAAATTTGCTGATAACACAACGGTGATAGGCCTGATCACCGACAACGATGAGACGGCCTACAGAGAGGAGGAGAGTACCCTGACTAAATGGTGTCAGGAGAACCACCTCTCACTCAACATCGACAAGACCAAGGAGCTGGTGGTGGATTACAGGAGACAGAGCAGAGAACACACACCCATCACCATCGACAAGACACCTGTGGAGCGGGTGAGCAGCTTTAAGTTCCTTGGCGTTCACATCACAGAGGATCTCACATGGTCTGCTCACACAGATGCAGTGCTGAAGAAGGCACATCAGCGTCTCTTCTTCCTGAGACGGCTGATGAAATTTGGAACGAGCCCCAGCATCCTCAGATCCTTCTACACCTGCACTGTGGAGAGCATCCTGACCGGCTGCATCACCGCCTGGTTTGGAAACACCACCACTGGCAACCGCAGGGCTCTGCCAAGGGTCGTGCGAACTGCCCCCCACATTGTTGGAGGTGAGCTTTCCTCCCTCCAGGACATCTACACCAGGCGATGTATAAGGAAAGCCCGGAGGATCATCAATGACTCCAGCCAACCGTCCCACAGACTGCTCTCTCTGCTGCCCTCAGGGAGACGTCTCCGCAGCATCCGATCCCGCACTAGCCGACTGAGGGACAGCTTTTTCCCTCAGACTATCAGGCTACTGAACAGTCAAAACTAATACACCCTACATCACACTCACACTTTACAATATGTTCAACTGGACTACACGCGCACACTACACAAACACAACAATATATCTGCTACCACTGGATACCATCCAATGCACATCCATGACATTGCGTATCCGGATTATGCATAATCTGTGGCACCTTCACATTTTATTGTGTGTATATATGTGTACATAATGCAGAATGTGTACATACTGTGTAGAATGTGTATTGATAACTGTAAGTATGTCTAATAGTACACTGTGTGTACTGAGTATATGTATGTGTTCCGTATTCCGTAACGTTACACCCCTACATTCTGTTGATCATTTGTTCAGAAAATGACGTTACTGGCATGGGCTTAATTAAGAATTATGTCGTCATCTTCTCACCCAAATGTAGTTTCAAACTATTTTTTCATTTTTCTGTAGAGCAGAAAATAAAAAAAGTCAAAGAATGTATCATTTCTACATCATGCATGTAAATCCAGAGATCAAAAGAAATTGAGCACAATCATTTGGATTTAAACAATTTCTTAAACATCAAATGAACCGTAAATTAAACTTGAAATCCTAAATGCAATGCAAATAATGTTTTTTTGTTTTATTTTTTATGAACATTAACTACTGAAATATCAAGAATGGTCTTTCGCATTATGCCAATGTATTGTCAGTTTTGCATTGGTTTAACTTTTATTTAAAGTTTAAAAATATTTAATTAAATAGAAACAATAAAATAGTTGTTTAAATAGTTTTTGCTGCCTCCAAAAAATAAATAAATGCTTTTGTGTGCAAAAATGTAACTAAATAAATATATAGCATACATAATATTGATGTTTAGTTTGCACATTGTTTGAAAGATTTTGGAAAGATGTTTAATGTGTAAGCAATCAAAGAAATAATCAACAAATGAATGATCAAAATGTTAATTGCAGCCCGTCAGCAGAATATCACAGACTCAGGCTCTTTTGAATAGTTTAAAATCCAGAGCTGATTTGTAAACCATATTGGTCTTTTGATACGGTGTTAGTAACTCCTGACAGACAAGGTTGTTGTTGTAGCAGCCAATCGGTGTGTTAATAACGCTTGTTCTGTTCCAACAGTTGCACTCGATGTAGAAAGTTATGCTTCATTTAGTCATTCCAACGTAGCTTTGCCAACAGCACTCCACTGTGCCAACTGGCCACATGTCTCACAGGAATGTCTGAGCGTACTGCCAGAGGCGGTGAAGTTATCTCTGATGTCTAAACGAGGATTAGAATGACTTTATGACCAACATTTTAAACGTTATTATTACTATGAAGCAACAGACATTATGCATGGTATTTATATATGTCAATTCATGTTATTTTATTTATTAATAAAACATTACATTGAAATTAAATTATAAATCTAAATTTTGTAAAAATGAATAATCTAATCAGTTTTTATTTATCTAGGTATAAGCATTTAGATCAAAATTATTCTAGGATTTGAGAAACAATTGAAACAGTTTTAGTGTAAATTATGTAACATATTTAATTTGGCGTTTAATACACTTTTTTAAAATTCCTTTTAAAATAACACACAAACATAATCAGCATGATGGCACAGTGAATCCAGTGCGCACTAAGACCCAGCGAGAGAGAGAGAGAGAGAGAGAGACCCAGAGAGAGAGAGAGAGAGAGCGAGAGAGAGAGAGAGAGAGAGACAGACAGAGAGGTACAGACTGAGCAACCATACTCTGACTATAGCGACGGGCAGATATTACCAGCACTGGCTGCCCATACTGTACCCATGGAGAAAAGAGAGAGAGAGAGAGAGCAACCATACTCTGAATATAGAGATGGGCAGATATCACCAGCACTGGCTGCCCAAAGACAGCCGTATCTGCCCATACTGTACCCATGGAGGAGAGAGAGAGAGAGAGAGAGAGAGAGAGAGAGAGAGAGAGAGAGAGCATCCATACTCTTACTATAGAGACGGGCAGATATCACCAGCACTGGCTGCCCATACTGTACCCATGGAGAAAAGAGAGAGAGAGAGAGAGCAACCATACTCTGAATATAGAGATGGGCAGATATCACCAGCACTGGCTGCCCAAAGACAGCCGTATCTGCCCATACTGTACCCATGGAGGAGAGAGAGAGAGAGAGAGAGAGAGAGAGAGAGAGAGAGAGAGAGAGAGAGAGAGAGAGAGAGAGAGAGAGAGAGAGAGAGAGAGAGAGGAGAGAGAGAGAGAGAGAGAGAGAGAGAGAGAGAGAGAGAGAGAGAGAGAGAGAGAGCAACCATACTCTTACTATAGAGACGGGCAGATATCACCAGCACTGGCTGCCCAAAGAGAGCCGTATCTGCCCATACTGTACCCATGGAGGAGAAAGAGAGAGAGAGAAAGAGAGAGAGAGAGCAACCATACTCTTACTATAGAGACGGGCAGATATCACCAGCACTGGCTGCCCAAAGAGAGCTGTATCTGCCCATACTGTACCCATGGAGAACACTGCCTCACCAGCTGCCTGAACTATCAACACATTAGAGAGAGACATTTTATCTCAAATTTGAAACACTTTGCCCTGACTTTAAAAAGTTAAACAAGAAAAAACAACTTCTATATTTATTAGGTGAAACACAAGATTGTATCTTACTAAGCAGCAAGATACATTGACGCCTGTCACAAAAAGAGGGAGGAGTCAACAAAGCAGGGATGCGCCCACACACACACACACACAAACACTACATTTTAAATTGTTCATAGAATTGATTTGTTCTATTTTGTTTAATTATACTTGCAAGTATTTATTGATTTATTGATTTTATTTGTATGTATTATTTTTCTTTTTGAATACACACATATATATATATATATACAGTATATATATATATATAGATTTTTTTTTTTTTTACAATTTTTTTTTTCTATATTTACTGTAAGCTATGCTTTGGCAATACATTGTAACAATTGTCATGCCAATAAAGCACATATTGAATTTGAGAGAGACTTTTTGACTTTTACATTTATTTTATTGACTCCAAAATATTTAGGGACTATTATTATCAAACAATCACAGTCCCATTTTTTTTTTCTTGAAAACAAAAAAAAATCCTAAATTTAATCCTAACACCAAAGTCCATTTGCTCTCTTTTAAATCTTTAAAACATTGATATTTCATAGTTTTAACACATGTAATATACACAGTCTTTTGATAAACTACTGAAGAATCCCATCTCTGGAGTATTCAAAGTTAATAACTTTGCATGTCCTTCTTCTTGATGATATTTTTTCATCAGTAACGAGAAGTCTGGAAAATAATGAGATTCTGTTCTGCTTTCTGTACATTTCTCCTCCCAAAAAATCTTGACTGATAAGGGAGTGCAGTTTCTAGATCCTCAAGCACTCACTTAGCGAGACATACAGATCTGAAGCCCACTTTTTGGGCACAATTTTCAGCTCCAATCCATCCATCTCTTTTTCTTAAATCTCGAAATGTCTTATGGCCACAGAGTTCATTATCTCAACAGACAAGAGTGGATTAAAAAAGAGGCTAATTTAACAGCCACAAGTCTGGTTTTGACCAATCTCTTGAAACAGAAAACGATCTCCATAGATCTAAAACATTGAGATTAAAGGGGTTAAGACCACACAGAGGGAAGGTATCAGGAAGATAAAGAGCTGCAGGTCTCAACCAATGCTGACCAGACCAAACAAAGTCCACAAGTAACTTCTGGATTTCCTCGATTAACAACATTGGTGGATCCACTACCATCAATTTATGCTATAGCATTGATGCAATCAGTATTCTCCCCCTATATGATAGCTGGGGTAGCATCCATTTCCAACTAGGTAACCTAGCACTGACTTGCTCCAATAAACCCTCACAATTTTTTTTTTATATTCATCTTGACCTAAATACACTCCCAAATATTGAAATCCTGTTTTACCCACTTAATGTTATTAGGAAGTATAGGTAATCTAGTATATTTGGTGGAGCCACACCATACAGCTTCAGTTTTATCCCAATTGAGCCTAGCAGAAGAAGCTCTTTCATAGATTTCTAAAGCCCCTTTGCATTCTGTACATCATTCTGTTGTTGTATTATAATCAGCGTATGCAGACAAAATAATAGAATGATTTCTAAAACTACCGTTTATAGTTAACCCATTTCATTTACATCTTAACAAACACAATAAATGTTCAATCGCTAAACTGTACAATTGACCAGATATTGGACAGCCTTGTCTAATTCCTCTTTGTATTATAACTGGTACACTTAAACCACCTCCTACATTAATCATGCTTTCAGATCTCGTATACAATCATTTTATCCATTATATTAACTTATCCCCAAAACATTGTAGAACATGAAACAAATACTGATGATCAATGCGATCAAACGCTTTTTCTTGATCCAAAAGATAAAATACCAAATTAACATTATACATTCTTAAATATTCTAAAAGGTCTCTCATTAAAAACAAATGATCATAAATACACCTTTTAGGAATACAATAAGTCTGATCATCATGAATCAAGGAATCCGGTGTCTTTTTAAGTCCATTTGCAATACACGTAAAGAGAATATATTATGGGTGTTGTTTAATAGGGGTAGCTTGACCCACATCAATGGCATGCTCTAGCACAGGGCTGTCAAACTCAGTTCCTGGAGGGCCAGAGCCCTCAAACCATGTCATTTTCAAATAAGCCTGAAGGACTTGATTAGCTGGATCAGATGTGTTTAATTAGAGTTGGAGCTAAACTCAGCAGGGCTCCGGCCCTCCAGGAACAGAGTTTGACACCTGTTCTAGTACTTTAGTGCAAGTTGGATCGTCAGAGAACAGGGCCAAATGTTTACAAATCAACTGAACAATATCTGTACGCTCAGAAAGATTTAAATAAGACAAATGAGAATCCAAATCAGCCAAAAGTTTTGCATTAGAAAATCTACCTTAATCCTTAAGCCTCAATTGATTTGCACCTTCAGACAAAGGAGCAGTCATAGATGGTAGGGAAGCTGGCTTAACTTTCAGAACACCCTTGTTGATCAGATCACTTCTCACTACTTGGAACAGTAATATCATACTGAGGGGCCAACTGCAAGGGTTGATCCTTTGTAAAAAAAGCTCAAGCAACTTTAGGAAATCCTCTAAAGAAGCCATCACTAAAACTCAACTCCAACTAAAGTGCTAACAACAAAAGCACAAATACTACAAAATACATTTTCATAATTGTCTTAGTTAATACTCAAACAGTATCAGCATAATACCCAAGACACTCTTATAAACTTTAACATAACATCTTGATGTTAAAAATGTGATGCATTATTCATCCTGACCTGTACATGTAACATCTGAATACTGGATAATTTAAATACATATCTACACTGAAAGAGATATTTTGTTCGGAGTGTAGTGTACTTGGCTATTTTTAGTAACAGGGCAGACAAACGGAGAGACAGACAGACAGGTGTGGTGGAGAAAAGCCCAGAACAAATTGTTTTGTCTCCGGGGAAATGTCTCAACCTGTACAACAAAATACAGCAGCATTGATAGCGCGGAGATCTCCCTCAGAGTCATTCACAAGCGTGGGAGGTGTGTGTTCGGCCAAGCTTTACGTGCAGAAACACTGTGAATGTGAGTCATACGAGATTCACTGCCAGTTCTGGCACTTGCCATCTTTATGGGGATGTTTGAAAAAGCATTAAGGATATTTAATGAGTTGGTTCAAAAAATGGGGAAATATATTTGGTGTTTAAGCGAAAAGTCGTAATATCAGGAAAATCCCAGCATTTGGCAAACATGTTTAAACTGCATAGAGATGATGTACATTTAACTAAATATTTGTGAAATGCCTCATATGGCTCAGTCTTTTCACTCATTTCTCATAGGTCAATACATAATACGCATTACCAGAAAAAAAGAGAAATTGTGCATTTAGCATTCATTTGCTGAGGCATTAATTATCATTACATTATCAGTACACTATTGCTCAAAAGGTTTTGATGGGGTTGATAAGATTTTACAATGATAGTCTTTGTATTTTTTTTATAGGTATGGAAAGATTGTGTCCACCAAGGCTATTCTGGACAAAGCTACCAACAAGTGCAAAGGTGGGTGAAGAGTGGCTTTATGTTCTTGAGATAATCACTCCTCAATTCCCAATGTTTCATTTACAATGAAGTAAACTATGCATTTGACACAAATCAATGTTTGTGTGTGTGTGTGCGTGTGTGTGTGTGTGTGTGTGTGTGTGTGTGTGTGCGTGCGTGCGCGCGCGTGCGTGTGTGCGTGTGTGTGTGTGCGCAGGCTATGGCTTTGTGGATTTTGACTGTCCTGCAGCAGCACAGAAGGCTGTGACGGCGCTCAAGGCCAGCGGGGTTCAAGCTCAGATGGCCAAGGTAGACTTTTACAGAAAAAACCCATGAACTTAATGTCCATTCAGCACATAAACCTCTGATTGCGTTTGATGCTTCAGCAGCGTGCAGCGAGAAGGTCATCTTTGTTTAGGGATGTAATGAATCACTAAACTCATGTTTCGATTCCTGATTTTGATTTCACGATTTGATTTTCTCATGATGTTTTTTTTTAACAAAATGAGATTGAAGACATACAGTAAAAGAGAAGGTGTCCTTTTATTAGGCTATTGCTGCACATTTGTTGTGAAATTGAAATATAACAAAACTAAATTGAAATTTTAAAACAAACCCCAAATCAAATAAGTTACACAAATAAAAGACATCTCTTCATATAAAAAAACTAAGGCTTTGTCTGTGCTCTTTCCATTTAAAATGAGAGGAAACCACTGCATTTGAATCATCATCCAAACAAAGATGCATCAGTTTTTAATCGAAAGTAGACTGTATAATTTTAACATTTGAAGCAAAAACAGTATGGTCTGACATTAGTTTTGTGAAACTATACTACATAAAACATATCTGAAGGAAACCACAGACGAGCTGAATTAGAAATCACTCGATTCACCCGATTTCTCTGTGAAAAATCGCCCGATTCACTCTCTTCATGCACTTATGAACAGCAATGATATAGTGTTTCCTGGGTTACCGTTGTACTGGATTACTTTAATGTGCATCGTTCAGAGGCAAGATGAAAAGAATATACCTATCAGTTCTTCTCCGAGATACATTCATATAAACTCCTACTCCAATGTATCGTGATTTGTTTGGCATCTCAACCGATTTGAGCCGTCACAGATTAGAGTCGATTTTCAACCGGTTTGCAGTTAATCGTTACATCCCTATCTGTGTTTATTTCATGAATTCCAGCTCTCATGCCTAGAAATGTTGATACTTAGACCTCTGTCTCCACTGACATGTTTCCATTCGAGCAGCTCAGCCCTGATAAATCGCTGTGCCTCGATAGTCTCCATGCGTTTGATAAAACCGAATGCCATATGATTCACGCCACAGCAGCTTAGACCGGACCAGAAATGAACAGAAAACAGTGTGCAAATGAGACTGGCAGCACACAGTCTCAGGACGTGTGTTATTAATGTTGTTTTGAGACTATTTCACGTCTTCTCATACACACGAACAGAAACACATACCAACACGTGTTCACTTCTGTTAGTTTTATAGAAAGTCTAGTATTAATATTTTTGACACAAAATAAGAAAAAGAAAACACAACTTTTTTTATAAAAATGTTTAAATAGTATAGTAACTAGTATATACATATCCCAAACCTTTTTAGCTTATTTTTTATAGATATACACTTTTATTGAGAAATTGTGCATTAAATTAAAAGTGACAGTAAAGACATTTGTAATATTGCAAAAATTATATATATTTAAAATAAATGCTATTCTTTTGAACATTATATTCATCAACAAATACATAAAATGTATAATGGTTCAATACTGAAAAAAAAGTATCACAAAAAGTATTAAACCGCAAAAACAACATTGATAATAATCAGAAATGTTTCTTAGGCAGCAAATCTGCATATTTGAGGTCGACCGATATGGGTTTTTCTCTGGCCGATGCCGGAACCAGAATGTAGTACCTCGGTATCAATACCATAATCTTGGTTAATGTTAGTTATGTGTTTAATGCATAATGTTAACATACTAAACATATATTAGTAGCTTACATTTATAATGTATAAATAATTATTTACCTACATTTATAAGTGCTATAATAATGTCAATGCTGTTAATGAATTATAACAAATGTTTCTTTAAAGTGTTATTCTAACAGTCAAAGTAGGGGTGGGCCATATGGCAAAAATATCATATCACTATTTTTAATGATTCTTTGTCATGTTGATTTTACTATTGTGTCTGAGCAGAGCAGCCAAAATAATTTCCCTATTACAAAGACAAATCCTTTCAAGGTTACAAAATATACAAAAAGTATGGTGGATATTTAGACCAAAGTGGGCGAAGATAAAAATCTGTCTCATTATTTTATCTTTGTTATTAAAAATAAGAACAAATATACACATTACAAACACACATGATATACAAATAAAACAAACAGTGCTTTAATTTCAGGTAAATTAGGTGTATTATAAGAGGAGCATTCAAGAAATTGTATGAACAAATATAAAAATAAAACACTGTATAGATTGATTCCTATTAAAGCAGCTGTATTATTTTTTTTCTGTCAAAAGTAGCAAGTTATTTTTTCTTTGTGTTTTGTGTTAGCATTAAATAATAATAATTCTGCCATAGTGTTTTATATTATACCATCATTTACTCACTCGAGTTTAGTTTTAAACCTGAGTGAGTTTCTTTCTTCTGCTGAACATAAATGATATTTTAAAGAAGGTGGAAAACCAAACAGTTGCTGGTCCTCAGTGACTTACATAGTATTTATTTATTTCTATCAAAGTCAATGTGGACCAGCAACTGTTTGGTTTTCCACCTTCTTCAACATAACTTGTTTTGTGTTCAGCACCAGAAATAAATTAATACAGGTTTGAGACAACATGTGAGTGAGTAAATATAATGACAGAAATACAATTTTAGAGTGAACCATCCCTTTAATGACAGTCGGCGTCATGTTTAGTTCTGTCCCTTTAAGAACTGCGCGCATCTAATATACAGGCATGCATCCGTTTGTCTCGGCTATTTACTTTCCTTTTAGACATAACAAACTGAGTCTATACATAAACCTTGTTGTGTTTTGACAGTATTGGCTCAAAAGATAACTTGGTTCAGTTATCAGGTGCTGTTAGGCATGCTTTTCCATGCACACTCTTCAGGTGTACGGGCTCAGAACAAGCGCACGTCTGACCCCCGTTGAATAAAACATTTGACCGGAAAGCCTTAGAATAATGAATTTATGATGCACTTACCAACCTGTCGATCTCAAACGTTAGTTCTCGGAAAAGATCAGGATGAGCAAGCGAGCAATGCTTAACGTTAGCCAGATTGGATGTCTTGCCTAATGTGGTCAGTTCGTTCACCTTTATCATCTGTTTTGTATGCAAAGTAATGCCATATTTCACTTCTACTGTTCTCTTCATTTGTTTGTTTCGGGCGCATTAATAGTTTGATCTGTTTGATTCATCGTGTTCTTCATTTATTCTGTTGTCACATTCACCAGATGAGCAGTGATTTGAGAAGCACTGCCACCTACACCTGGTGCTGAGGTGTTTTTTTTTTCTGTTCTCAGACTGTACTCCCCAATGGAGCATAGTCTGGGGGTTAAATTTTTTTTTCCTCCTCTCTCTCATGTAAAAGCTGTATACCCTGTCTTCCTGTTCTGTCTACCCCATTGTCATATGTATGTTGTGTATGTATGGACAGGTTGATGGCTAATTTCGCTGGTACTTGTACTAGTGACAATAAAGGGCTACTACTATTACTACTACAGGTGAACTTCGGAGCAGCAGCGTATGAAATACAGAATTGTGCAAATTTGATATCGTACCGTTTGAAATATAATAAATACCGGTAATTTTACAGTACCGATATACCGCGCATCCCTAGTTTGTTCAACAAAGTATAAGCATAAGAGGTTTGGAAAATCTATTTGTGGTGGTCAGTTTTAATATTGTGACAAGCCGCCACAAATAACTCAATGTATGGGAAACACTGAACACTGCTATAAGTCAACTGACCACAGTGATAACAAAAATAAAAGAGTTCACTCATATTTCACAGCCTGCTGCTCCTTATTGCTTAAAGCCCTAAGAGTGGGAGAGGTTCAAAGAATGGCCATTATCACGGTCTTGCGACCAAAGATAGACTACGATACAGCATGATAATTGCACAGTGTGTTTGCTGCTACGATCCATGTTTACCAGAGCGTGTGAGCGAAGCGGAGCAGTGTGACGCTCAGCTCAATATTCTGCTTTGTGGGCGTGCACTCCGCTCAGTTGCTCACGGCCAAAGCAAACGCTCCGCTAATGTTCCGCTCACGCTCACCGGTAAACCAAATCCCACTCAGATCATGCTGTGACTTTACATTTCTCCAGTAGGCCTATTTTAATTTTTTTTCCTGTTTATAATGAAATTATTGAATATGTCTCAATTAAAGCAGTAGTCTGATAAGTAACGGTTATGTTTCAGGGTGACGTTCAGCTTGTAGAATTTTATTAATTTAAAATTATTAATTTAAAAAAGTGTTTTGTTTTTGAGCCACTTGACAAAACTTTGTAAAAAAAAGTAAATAACTGAAAAAGTATACTTTTCCATGAAAACACAGCTTTAGTTATTGTGCAACAGAACATTCAAAACACGCACACAAGATGAAATACACATAGAATTTCACAAAATACACCTTGCTTATCCGGCCCATGAAAGCACACACAAGATGAAATGCACCTAACAAAGAAATATTTTGTGACGTAAGTAAAAGAAACACTTTCTAAAATTACAAATAGACCAAAGCTGAGAAGAAATGCGTCTATTAAAACATCTGTCAATCTACACAGGATTTTAGAATTTGCTTTTAGAAACATTAGCTTAGACAAACTATTGCTTAGCCTATTTCACAGATTCTCGAACTAGCAAATTACCAAAGGGCATTTTGGGAAGAGCGAGCGCCCATTTGTTTTGGGCTAAAGAGTGCACTGGCCACGAGCGATGACATCATGGAGCCTCAAACACATTTCATGAGGAAGGTTAACGTGCACATTATAATCAGCCCAGAGGTTTAGTCTGAATTAAACATGTTTCTACTTTCACATGCACATGACTTGTTGCACTTATGAATATGATGACTTTCTGGCATCAATTCTAATAGGGTAAAACGTAATTACTCTTTTGAAACGATCGTTTTTTCTCCTGCCATCGTTAGCTGAAACTGTGTGTGAATAAGCTGCGGCTGCAGAGTGTAAGCTGTGGTCTCACACAGCCAGAGCATAGACTGTAAAAAAAGATGGACGACACGTCTCCACTTTCCTTCTCTATTGAAGAATGAAGCCAAAATGTTCTCAGTATGACCGCTGCCATCTTGAGAGTCTGCTCAGTAGAGATTTGCTTGTAACCAGAGTCTGCGCAGTAGAGATTTGCTTGGAGCTAGAGTCTGCGCAGCATATATTCGCTTGGAGAGATTCGTTTGGAGCTAGAGTCTGCGCATCAGGAATTCGCTTGGAGCTAGAGTCTGCGCATCAGGAATTCGCTTGGAGCTAGAGTCTGCGCATCAGGAATTCTCTTGGAGCCAGAGTCTGCGCAGCAGAGATTCGCTTGGAGCCAGAGTATGCGCAGTAGAGATTCATTTGGAGCTAGACTCTGCGCAGTAGAGATTCACTTTGAGCCAGAGTCTGCGCAGTAGAGATTCGCTTTGAGCCAGAGTCTGCGCAGTAGAGATTCGTTTGGCGCTAGAGGCTGCGCAGTAGAGATTCACTTGGAGCCAGAGTCTGCGCAGTAAAGATTCATTTGTAGTCTGAGTCTGCGCAGCAGAGATTCGCTCGGAGCCAGAGATTGCGCAGTAGAGATTCATTTGGTGCCAGAGTCTGCGCAGTAGAGATTCGCTCGGAGCCAGAGTCTGCACAGTAGAGATTCATTTGGAACTAGAGTCTGCGCAGTAGAGATTCGCTTGGAGCCAGAGTCTGCGCAGTAGAGATTCGCTTGGAGCCAGAGTCTGCGCAGTAGAAATTCGTTTGTAGTCTGAGTCTGCGCAGCAAAGATTAGCTTGGAGCCAGAGATTGCGCAGTATAGATTCATTTGGTGCCAGAGTCTGCGCAGTAGAGATTCGCTTGGAGCCATAGTCTGCACAGTAGAGATTCATTTGGAATTAGAGTCTGTGCAGTAGAGATTAGCTTGGAGCCAGAGTCTGCGCAGTAGAGATTAATTTGGAGCCAGAATCTGCGCAGTAGAGATTAGTTTGGAGCTAGAGTCTGCGCAGTAGAGATTAATTTGGAGCTAGATTTGCTTGGAGAGATTTGTTTGGAGCTAGATTCTGCGCATCAGGAATTCGCTTGGAGCTAGAGTCTGTGCAGCAGAGATTCGCTTGGAGCCAGAGTCTGCGCAGTAGAGATTAATTTGGAGCTAGAGTCTGCACAGTAGAGACTCACTTTGAGCCAGAGTCTGCGCAGTAGAGACTCACTTTGAGCCAGAGTCTGCGCAGTAGAGATTCGCTTTGAGCCAGAGTCTGCGCAGTAGAGATTCGTTTGGAGCTAGAGTCTGCGCAGTAGAGATTCGCTTTGAGCCAGAGTTTGCGCAGTAGAGATTCGCTTGGAGCCAGAGTCTGCGCAGTAGAGATGAGCTTGGAGCCAGAGTCTGCACAGTAGAGATTCATTTGGAACTAGAGTCTGCGCAGTAGAGATTAGTTTGGAGCCAGAGTCTGCACAGTAGAGATTTTCTTGGAGCCAGAGTGTGCCCAGTAGAGATTCGCTTGGAGCCCGAGTCTGCACAGTAGAGATTCGTTTGGAGCCTGAGTCTGCGCAGTAGAGATTAATTTGGAGGCAGAATCTGCGCAGTAGAGATTCGTTTGGAGCTAGAGTCTGCGCATCAGGAATTCGCTTGGAGCTAGAGTCTGCGCATCAGGAATTCGCTTGGAGCTAGAGTCTGCGCATCAGGAATTCTCTTGGAGCCAGAGTCTGCGCAGCAGAGATTCGCTTGGAGCCAGAGTATGCGCAGTAGAGATTCATTTGGAGCTAGACTCTGCGCAGTAGAGATTCACTTTGAGCCAGAGTCTGCGCAGTAGAGATTCGCTTTGAGCCAGAGTCTGCGCAGTAGAGATTCGTTTGGCGCTAGAGGCTGCGCAGTAGAGATTCACTTGGAGCCAGAGTCTGCGCAGTAAAGATTCATTTGTAGTCTGAGTCTGCGCAGCAGAGATTCGCTCGGAGCCAGAGATTGCGCAGTAGTAGAGATTCATTTGGTGCCAGAGTCTGCGCAGTAGAGATTCGCTCGGAGCCAGAGTCTGCACAGTAGAGATTCATTTGGAACTAGAGTCTGCGCAGTAGAGATTCGCTTGGAGCCAGAGTCTGCGCAGTAGAGATTCGCTTGGAGCCAGAGTCTGCGCAGTAGAAATTCGTTTGTAGTCTGAGTCTGCGCAGCAAAGATTAGCTTGGAGCCAGAGATTGCGCAGTATAGATTCATTTGGTGCCAGAGTCTGCGCAGTAGAGATTCGCTTGGAGCCATAGTCTGCACAGTAGAGATTCATTTGGAATTAGAGTCTGTGCAGTAGAGATTAGCTTGGAGCCAGAGTCTGCGCAGTAGAGATTAATTTGGAGCCAGAATCTGCGCAGTAGAGATTAGTTTGGAGCTAGAGTCTGCGCAGTAGAGATTAATTTGGAGCTAGATTTGCTTGGAGAGATTTGTTTGGAGCTAGATTCTGCGCATCAGGAATTCGCTTGGAGCTAGAGTCTGTGCAGCAGAGATTCGCTTGGAGCCAGAGTCTGCGCAGTAGAGATTAATTTGGAGCTAGAGTCTGCACAGTAGAGACTCACTTTGAGCCAGAGTCTGCGCAGTAGAGACTCACTTTGAGCCAGAGTCTGCGCAGTAGAGATTCGCTTTGAGCCAGAGTCTGCGCAGTAGAGATTCGTTTGGAGCTAGAGTCTGCGCAGTAGAGATTCGCTTTGAGCCAGAGTTTGCGCAGTAGAGATTCGCTTGGAGCCAGAGTCTGCGCAGTAGAGATGAGCTTGGAGCCAGAGTCTGCACAGTAGAGATTCATTTGGAACTAGAGTCTGCGCAGTAGA
Source organism: Oxygymnocypris stewartii (assembly GCA_003573665.1). Classification (NCBI taxonomy): domain Eukaryota; kingdom Metazoa; phylum Chordata; class Actinopteri; order Cypriniformes; family Cyprinidae; genus Oxygymnocypris; species Oxygymnocypris stewartii. Next base: position 111,547 of record QVTF01022405.1, on the reverse strand, counting down.
GATTAGTTTGGAGCCAGAGTCTGCACAGTAGAGATTTTCTTGGAGCCAGAGTGTGCCCAGTAGAGATTCGCTTGGAGCCCGAGTCTGCACAGTAGAGATTCGTTTGGAGCCTGAGTCTGCGCAGTAGAGATTAATTTGGAGGCAGAATCTGCGCAGTAGAGATTCGCTTGGAGCCAGAGTCTGCGCTGTAGAGATTAATTTGGAGCCAGAATCTGCACAGTAGAGATTCGTTTGGAGCCAGAGTCTGCACATTAGAGATTCATTTGGAGCCAGAGTCTGTGCAGTAGAGATTAGATTAGAGCCAGGGTCTGCGCGTAAAGATTAGTTTGGAGCCAGAGTCTGCGCAGTAGAGATTCGTTTGGAGCCACAGTCTGCGCAGTAGAGATTAGTTTGGAGCCAGAGTCTGCGCAGTAGAGTCATGAGGTGGAGCTGCGGAATCAAACCTCCACAGACCCAATCCCCCATAATGACACACCCCAATTTTATAGCATCAAATTACTAGCTAAGATGAATCTTATCACAAAAACGAACAATTGATCATATATCAGCGTGATAACAACTACCTCAAATGACCAAAACCATATTTCGGAAAATAGTACTGGAAGTGTAATATCTTTTTTTATTTTGACTGAAGTCCCATTCGTTTACATGGAGAGGGCAGGGTTTATGACCTGTACTGCAGCCAGCCACCAGAGGACGATCAAGGAGCCTGCAGCTTCACTTTTAAGAACGCATGAGGCACACCTGAGCCAGAGGGAGAGAGATTCTCCGGTACAGCGTTCCATAACAACGCTTAGCTGCTCACAGATGCGGGCAGAATTTGCTGCAAAATCGGCCGATGCAATTAATTAAAATATGCCACAAATTGGCCCGATTAATCAATCAACCTCTACTTTATATTAGAATGTTTTCTGAAGGATCATGTGACACTGAAGACTGCAATAATGATGCTGAAAATTCAGCTTGGATCACAGTGATAAATTATATTTTAATGTATTTAATAAACAGTTATCTTAAACTGTAATAATAGTATTTCACTATATTATTGTTTTTACATTATTTTTGATCAAATAAATGCTGACTAGGTGAGCAGGAGAGACTTCTTTCAAAAACATTACACAGTGTAATGTTAAAACTTTTAAACAGTGTTGTAAATGCAGAACAGTGCAGTAAAATATAGTGCAATCCAAAGTTTACCACAAACTAAAAGTATGTGCACGTTTACATGTACACAAACACTGTCACATACCTGTCGAATGGCCTCAAGGACACGAGTTAAGCGTTGTGTTTTATCATGAGGTTTGTTGACATTGGTTAGATAATGTTTGGCTGGTTTAATAATACACACATGCACACACACACACACACACACAAACACACACACACACACACACACACACACACACACACACACACACACACACACACACACACACACACACACACACACTCATCTTTATTCCCACTGATAAGATAAAATGACACATATTTGACTAGATAAAGAGATGTATATGTCTCTTGGATGTCTGAGTCTTTTCTCTGGCACGTTTTGTGGCATTGTTTGCCATTTAGCTGCGGTGTGTGTGTGTGTTGTGAACGGCTCTGTTGTAGTCTTTTGAAGTTGATCCCTCTGTCTCTCAGACTCCCTTTTGTAAGACACCAGGGGAGTGTGCTAAGGTCATACGGAAACACACACACACACACTGATATAAGCTAGGTATACATCCATACAGTGAATCTGCACACATTTCATTGAAAGAACAAACAGTAACACTTAATTTTAATGTGATGTAGTTACAAATGTTACATGAACTGTCTTTTTGTATTGCGTATTGTTTTTATATATTTATTTTTAATCACTTGTTATCAGTGTCTTGTCACCCTGTTTGTGGAAGCTTCTGTCACCAAGACACATTCCTTATGTGTAAGCACGCTTGAGGATAAAACTCTTTCTGATTCTGAACTTGCAATAGCAATAACAGTAAATTATGCATACGTTAATTAATATTACGCCACTCTTATTTGAGTGATTACACTGTAACAATGCCCCCTTAAAATAAAGTGTAATCAAACTAACTAACACATTTGTCATCTCTCTCTGTTAGCAATTTTAATAAACTACTCATGTTTTAATTGTTTTGTTTTGTTAACTATAAAAGGGGATGCTGACTAATGGAATACATTCTGGTTATGCCATAATACACATTACACCTGTTCAAAGCGTCACTGCACAGCTCCCATAGAGGCCAAGAATGAACTTCATGAGTTCATGTTCGAAATGGAATAGCTACTTATTAAACAAGACCAAGCAGTAGGCGATTTGCCACAGTTAACATTTTCAATAGAACTGTGCTATATTGTGAGGTCATGTGACAATGCTGCATCTGAGTGACATCCGTCATGTTTCTAAATTATCAACATGATCAAAACTTTGTTGTTAAACCTGTTGCACACAACCTACGACATGCCTTCTGTTGTCTGATTGATAGTACATACTTTTTAGCAAGTAAAATGCCTGCAATATAACAAAAAAAATCCACCTTCTGCTCGTGCTTCACATGTTGTTTTTTTGTGAAATATTTGTGGATTTATAAGTAAATGTAGGAACAACTTGTATATTGTTACTTGTTTTAAAGATGAACACTTATTGTACTGAAGCAACTTTGCTTTACTTTATTTTTTATATATGTTTTTAGAAAAATTATGTTCAGATGGGAGTATCAAATATGATCATCTGTCTTTTGAGGAACATTTGTTTGTTTGTCTCAATCATCACTGTATTGCATTACATTATATGTTTAAAAACTACAGAGCTGTAATCATAAAACGAATCACTGAAATATCTTCGTACTAAGACATAATTGGGAGATGTAGTGACTACTGATGTTTATATGTGTTTTATGCAAGTATCTGCTAAACTGTTTGAAAGATCTTTGTGATTAATCAAAATTTGGCAACTGCAATAAATTGCATATTTTGGACTTATGAATAAAATTGAGGTCTTTTTCCTCCTTGATTATGATCTTGATAATCTCACTATACCATGCACGCTATATGAGCCATAAATTGATGTATCATCTATAAAACTTAGCAAAAAACACATGCAAACTGTTCGATTTTGGTCTAATACACTGTTCCATAAAAAAGACTATGATTTCATATCTCGGGTGTTACAGGCATAACCTGACAGTCTGATTAAATAATGCATCTGTGCAGCTCACTGTAATTACTTCTGCTTCACTTATCACACTGGCAGTAGAAGGTCAAGTCGAAGGCATTGCATTGTGGTATACGGTGTTATGTGAAGTGTGCTCATTTCCATACTGCATATCTTGGCAAGTATTAGTACGAAGTCGCCGTCTGGGTATGCATACAGTAATTTTGCACACTTTTCACAGTATACAGGCTGAGAGTCTACGTGTAGTGTGTTAGTAGGTGACACTTTATTTTAAGGTGTCCTTGTTACTGTGTAATTATACTTTAAGTACTGAGTAATAATAATTAACTTCATGCACTTGCTATATGGTTAGGCTTTGGCTTAGGTTTACTTGCATGTAATTATGCATTTGTTATTATAATAGTAAATGCATGTAACGTGTAACCTTCAAATAAAGTGTTACCTGTTAGTATACTTGTAAGAAAAGCCAGCGAGCTTGCATAATGTCATTTTGAATGAAATACTGTCATAAATCTTGTGTTGAAATGTCTTTGTTTTATTAAAGTCTTTAAGCATGGGACTGATGGAAATGCTTTCTGCAGGGATGATCTGGAAGAAAAAGGCTGTCATTTGATTCTGACAAATAAATGATTATGCAAAATTGATGATTTGCTACTTTAAACTTTGTATAGGGTTAAGCAGAAGTATTCGTAACATATAAAAAAATGTGATTATATGCTGTAAAGTTTTCTTTTAGCCTGATCAAATTTCCAACAAAAACTGTTTTTTGAGTTCAAAATGTAGTTTTCTTTTTTCTTAGCATGCATTTGAATCCAGAATATAATCTATTTGATCTCTTTATTGTTGGTAAAAGTTATGAAAAATAGATGATAACACTGTAGCTGGTCGTCAGCAAACATAATCTTATAATATCTGCTGGAAAGGCAGTAGAAAATGCAATTTTGCGAGTAAATGTAATCTTCAGAATTAACATAAATTAAGTATCCGGATGATTAGTGTTTTTGACCCATTACCTGGTCTATATATATGATAATAAATAGTACTTAAACGATTTCAAATCATTATAATTGAAGTTCCACTATTTCTGGCAGCTAAACATTTTATTACTGCACCCAACCCTCTTGTATTAAAATCTGTCTTTATATTTATGAGTATATTAATAGTACATTTATTCTTTCAAAGTATGTTTTTTAAATCAAAATGATCGGGACCATTAAACTGTTAATAGTGTGAGGAATGAAGGACAATGTAAACGTATTACTCTGAAAAGTAGAAGACTTTATATTTCCTATGAAATACTTTACCTATAGAAAAGTGCAGTCAATCAGATTTACGTAGTGTTTGTTTCTAGCAACAGGAACAGGACCCTACCAACCTGTACATCTCTAACCTGCCCATGTCCATGGACGAGCAGGAGCTGGAGGCCATGCTCAAATCCTTCGGCCAGGTGATATCCACACGGATCTTACGGGACGCCAACGGAACCAGCAGAGGCGTAGGATTTGCAAGGTACTTTATTAAAGGATAGTTCACCCAAAAAATGAAGATTCTGTCATTAATTATTCACCCTCGTGTCACAAGACCTTGGTTCATCTTCAGAACACAAATGAAGATATTTTTGATGCATTCTCTGACCCTCCGTAGACAGCAAGGATCTGAAGATGATCAATGCTCAGAAACATAGCAAGGAGATTGTTAAAATAATCCATGTGACTTCAGTGGTTCAACCGTAATGTTATAAAAATAATGACTTTATTCAACAATTTGTCTCCTGCGTGTCACCTTAGCACCATAGCGCGAGTATCCACTGAGCGTAAATAACATATGCTGTTCTCTGTCAGCAGCACCGTACACGGAGACGCGGTTTACGTTTGATCCATACGTTATTTATGTATGTGATACTCTCCAAAATGGCACTATAGAGTGACGCGGAGGAGACAAATTGTTGAATAAAGTCGTTATTTTTGTTTTCTTTGCACACAAAAAGTATTCTCGTAGCTTCGTAAAATTACGGTTTAACCCCTGATGTCACAAGGATTATTTGAATGATCATCAAAAATATCTTAATTTGTGCTCTGAAGATGAACGAAGGTCTTCTGGGTTTGGAACGACATGAGGTTGAGTAATTAATGACAGCTGTTGTGAACTTGGTTCTTCTAAAGTGTAGGAAACTCAGAAGAGAAGACCAGGAGACTTCGGATTCGATCGTAGGATTCTTTATTGAAAAACCCAAGTTGATGGTAGCTGTAGTCATCGAAAATCTCAATCTTAAGTAATTTTACATGGTGTCTTATAGGCATTTTTGGAGGAGGGACTTTTGGAGGTGGAGCCAAATTCAAACAAAGCAAGCACATGTTGGTTTGTTACCAGACTTCCCGTAATCAAATGCATAGACACTAATCCAATCAGCCTAGCGATTCCACGTCTGGGCCAGAAAGCCAGGAAGTCTGGGCCAGAAAGCCATTTGCAGAACAAACGTTGAAAGTCTCAGTAGTCTGTCTCATTGAACTTACCATTATCATAGAGACAAAGGCCCAGCTGTCTCAAGCTCAATGGTCAGGAAGCGATCTCAAGCACCTGAATTTGCCTGACACTTCTTAGTCAGGAAGTGAATTTAAATTAAACATTTAAATAAAATTTGTAATCCCACACAGCGTTTTCATTTTTTGGGGTGAAATATAATTTTAATCACTCAAGCTGCATAATGTATAAAACCGGGTGTGGAGAAACTTGAATTTACTGATGTTTTTGGTTTGGTATTTTGACCTGAGCTCCATCTCTATACATCCTCATAAAAAATACAACTTATCCCACCTTTTTCATTGTTTATTAATGTCTTTGTATAACAGGATGGAATCCACAGAGAAATGTGAAGCCATCATTCAGCATTTTAATGGAAAATATATCAAAACCCCACCTGGAGTGCCAGGTAGATGATATATCATTTATTTAAAATAAATTCCAATTAAAGAATTCATTATTGATTTATGTAACTTATGTAAAAATAACTTCTTACACTTCACCTGTAGTACCTACAGAACCGTTGTTATGCAAGTTTGCTGACGGAGGACAAAAGAAGCGACAGAACCAGGCAAAGTATCTACAGAACGGTCGTCCCTGGGCTAGAGACGGTGAAACGGTATGAGAGCTCTCTTTGTGCACTCTGACAAAGTGCTTACACAGACCTTGCACATTTTATATCAAACTTGTCATTTTCCTTTCCACGTTCAGGGAGGAATGACGCTCACATACGACCCAGCGGCCTTACAGAACGGGTGAGTGCAGAGAAACATCCTCACACTCAGAGTCTGGTATAATGCGGCTCCTTTTTAAAGTGCTTTAGAGCAGTATTTAAAGGTATGTTCTTGTTCGTGTTGTCATCATAAACCTCGTTGGTTCTCGTGCATCCATCCATCGAGCTTCTGTTTATCGTATTCGATGTGTTTTATATATGCGATCCTGGACCACAAAACCAGTCATAAGGGCCATTTCTTTTCCAAAATTGGGCTTTCTACATCATCTGAAAGCTGAATGTAGAAATATTTCCATTGATGTATGGTTTGTTAGGATCGTACAATATTTGGCTGAGATACAACTATATGAAATTCTGGAATCTGAGGGTGCAAAACAATCTAAATATTGAAAAATCACCTTTTAAGTTGTTCAAATGAAGTTCTTAGCAATGCAGATTACTAATCAAAAATGAAGTTTTGATATATTTACGGTTTTGATATATTTACGGTAATATATTTACGGTAACATGATCTTTACTTAAAAGAAAAATGTATAATTTTGACCCATACAGTGTATACCCCAGCGTGCTCCAGAGTCACACATGTGCATAGATCAATTCTTATATGTGATTAAAAGCCTAAATTAAATCTGTTCATCATATAAAGCAATCGTGTCTCCTCAGAAGACTTGGATTAAACCACTGGATTCCTATGGATTACTCGAATGATCTCTTTATGAACGTTTTTAAGCATTCTCGACTTTCATTCTCTCAGGTTTCATTAAAAATATTTCATTTGTGTATCAAAGTCCATTGAAAATCTCATGGGTTTGGAGCCACAACATGAGGGTGAATAAATTATGACAGAATTGTCTTTTTTTGGGACGAGCTGTCCCTTTAAGACATAAATTACGCAAACACGGTGTTCTGCACAATAACTCTGAATGCTTTTTAAATGAACAGCTAATGTCACAAAATGTGCTCATGTTTCTTACTGATTGTGCTTAATATTTTCAGGTTTTATTCTCCGTACAGCATCGGTCCAAACAGAATGATCGCTCAGACCTCTCTGTCTCCATACATGCCCTCACAAGTAGCGTCGTACCAGGTGAGCATCATCAACATAATGATATCAATTGTATGTGTATGTTCTGCATACACACAGTGATACAGCACTGGTTTTTCACCCAATATTATTGAAAATGTTTCTTTAAAACATGTATAAAGTCAGAGCAAAATAGTTTTCATTCATGTGACTGGAGCAGAAACAGCAGTATAACTGCAGCACAGGCCTGTCAATTTGACATTTGCTTCAAGCCATGAATGCTTAGATCTCATTTGCAGCATCTGCCACACTATATCAATTATGAAAAACAATGAAACATTATCATAAACTTCATGTGGATTAATGTACTAAAACAGTGATTTTGTATTCATATTCTGGGCATATCTGCTTGCCTGTACACAGTATGTCTTATTAATAAAGTGTTAACTATATATTGGTCCTCCAATATCACTTTATTGATGCTTTTAGCAATATTAAACATTTTCTTTATTGTTGTTATCTATAGGAGAACATTTTAATGAGCAGTTTAGTGCATTGCATTCATATTCTTTGTGCATCTATTTGCATGTACAGCATATAGCTTGCTTGATTGTATACTACTTGTCTACGTTCACACTTATTACAAGTTCAAATACATCATGTTTCGTTGTCAAATGTCAGCTATTGTAGGCAGAAATGTATTGGACTTGAGTTATAATGGTTGATTGAAATGCTCTACTCCAGCAAAACGTTTGTTAATTCACTGCTTCGCTCATTCATTTTATGATTCCATGTCTTTATAAACAGACTCACTTTTTGTCATTACTGATGACCCATTTCTGTGTGTTATTAGGAAAGTTTAGGTCAATCCAGATTCCGTTTCATTGTTGTTGTGATAGTGAGCTCAAGCTGAGTGTGTGGCAAAGCCGACAGCAGTCGAATGGAAACAAAGACTGACTCCCAGCATGTGTTCAGTGAGAATATTAGACCGCAGTGACTCAGCTGAGCTGGGGCTCGTGGGAACTCTGACACCTTATTGAGTGATGATGGATGAACAGGCAAAAGCAAATAATGTACGCTGAGATGCTGTAGGTCTGGCAGGCGTGCTCAAAACGCACTGAACGGCCCATTAGAGCCGGATTACTGAGTAATGACGCTACGGCTCAGTCTGCCAGCGCATAACATTAGTCATGTATGAAGAGTTATAGAAGACTGTTGAGCACATTAAGGGCCAGTTTTACTAACAGCTTGCCCCAGCACAAACCATCTTTTGTCATTAAAATAGTACTATCAGGATTTACGAATTAGCGTGAAAAGGCATGGACAACGTTATTTTTGCCCCTGACATTATTGAATATGCATTTCGAGGAGTTTCCCTTTCAGACACAAAAGTTATGGGAGGAGAGTGTTAAAAGGAATCATGCAATGAGACTTACTAATGTTTGCGCTCGTCAAATTACTGGTATTTGCATCATTATTTAACGCCCAAAAAAGCTTGTCTTAAACTATTTTGCGCTTGAAATGGATGCAATTTGTTGCTCGGAGGAGACACCGCAGAGAACAGAGAGCGCGTGGTAGAAGGGAGAGGATTTTCACACACGTATTCATTTATTTGGAAAGTACACATTATCCAAACATATCATTTGCCAAGCCATGTTAATTTTAATTTGCTTGGAACTTGGAAGCCTTAACTAAGACTCATGCAATACCAGCTCTAGTTGCAACCCTTCGTTTTTTGGCCTTTGGTTCTTTTCAACATACTGTGGCTTATTTGTTTCTTTATTATTTATTTGCGACTACATTAGTTTGTGCTGTGCTTGGTTAGTCGATATGTAAATTAGATGTTGCTTCTGTGTTGTTTAATTTGCGCGTTGTTAATAAATCACGTGCAGAAACTTCCATGTCCATCGGTGCTCTTTTGGAATTGTGCTCTCGCGCTAATTTGCCCGGTTTAGTAAAGCTGGCCCTAAATACTTAAAGGAGCAGCTCTTCCAACAATGAAAGTCAGCGTCAGTTATTGCATTTTTCTTGATGTTCTGGGACATGGTTCTTTTTATAAATGTTTGGGGTTGGTGAGATTTTGTACATTTTTAAAGAAGTCTCTTCTGCTTTTCAAGGCTGTATGTATTCAATCAAAAAATACAGTAAAAACAATATATCTATTTGAATATATGTTTAAATGTAATTTATTCCTGTGATCAAAGCTGAATTTTCAGCATCATTACTCCAGTCTCCAGTCAGTGTCGCATGGTCCTTTAGAAATCATTCTAATATGCTGATTGGAAAGAAAAAATATTACGTTTGTTTCATTTTTTTTTATGCATTTAGCAGACGCTTTTATCCAAAGCGACTTACAGTGCATACAGGCTATACATTTTATATGTGTTCCCTGGGAATCGAACCCACAACCTTTTGCGCTGTTAACGCAATGCTCTAACCACTGAGCCACAGGAACACTATTGTTTTATTAATAGAAAGTTCAAAAGAACTGCATTTATTTGAAATATAACTCTTTTGTAACATTATAGTTTTACTGTTCATATTTATGTACCCTTGATTAATAAAAGCATTACATTTCTTACAAAAGACCTCAAATTTGACCATTGAACACAAACCAGTCATAAGGGTTGATTCATTAAGGGTAAATTGAGATGTTGACATCATTTGAAAGCTGAATAAATAATATTTCCATTGATGTATGGTTTGTTATGATCGGATCATATTTGGCTGAGATACAACTATTTGAAAATCTGGAATCTGAGGGTGCAAAAAATCAAAATACTGAGAAAATCATCTTTAAAGTTGTCCAAATTAAGTTCTTAGCAATGCATATTAATAATAAAAAATTGCATTTTGATATATTTACTGTAAGAAATTTACAAAATATAATCATATACTTAATATCCTGATGATTTGTGGCATAAAAGAAAATCAATAATTTTGACACATACAATGTATTTTTGGCTATTGCTACAACTATACCCCAGCGACTTAAGACTGTTTTGTGCTCCAGGGTCACACAGTTTTCAAATGTACTGTATAAATCACCTTTAAAAGCTATGCAAAGGGGACAGATCCCGTTCCAGTCACTGTCACCATCACCATCTGGCGTCAGAGCAGCAGATGCACACAAACGCATGTTTGGATAGCTTGTTAAAATTGGCTGCTATGGTGCATTTGAATTCAGGGACAATATTTAGCTAGTGCCTGCTCTGTGGTTTTGGATTCAGAGAAACTAGTAATAGGCCGGAATTCAAATTTTGATCCGAAACCAAAAGTTCAATGTAATGCAATGTGACATCACACAAGCTATTTGACGTCCTCTGTGGATGAAGCACCGATTGAGCGATTACATGCGATGCGACACACTTTGCAGTAAGCTGACTTAAGTATCGATTACGAATACTAAATCAATATTGATAAATCATCCAGCTATAAGCTGACATGGTGCCTGTAGTTTATCCACAGTGTCATTGACATTCAAAACACGCCACTGGAGAAACATTTAATTCAGGAGGGTGATTTTGGCCCTCCAAAATGATTTCTGTTTAGAAGATTCATATCAGTGTTTCTGTGTCTGTCCTCAGATGCACAGCCCGTCCTGGATGCATCATCAGTCGTACCTCATGCAGCCCACCGTGAGTGCTGCTCACAGATATCTCTTTGTAGGGTTTGTTGTTGAACTGTAGCTTTACTGTACTTCACATAAAAGTTTCCATGCAGCTGGTGTTTTGTTATCTTCCCTATGCTATGATGACAAAAGAAGCACTATGTTGATTCAGACACCCATGAGGTTTGGATATCTAGCAATCAGCGTTAGTTTCTGGGTTTCTGAGCATCTCTCTCTCTCCGCAGGGGGCCGTTCTGACTCCAGCTATGGATCACTCGATGTCCATTCAGCCCACGTCTATGATCGGACCCCTGACCCAGCAGCTCAATCACATGTCGCTCGGCAGCGCTGGCACGGTTGGTGGCCTATTACCTTCAATTTAGTTCCTCAATTAGAGTTTTTCCTCTCAGTATAGAAGCTAATTACCATTGTTTCTTTTGCCCCGCAGTATATACCTAACGCAGCTATGCAAGGACCGTATATCTCTCAGTACACCCCAGTGCCTCCCTCTAGTGTTACATTAGAGGTACGACAAGCGCTGGTCTGCACACGCTGCTTTGAATGCTGAACAGGGTCATGGTTAAGATCGGATTCATTCTCGGTTTTTGTCACATAGGAAAACAGTGGACAGCAGCAGCAGGTATCCATGGAGACACCTTCAGAACACACTAATTATTCCTATCAACACAGCAAATGAAGCTACGGTAAGACCAGAAATGAAAGATGTGCTGTCAGGTTTGGCACTGTGCATTTATCTTTCAAATGCAGCCAGCTTGCATATTATAAACTATTCAGACAATAGATATATACATTCACATATTTTATTATAAGCTGTTTTTGAGTCAAAACCAACTTAGTGTTGATCATTAATGCTGCAGTATACTATTATACTGTACGACATTATGTTTCACATAATTATGCTTGTGGTTTTGTTGAACATTTTCTTTAAAATTACCCTGCCAATCAAAAGTTTGAGATCAGTAAGATTTTGAAATCTTTTTTTTTTTTGAGTCTCTTATGTACATCAATATATTTGATCACAGATACAGAAAAATATTGGTTTAATGTTCTTTAAAATATCATTTATTTCTGATGCAGCGCTGCACTTTCAGCATCATTACTGCAGTCTTCAGTGTCACATGATCTTCAGAAATCATTCTAATATGCTGAATAATTATGAGTGTTGATACTGTTGTGCTGCTTAATGTTTTTTGGAACCTGTGATACTTTATTCTTTGATGAACAAAAAGTTCAAAAAGAACAGCATTTATTAAAAATAGAAACCTTTCCTAATAATATAAATCTTTATTATCACTTTCCATCCATTTGACACATACTCGCTGAATGAAAGTATTAATGTCTTTAAAAATAAATCAGAAAGGAAACATTTACCAACACCAAATTTTGAATAGTATTGTATATTGTTAGACAAATTCTATGTTTTGAATAACTTTTTATTAATCAAAGAATCCTGCAAAAAGTATCACAGGTCCCTAAAAATATGAAACAGCCCAACTGATTTTTTATAAATAATTAAATGTGACCCTGGAGCACAAAAGCATTCTTAAGTCGCTGGGGTATATTTGTAGCAAAAGCCAAAAATACATTGTTTGGGTCAAAATTACAGATTTTTATTTTATGCCCAAAATTATTAGGATATTAAGATAATGTTACATAAATATATTTGTACATTTTCTACTGAATATATATCAAAACTTAATTTTTGATTAGTAATATGCATTGCTACGAATTTAATTTGGACATCTTTAAAGGTGATTTTTTCAATATTTAGATGTTTTTGTACCCTCAGATTCCAGATTTTCAAATAGTTGTATTTCAGCCAAATATTGTCCGATCATAATAAACCATACATCAATGGAAATATTATTTATTCTGCAAATTTCTGAAGATCATGTGACACTGAAGACTAGAGTAATGATGCTGAAAATTCAGCTCTGATCACAGGAATAAATTATATTTCAAAATATATTAAAATAGGAAACTTGTTTTAAATTGCAATATTTCTCTAAATTACATTTGTTTTTTTGTTTTTTTTTAGTTTTTTTTTTGCAAATATATACAGCTTTGATGAGCAAAAAAAAGCAGTGTAATTATAAATTAAATTGTGACCAGAATTATTAATTTCAGTGCTCAGGAAAAAAAAGTGTTGATATTGATAAGCCTTGGCATATAAAAAAAAATCAAAGTTGAAATGTCGCTATTTTCATCACGGAGCAGCTCTTTGAGTGTGCAATGCATTAACCAATCTGTCCAGATATGCAGTGAAAGTGCATACTATCACATTTTCACAGCACAACAACCTGATAAAGATAATTGAGCAGAATCAATCAGCTTTAGCCCTTCTGCACTATTCTACTCCCAGTTCTGGACGAGTGTTATTGCGGCTGGCAACTTATTGTCGGTACTCTTGCGCTCTGTTTTCCACTCAAAGCACCGCTTGCTTTAGGACAAATTTATATTAAAAATCAAAATATTACCTTGCAGTGTATTTGAAGATAATGTCTGCTCCATTCCTTTCACAGAAAATACTAAGCACGTATCAATGATTTACTAAATTATATTAGATCTAAATTCCAACAATTTGACCCCCTCAGACTCACTGCTGGCTTTTTTCATGTTTAAATATACAATCCGAATTCTGGAAAAGTTGGGACATTTCTTTAAATTTGAATAAAAATAAAAGACATCACATGAGTCAATATTTTATTCACAATAGAACACAACAAATGTTTAAACAGAGAAATTTTACACTTTCATCCACTAAATGAACTCATTTATAATCTGATGCCTGCTACAGGTCTCAAAAAATTGGCACGGGGGCAGCGAAAGGCTGAAACCGCAAGACATTTTGTAAAGATTCAGCTGGGAGAACATCTAGCAACTAATTAACATTAGGTCTGTATCATAATTAGCTCTAAATGATATGTCTTAGAGAGGCAGTCTCTCAGAATTAAAGATGGGCAGATGCTCTCCAATATGTGAAAGATTGCGTAAAAATATTGTGGAATACTTTAAAAACAATGCTCCTCAAATTGCAAAAGCTATGCAAATCTCATCATCTACAGTGCATAACATCATCAAACGTTTCAGAGAAACTGGAGAAATCTCTGTGCATAAGGGACAAGGCAGAAGAACTTTGTTGGAGGCTCGTGGTCTTTGGGCCCTCAGGCAACACTGCATCAGTCATCGGCATGATTCTGTCATGGGCCTAAATGGGCCCAGGAATACTTCCAGAAACCACAATCCGCCATGCCATCTGCAGATGCCAACTAAAGCTCTATCATGCAAAAAGGAAGCCATATGTGAACATTGTCCAGAAGCGCCGCCGTGTCCTGTAAGCCAAGTCTCATTTAAAATGTACTGTTTCATATTGGAAAAGTGTTCTTTGGTCAGACGAATCCAAATTTGACATTCTTGTTGGAAATCACAGACACCATGTCCTCCGGGCTAAAGAGGAGGGAGACATTTCAGTGTGTCATCAGCGTTCAGTTCAAAAGCCAGCATCTCTGATGGTATGGGGGTGCATAAGTTCATATGGTATGGGCAGCTTACATGTTTTGGAAGGCACTAGGAATGCTGAAAGGTATATAAAGGTTTAGAGCAACATATGCTCCCCTCCAGAGGACGTCTATTTCAGGGAAGGCCTTGTGTATTTCAGCAGGACACTGCAAAACCACATACTGCAGCTATTAAAACAGCAAGGCTCAGTAGAAGAGTCTGGGTGCTGAATTGGTCTGCCTGCAGTACAGATATTTCACCTATTAGGGATGCGCGGTAAACCGGTACTGTAAAATTACCGGTATTTATAATATTTTAAATGGTACGATATCATAATTTTGCACAATTTGGTTGAAGTTCACCAGTAGACGGCAGTGCTTCTCAAATTGCTGTGCATCCGGTAAATGTGACAACAGAACAAGTAAACAACACAATGAGTTAAACAGATTAAACTAGTAACGCGCCCGAAACAAACAAATGAAGAGAACAGTAGAAGTGAAATATGGCATTACTTTGCATACAAAACAGATGATAAAGGTGAACGAACTGACCACAGGAGGCAAGACATCCAATCTGGCTAACGTTAAGCATTGCTCGCTTGCTCATCCTATTTTTTTCCGAGAATTAGAGATCGACATGTTAGTAAGCGCATCATAAATTCATAATTGTAAGTTTTATTCACAACTTTTTTGCTTGTTTTAAAGGCTTTCCGCTTAAATGTTTCATTCAACGGGGGTCAGACGTGCGCTTGTTCTGAGCCCGTACACCTGAAGAGTGTGCACGGAAAAGCATGCCTAACAGCACCTGATAACTGAACCAAGTTATCTTTTGAGCCAATACTGTCAAAACACAACAAGGTTTATGTGTAGACCCAGTTGATTATGTCTAAAAGGAAAGTAAACAGCCCAGACAAACGGGTGCACGCCTGTATATTAGAAACGCGCACAGGTCTTAAAGGGACAGAACTAAATATGCCGCCGACTGTAATTAAAGGGATAGTTCGCCCTAAAAATTGTATTTCTGTCATTATATTTACTCACTCACATGTTGTCCCAAACCTGTATTAATTTCTTTCTTGTGCTGAACACAAAATAAGGTATTTTGAAGAACTTGGGTAATCCAAACAGTTGCTGGTCCACATTGACTTTGATATAAATAAATAAATAAATACTATGTAAGTCACTGAGGACCAGCAACTGTTTGGTTTTCCACCTTCTTTAAAATATAATTTATGTTCAGCAGAAGAAAGAAACTCACTCAGGTTTAAAACTAAACCCAAGTGAGTAAATTATGGTATAATATAAAACACTATGACAGAATCGACAGAATTATTATTTAATGCTAACACAAAACACAAAGAAAAAATAACTCGCTACTTTTGACAGAAATAATACAGCTGCTTTAATATGAATCAATCTATACAGTGTTTTATTTTTATATTTGTTCATTCAATTTCTTGAATTCTCCTGCTAAATATGCCTGTTGTACCAGGAAATAAAGCACTGTTTGTTTTATTTGTATATTATGTGTATTTGTAATGTGTATATTTTGTTCTTATTTTTAATAACAAAGATAAAATAATGACAAAGATCCTCCACTTTGGTCTAAATATCCACCATACTTTTTGTATATTTTGTAACCTTGAAAGGATTTGTCTTTGTAATAGGGAAATTATTTTGGCTGCTCTGCTCAGACACAATAGTAAAATCAACATGACAAAGAATCGTGAAATTGTGATATTTATTAAAAAAAATAGTGATATTATATTTTTGCCATATCGCCCACCCCTACTTTGACTGTTAGAATAACACTTTAAAGAAACATTTGTTATAATTAATTAACAGCATTGACATTATTATAGCACTTATACATGTAGGTCAATAGTTATTTATAAATTATAAATATAAGCTACTAATATATGTTTAGTATGTTAACATTATGCAAGGTTATAACATTATAACAAGATTAAGAACATTATAACCAAGATTAATAAATACTATATATATGATGATCAATCACTTTGAATTTTTTTTCAGTTCACTTATTTTTTGAGTTATTTTCTGGTTATTTGTCCCCTGTGGTATCGATTTAGTATTGATACCGAGGTATTACATTCTGGTATCGTACCGAAGCCAAAATTATGGTATCGAGCCATCCCTATCATCTATAGAGAGTATTTGGTGCATTATTAAGCAAAAAATATGTCAAAGACAACCACAAACTCTTCAGCATGTAGGAATCCTACATTAGGCACAACATTTCAACAGCAAAACTCCAGAAACTCATGACCTCGATGCCCAGACATCTTCAAACTGTTTTGTATAGAAGAGGAGATGCTACACCATAGCAAACATGCCCCCATCCCAAATATTTTGAGACCTGTAGCAGGCATCAAATTTGAAACAAGCTCATTTTGTGCATAACATTTCTCAGTTTAAACATTTGTTATGTTATCTATGTTCTATTGTGAATAAAATATTGGCTCATGTGATTTGAAAGTCTTAGTTTTCATTTTATTCAAATTTAAAAAAAGGTCCCAACATTACTGGAATCCGGGTTGTATTGGGTCATTTTCATCACTGAACATGAGCTATATTTTCATTTTTTTGTATGTCTCTCGCTCCTGCAGGTCCTCTGGAGGTGCTGCACCGCACTGTGGACAGCGGCAATCTCTCAGAGATTTGTGGATTACCACAGACAAAGAGTACCAGAGGGATCCGGGTCACAAAAGGAGCGTGTATCTTTTATAGGACAGAGACAAAAAGGACATCACTCATCTTTTGTTCAACTCCTCTCTCTTCAGGAGTCACTCAGCCCAACGGTGGGAGTTTGTGCAAAAGAGCCATCAATCTTTCATCTATTTTGATAACAAAACAGAAAAAAGTGTAAAAAACAATGTTGATTTAGAAAAGGGTAAGGAAAACACAATGTGTTCTTTTATGCACGTAATGACAAAATCTTATTTTTAAAATGAGTCTTTTGTTTGTAAAATATGCAACTTTTTTAAGATTTGTTCTTTTTTTGTTCAGTCAGCAGCAGTAAGATATTTTTTACAGATTAATATGCAAACAGTGCATTTTTTTTGTCCTGTTTTTAAATTTGTTGTTCGATATTTAGGTGCTTTGGTGAAAAAAACATTTAAAGCCACTTCTTCATGCAGCACCATTTTAAGAATGTTCCAAGACATCGTGATGAAATCACTCTCATTCAATCTCTACTCCTCTGAACGCAACAGACAATCATTAACTTATTATTTATCACAAAGTGTGGTGCATAGCAAGGCAATAAAGCTTTGTCTGTGAAGCTCACTTAAGATATTAGATGCAGAATTCCCCAGTTATGTGCTTTTTCTTTTGAATTAGTACTGAAAATGAATCTGAATTTTATAAAAATTCATTTTAAATCTAATCTAAATCTAACCTGTGAAACAGTTTGTGCCTAACATTAGTGTTCAGGATCAATTCCTGTTTATTTAAAATGGGAAATTATTCTAAAATTATCTTGATACTGTAGATAAAATGAGAGACGGGACTGATTTAGTATGTCAGGTTTCTGAAAGCCGGTTTGTTTATATGTGCATGGTAATGTACGTAGTGTTTCGTACATATGGGTTTCATTGGCTTACAGTACAGGAGTCTCGAGGAAGTGACTTTAAGTGGTTTGTTAATATCAAAAACAGTTCATAAAAGTGATGATAACACACGATTTGATGAAGTTGCGGTAACTCTTCTTCATGCTGTAGTTAAGCAGATATGTGTCATATCGGGTTGAATCCATCAAACACATGCAGTAGGAGAATATAATCATGAAAAGGGAAGAAAATCAATTCATTTGGTTTTTATGTGTTATGCAGTTTTTATATCAATTTTGTAGATTATGAACAAATAGTAACATAGTGTACCTTTTCATTTTTTCTGTCTTTCTTAACTTTCTAAAATGAAGTTTATTTTTACTACCGTATTGACTTTTTTTTTCTTTATTAAAAGTAATAGCTCACCCAAAGAAACAAAAATGTGCTGAAAGATGTAGATTTTGAGAAATGTAGCATTACTTGCAGTCAATGGGTGCCGTCAGAATGTGTCCAAACAGCTGATAAAACATCACAATAAACCACAAGTAATCCAGTTCATCAATAAACATCTTGTGAAGAGAAAAACTACGTTTGTAAAAAACGAATCTATCAACTACAAACCGTTGCTTCCGGCTGAAGTCCATAATATTGCTTTCTCCAGTTAAAATCTAATATAAACAAGAACAGAAATCTGCACAGATCGATCACCATTTACAAGGAACCCGTCCAAACCAGCTCTAACCTAATATGTGGGTGGATTTGAATGTAAAAGGAAAACAGGGTGGACTTTTTTACTGGAAGGAAGTGTTATTAAACATGATGGACTGCTATTTTGGCCGGAAGCATTGGTTTGAAGTTAAAAAAATGTTTTAATGATGGTTTTGTTTTAGCTTTTGTCTTCTCAAGCTGTTAACTGATGGACTGAAGTGGTGTAGATTATTGTGATGTTTGTATCAGACTCTCATTCTGACGGCACCCATTCACTGCAGAGCATGCGTTGCTGAGACACATTTATCCAAATCTGTTCCCATGAAGAAACATGCTCATCTACATCTTAGCTGGCCTGAGGCCGGTGTTATTTTTAGGATGTTTTGTAGAACAAGACCAAAAAGCCGTTCAGCACTGATGTTTTGCAGTGTGTCCTCATCAGGTTGTGTGTTATCGTGGCTTTGGTTCTGTACAGTGCAGAGCTTTTCTGGGGTTATACATGAGACATGTATAGCAGGAAAACTATTCTATGGATCAGACGTTAGGATCAAGGACAGAAGCAGTTCTTCAGCACGTGTAGTCGCTTTCTTCCTTCATGCTGCTGGTTTTTATGATCTTTTTACTGATGGGTTTTGTTTAATAAGCTGTAGTGTTTGGGCAAAGCTTTACTTTCTGAACACTTTTGAGATTATGAATTCATTTGGTCGTGTGTATTGGTTGCTGTTCCTTTTTAAATCTCAGATTAATAGGATATGTTTTTGATATGTTTGTGTGCAAAGGAAAGACATTTTCCTGAGTTTCGTTTATATTATTTACTTAAAATGCATGTCTTGGTCAATCATGATGCACTTCTAAAATAATTTGAATATCCAAAATGAAACTTTTTGATATCATTAATGGAAAACATCTCAGTGTTCACTCATGGGTTGTTTTTGTACGCTAAAACACACTAATATATGTTATAAATGTCTTCAAAATAAAGGTGCTTCACGATACCATAGAAGAACCTTTTTTGTCTAAATGGTTCCATAAAGAACCTTCTTCAGATTATAAAAACGTAAGAAAGAGTGGTTCTTTGACTGAATGGTTCTTTGTGGAATCACGTTTTAAGCACCTTTATTGTTTAAAGTGTAGAATGATTTTCTTCTATAGGACAGAAACACAAGGGCTCATATTAGAACACTAAAGACACATTGTTACTTCCTTCCTTTGAGGGCTTCCTCTTGGTGCATTTGATGAATGTAAAGCCATGACATTGATCTGAAAACTATCAAATGGTTTTCATTAAGAGACTCTTCTCCGTCCATAAAGGCTGCTAGCCTGATTCCCTTCTAGGATAGTTTGACCTTACATTCAAAGAAGTTGTGTTATTGGAACGGATCAATACCTCTTCCACTCGGGCTGAAATTCAAACCATTGGCAGTCATTGAAATCTTTGTGATCCCAAAGAATGGATTCGTTCCGGCTACCAAAGATAGCTATGCCACCAAGAGACAACATGCTTATACAGTCACAATTGTTTCCTATTGAAAACTGTACTTATAATAAATCCATGCGAGTGATTACGGAGCTGATGAGTTTGTTGGTTACGGCAAAGGAAAAGTTATTCCTTTTACAGAATCACCTTTTTCCATTACTTTGACTTCTCATCCTTTGCCCACCCTTTCGCTGTGATTTTACTGTTGATGTTTTAAGTCAAATCTTCTGCTAAAGTTATTTCTCAAGTTATACCATGCAGCTCACCTCATGAAGGAAAATGGGATTTATTTTGGTTATTAAACTGATTAATCGTTTCATCCATTACTAACACAAAACATTAAACATGGTTTTGAAACTATGAAATGATGTGTTAGTTTTTATTCCGATTTATTTCATATATATCTAAATTATTATCAGTTATCTACCCTTCTCAACAGCTGGGATGATGCTGAATGTGAAAGTCATCAATCAGTTCAGATTTTCAGAGAAGAGCTGCTAATTGTTAAAACAGCTCATTTCATAGTTTCAAAATGTATTGCTGCTAACATGTGTTGAAGCTGTTCACTAGATGAAGCCATAAACTACAGAACCGGTCAAAGTTATTGTAGCGAAGCTTTCAGAAATGACTGTTTAGTTGTACTGGGTCGGTATGTGTAGAGATGGGAAGTTGTGTTTGTGATGCTGATGTTGTGATTATTGAACAAATGGCGTGTCTCTTGAACAGCTTTTTTAAATATTATTTATACAATAACACATTTTGTACAGGTAGCTGAAGAAACAGTTTGGTGGTTTGTTTGCATGTTAAGCGGAGCTTCTAGCTGGAAATGTGTCTTCCTGTGCCACGGTTTCTGATTTCTGTTACTTTTTTTTATTTTTTTAAGAAAAACTATAACAGCAACAAAAAACTTGTTCTTCTGTTTTTGTTTGTGCTTATTTTTAACTGATCTCTTGAATTCCATTTTTTTAATAAAATCTTGGTTGTATTGGGTTGGTTTATTTATTTTTTCATTTATTCACAGCATTTTCATCAAAGGACATTAAAACATCAACTTTATTATTATTATTCAGATTTATTATAAATTGTGAAGACTCTTATTTTCATTCAACTTTATAATTATGCATTTATACTTAATTTGCCACAAATTCTACCACGTACGTTCTTAATCAATTTAGTTTTTCAAATTATTTTGTATCTCGGATGGAAATCTTTACTTTGTATACATGTTACACTGTAAATAATAGTAACCTGCTATTATTAGCTTACCTTTACCTTTAATAGCCCTAATTTACCCCAAACATTTTATTGGTGAAAATATATTCTTTGATTCGATGTGATATTACCCCCCCCCCCCCCCCCCATTTGCATTTGTACTATTTGCCACATTTTAAAATAAGAAAGCCGTTAAAGTCAGCAAATGTAAATATGGGAAGTTTTATTACAAAATATTTTTAACAATCTGATTGGTGAGTGCTGTTGAGTATTTGACCAGTATCAGCTGGTCAGCAGTGTTGGGGAAAGTTACTTTTAAAAGTAATGCATTACAATATTGCGTTACTCCATAAAAAAGTAACTAATTATGTTACTTTTTATGGAAAGTGATGTTTTACATTACTTTTGCGTTACTTTCACGTTACTTTTTAAATATGAGCAGGGCTTGATTGTTTGTTTTTAAGTCAAGAAGTTCTATTTATAGCAAATGTAAAAGCCCTTTCACACCAAAAAGTGTAATGAATGAATCTCAGGCTGAAGGAAGAGTAAATCACGTTTGTACAGTAGATCGCAGAAAAAGAAGGTTCAACACTCTTCAGCAATAAAAAATACAAAAAAGCACAATTGTTAGTTTATCTAAAGTAATTTTTGCTTATTAGTATGGTTGAACTGGATCATCAAAGGTCAGCAGCTAACACATTGGTTAATAAAATGAGATTAGATATATTTGTGTTGTTTAACATGTTTAATTATTGCAGGTTTGCGTCATATTCTGAGTTTTCATTTCACTGTTTTAATTAATTTTGATGAATACTGAATCTGTTTTTTGCGAGTGGGATGAATTAAAACACATTCACATTTAGTCTAGATTAGAACTACAGTAAGATCATGTTCACACAGCGCACTGTCAGTCAATAAATGGTCAAAAGTAACGTCTAGGTTATGTACGTAACGTCTAGGCTGCGTATGTAACCCCCGTTCCCTTATGGAGGGAACAGAGACATTATGTCGTGATGACATAGGGGATTTACCTGGAAGCCCCGATCATCTCTGACTTTAAGAGAAAACGCCAATAAAATTGGCTAGTGGATTTTGTATACCTGAGCCACTCCCCGTACATACAGGTATAAAAGGGCGACAGGTGCATCCACTGATTAGGTTTTACGCTGAGGAGCCGAGAACGAGTCCCTGGCAACCAGCGATGGTTCAAGATTGTGGCATGGGGACATAACGTCTCCGTTCCCTCCATCAGGGAACGGGGTTACGTACGTAACATAGACTTTCCCCATCTGTCGGTCACTACGAGTTATGTGGTGACGAGATAGGGGTCCTATGGAAAGCGCCACAAGCTGAACCCCGTTACAACCTTGTGGCATGCAGATGTTGACAAGTGAGTGCGTGACAGACAAATGTCATGCAAGAGGTTGCAACCTTCCCACCGCCCCAGCGCAAATTCGCTAACCTTGGTGCCCGCAGGGACCATTGAGTACATCGCTGCTGGAGATAGCCAAGCCGCTGTTCCTTTCCCCACGGAAATTGGAAGGGATTTCGACCTTCAGTGAAAGACGGCTTCAGGTTTTTCCTATTTGTTGTTACAGCTTGCCGTAACGGCAGGTAAGCGAGCCTTCTGGAGAAGGATGCTACGGAGGCCACATCCTGCCCGAAGGGAGGTAACATGTTGATACACTGATATGGACTGGCCCAGGCTTGGGGCAGTACTACATACGACTGGACTCTGGGGCAGATCCTACCTAGGAGTAGGGAGGAAGGCTTGCCAGCAGAACCTGACAGAAGCTCTGTCAAAGAGAAGACATGGGTTTACCGTGAGGGAAACCTTGCCATGGAGGAATACACATATGGGATTACCCGAAGGGGAATCAGGCCATACGGACACCTAGCCCAGTACAGGGGCTGACCAGAGACCCGGGCGAGCTAACACCAGTACTGGGCCTGGCGTCAGACTGCTCCGCCCAGTCTGACTGTCAGGGGTGCTTGGAGGATTCCACCAGGGTTCACCGTCCGGGGAACTGAACTGGAGGAGAAAAAAGGCACTCGTATGCCCGGGTGAGGGGGAATGGCACAGCAAGCGTGACACCGGCCAGTTCTTCCCACCCATTACCTATTACCCAACACACGGGAAGAAACTGACTAACGTGGAGATTGTAGAATCTTGCAAAGGTGTTGCAAAACGCCTGGAGGTCCCCGACCCGTTTGATGGAAGTGAGCGCGGTCAGGAGCGCTGTCTTAAGAGACAGGAACTTCAGCTCGACTGAGTCCAGTGGCTCAAAGGGACCCCTCTGAAGTCCAGCCAGGATGATAGAGAGGTCCCAAGAGGGCACAAGGGGTGACCTGGAGGGATTCATCCACCTGCATCGTGGTAAGCCGCGATAACGGCCACATACACTTTCAAGGTGGAGGGTAACAGCCTACGCTCCAACCTTTCTTGCAGGAAAGAAAGCACTACTCCAATCGTGCATCTTCGGGGGTCTTCTCGGTGAGAAGAACACCAGTTCGCGATCAGACTCCATTTTAGTGCAAAGGTTTGCCTTGTTGAAGGAGCTCTAGCCTGAATGATGGTCTCTACCACTACCGGTGGTAGACCGCTCAAGTCTGCCATGTCCCGTCCAGGAGCCACACATGGAGGTTCCATAGATCTGGACATTTGGTGCCGAGCCCCTGAGAGAGGATGTCCTTCCTCTGAGGAATGCGCCAGGAAGGTGCTGTCGTGAGGGAAATTAGTTCGGGAAACCAGGTCCAGGTGGGCCAATGGGGCACAACCAGCAGGACCTGCTCCTCGTCCTCCCTGAGCTTGCACAGTGTCTGTGCGATTAGGCTCACTGCTCTAGGTAGTTGATGTGCCAAAGCAGTCGGGGCCCTGTCCAGAGCCCCGAGGCTGCCTGCCCGTTGCATGTAGCGCCCCAGCCCGTGCTGGAGGCATCTGTTGTGACAACAGTATGCCGGGAAACTTGTTCTAGGGGCAACCGGCCCGTCCAGGGGCTGAGGGAGCGGCAACACTGCTGGGTGATACCCACTCGCAGTGTACCGCGGTGCCATGTCCACCTTGGGACCCGGGAGTGTAGCCAGTGCTGAAGTGGTCTCATATGAAGCAATCAGAGTGGTGTGACTGCAGCTGCGGATGCCATATGCCCCAGGAGCCTCTGAAACTGTTTCAGTGGTACCACATTCCTGCCTCTGATGGAACTCAGACACGTTCAGCACTGCTTGGGAACGTTCCTCCGTGAGGCATGCCATCATACTCACCGAGTCTAACTCCACACCGAGAAAAGAGATTCTCTGCACAGGGGAGAGCTTGCTCTTTTCCCAGTTGACCCGAAGCCCCAACTGGCTGAGGTGCCGAAGCACCAAGTCCCTTGGGGAGACAGGGAGAGCCCGAAGGGGAGGACCCTGTACTGCCATGCCCGACCTTCGAATGCAAACCGTAGGAACGGTCTGTGCCGCAAAAGGATCGAAACATAAAAGTAAGCATCCTTCAGGTCGATCGCTGCAAACCAATCCTGGGGCTGGATGCATTTGATAATGCGCCTGCGCGTCTTGAACAGGAGCTTGTGTAGAGCCTGGTTCAAGACTCGCAGATCCAGGATTGGTCGAAGACCACCACCTTTCTTGGGTACGATGAAGTAAGGGCTGTAAAACCCCTGCCTCATCTCGGCTAGAGGGACCGGCTCGATTGCATCCTTTGCCAGGAGGACAGCAATCCCCTCGCGCAAGACAGGGGCATTCCGGAATGCTACCAACGTCTCGAGAACGGCGTTGAACTTGGGAGGTCGCCTGGCGAACTGAATCGCGCAGCCGAGTTGAATTGTGCGCGTGAGCCTACGAAACAGGCTGGGCAGCGTGAGCCATGCCTCCAGATGCTGTGCAAGCGGATCCAACGGCACAATCGACATACCTGTGGTGGTGCAGCGAAAAGGAGTAAGGGTGGATGGTATAGAAGGCGGTGTGTTATGAGGCATCCTCACCAAACTCTCTGTGTCCCAAACGGGCAGAGGTGTGTGGGGAGGAATATCGTCCCCGAACCATACTCTTGGCTGCTGGCAAAATGGGTCGTGGGCGAGAGTGAGGAAGCAGGGCGTCGCACACTGTCGTCCCATGGACCTGAGAACCCGGAGGAAAAACCCGGAGTCCTGAGAGGGACTCCGCTGATCACACCGTTATGACAACCAGGAACAAATAAGAGATGAAAGGCTTGTGGAGATCAGCACACTTCTCATCCACTCGGCTCCGAAGCAAAAATCTAATCAGTGGATGCACCTGTCGCCCTTTTATACGCGTATGCACAGGGAGTGGCTCAGCTATGCAAAATCCTAGCCAATTTTATTGCCGTTTTCTCTTAAGTCAGAGATGATCGGGGCTTCCAGGTAAATCCCCTATATTGTCACGACATAACTCATAGTGACCGACAGATAGGGAACTTTTTTGACAAAGTAACTCAAATATTTTCTAGTAAATTATTAAATTAAAAAGTAATGCATTAATTTGCTAGTTACTTGAAAAAAGTAATATTATTACATAACTCGCGTTACTTGTAATGCGTTATCTCCAACACTGATGGTCAGTACTCACCATTTGTCTCCCATTCTGGACATGCAGCATTTCTCCGAGTGAGCGTCACGGCAGCTCGGCAAGTCCTTCTGACATTGGTCGCTGGCTCTGGACACTTTGTAGTGGTTAAACAAGATGTTATTTGTTTTTGTTACATCTAAATTTTGGTCTCACGAATCAATCAGTTTGGTGATCCAGCAGATATCTGAAGGATATCTTTAGTGCAGACAGTAGAGGGAGGCAAGGGACTGTCTTTATAAGTGAGTTGTTCCCAGCCATGTGCTGGAACACTGCACATTTTGCATGTTACATGAATGTTTTGAATCAAACACACTTGGTTTACATCATCAGTCTGTTAGTAAAGACTGCAACGTCTGAAAAAGACAAAGGAGGAATGAAAAGGGAGGGGGGTGTAGGGGGGCTCCAGGAACGAGCAACCAAGTTAACGAAAACAAGGAAATGATGGGACCTTTGCATACCACTTCACACAGCTCAACAGACACACAATGCAAGGGTGAAACATATTATTTTCTTCACAAAGATTAATGCATGGGCCAGCACTGACGCTGTCATGTATTTGTTTACACTTGTATATATCTTCTGTTGGCTACATCAAGCATTTACAGACACTCCTTGAACAGTACCTTGAGGAATCTCAAGTTGTGTGACTCTGCAATGGCTCCCCATTAAACATCATATAGATTTAAAAATCTTGTTAATTACTTATAAAGCCCTGAATGGTTTAGCTCCTCAGTTCTTGAGCGATCTCTTATCCCATTATAGTCCTCCACGTCCGCTAAAATCTCAAATCTCTTTAACCTGGCGTTCACGTAACACACTAATACAAGTGTTATTATTACACTAATACTAATATTCAAATCCATTAAAGGATTGTTAGACTGCATTAATTAGGTCAACAGGAACCGGGAACACTTCCCATAAAACACAATGTACTTGTTACATCGTAAGAAGATTGACATCTACGCTAATATTAGTCTTTTTCTTTCTTATTCTGAGGTCACCATAGCCGCCCGCTCCGGTCCTTATCCAGCCCAGATGAACACTGCAGTCAACAGATCCAGTCCGTATCCAGATCAGATGGTGGATCAGCACCTAGAGACGACCTCTACAGCTCTGAACGTCAGCGAAGTCCAGGACACCTAGACGAGCCCCAGAGACAGATCTCCAGTGAGGGCAGTTGGAACAAACTGCTGGTTTGTCTTGCCAGAGGGAAACTGGCCCCCCGACTGAGCCTGGTTTCTCCCAAGGTTTTTTTCTCCGTTCTGTCACCGATGGAGTTTTGGTTCCTTGCCGTTGTCGCCTCTGGCTTGCTTAGTTGGGGACACTTTATTTCCAGCGATATCATTGACTTGATTGCACAGATACTATTTAAACTGAACTGAGCTGGATGATGACATCACTGAATTCAATAATACAAATTTAACTGAAAATTGAGTGTTAAATCTTGTCATTTTACATTAGTGATAAACTATTTTCCTATTTTGATATTGTGCAGTTCTTTTGTTACAATTTGTATTGTTAAAAGCAATATATAAATAAAGGTGACTTGAATTGACTCCAAGAATCAAGCTCAAGGCAGGCCTGCAGTTACAGGGCTATATTCCTATAACAATAATGCATACTAAATTCCTGCAAAAGCATCACAGAATGCTTTGTTCACTCTTCATTGCCACATTTAAGAAGCAACACTATGTAGTCAGGGAAGGACACCAACCCTCTCCTGCCCGTTCATAAGAAAGTGCTTGTTTTTGATCAGCTGTTTGTTTCAAAATAATCATTTTATTGGCATTAAAGAAAATGTAGCTATGCTTGAATACATTTCCAAAATGTGTAGTATACAACTATAGCACACTCTTTTAAATGTTATATTCAAGAATTTGATGCACTTGACCTGGGCTGGCTATCATTTAATTTTAGAAGGACAGACAAAACCACTACTGCCAGCTGAACAACGCTGTGATCATTTTGGGTATGTTGAGTCAGTCTGTGATCTCCACCCCGACTTTGCCTGTCTAGGCAGTCATTCAACACCCTAATGGCGTACTGGAGACAGTAATGTTACTGTTTTGGTTGGCAAGTATTAATAGTGTGTCGTGGCCAGTGCCTACGCCATACCATACTCCAAAGTACACAGAGCCATCCACAGTGTCAGCAGGAGAATACTTGGCATCATGAGAATGGTAAACTTTCTTCCTTCTGCTTTGGGCAATGCAGTTGCCAGGCTGGCTGGGTCTGCTACATTCTACATGCATTCATTCAACTTTCAGTTCAATCTGTGACCATACAGATTCTGGATGTGTTCATTCCCACAACCTACTAATGCATCAGCAGGATTTACTAATTGATTTTCTAATTTTAACTAAATAATGGGCACAGTTTAATAATTCACTCCTTTGTCTTAAGAAAATTGTGAGTAAGTTTTACTGCTTGTTACCTCATTTTAATCAAATCATGAGTAAGTTTTACTAAATCCTATCCGCAATTTGAAAAACCCATCAAACATTACTTGGTTTCTCATCTCATGTCAGCCTGGTCTCATTGTTTTATGTAAGTATTAGTATGTATCATATACAATTATCTACATTTTGATTGATGCTGAAACATACAATTTGAACGTACTGAAACATAAACCTTGTTACATCACCTGAAAAACAGCATGTCGCAATCTGTGACAAGTCAGGTGAGAGCCAATAAGCATTTGATTTCACTGTAAAAACCTGTCGTAAAGCTCCTTGAAGCAGAAAAGTTTAAATTTGCAACGAGCACGGGTTTTGATGCTTATAAGAATCAGAATCAGAATGAGCTTTATTGCCAGGTATGTTTACACATACAAGGAATTTGTTTTCGTGACAGAAGCTACCACATTGCAACAGAGTGACCGTGACAGAACAAAAACAGATAATATAAAGAACAAGTAAATAAGGAATAACAATATTCAAATTGACTATTGTATGTATAGGTATAAGACAGTGGGCTGTTTTGTATGTACAGGTATATTATGTGCAATTCAAATGTAGACTAAGTATGTGTGTTATATAAATAAGTGTATAAATAGTGTGTGTTCCGTGTTTAGTGTCAAGTGTTCATGGGATGGATTGCCTGAGTGAAGAAACTGAGTGAAGAGAGTTTTTGTGTCTGGTCGTTCTGGTGCTCAGAGCTCTGTAGCGTCGACAAGACGGTAACAGTTTAAAGAGGAAGTGTGCTGGATGTGAGGGGTCCAGAGTGATTTTGTCAGCCCTTTTGCTCATTCTGGATGAGTACAGTTCTTAGAGAGTGTGGAGGGTTATACCAATGATTTGTTCAGCAGTCCGGTCTACCCTCCGTGGTCTTCTGAGGTCAGATTTGGTAGCTGAGCTGAACCAGACAGTTATTGAAGTGCAGAGGATGGATTCAATGATGGAAGAGTAGAACTTAATCAACAGCTCCTGTGGCAGGTTGAACTTCCTCAGCTGGCGAAGGAAGCACAGCCTCTGCTGGGCCTTTTTCACCATGGACTCAATGTGATTCTCCCACTTCAGGTCCTGAGAAATTGTGGGGCCAAGAAATATGAATGACTCCACTGCCATTACAGTGCTGTTCTTGATGGTAAGTGGGGGGGAGAGCAGGGGGGTTTCTCCTGAAGTCCACGATCATCTCCACTGTTTTGAGCGTGTTCAGCTCCAGGTTGTTAAGACTGAACCAGACAGCCAGCTCCTTAACCTCCTGTCTGTAAGCAGACTCGTCACCATCCTGAGTGAGGTAGATCAGTGAGGTATCATCTGCAAACTTCAGGAGTTTGACGGAGGGGTCTTTAGATGTGCAGTAGATCGTGTAGTGAAAGAAGAGCAGTGGGGAGAGAATACAGCCCTGAGGAGCTCCCGCGCTGATTGTACAGATGCTGGATGATAATTTTTCCTGCCTCACTAGCTGCTGCCTGTCTGTCAGAAAGCTGTTGATCCACTGACAGATGGAGGTGGGCACAGAGAGCTGAGGTAGTTTGGGCAGGATGAGGTTTGGGATGAGAGTGTTAAAGGCAGAGCTGAAGTCCACAAACAGGATCATTACATAAGTCCCTGGTCTGTCTAGATGTTGCAGAACATAATGCAGTCCCATGTTGACTGCATCGTCCACAGACCTATTTGCTCTGTAGGCAAACTGAAGAGGATCCAGCGAGGGTCCAATGATGTCTTTCAGGTGGGCCAGCACCCGTTTTTTAAATGATTTCAATTTTCATGACCACAGAGGTTAGAGCCACAGGCCTGTAGTCATTTAGTCCTGTAATTTTGGATTTCTTTGGGACGGGGATGATGGTGGAGCGTTTTTATTGCATGAGGTGACTTTGCACAGCTCCAGTGATCTGTTGAAGATCTTTGTAAAGATGGTTGCTGCTGAGGATGGAGATGAGGATCGCTGAATAAAAGCTTGAGTTTTGGTCTGTTCCTCGTGTTATCATTTTATATTAAGTAAATGAGTAAACTGTTACATAAATGCGATGAAATCATAATGCCACTGATCTGACAAATGAGTACAATATAATCAAAATATTCATGCCACGATTTCAATATTTATAAGGATTGATTTGTAAGTCTGTTCATAGGTAAATCATTTGTTTTATATATTGTCAGTACATCAGTATTACATGTTTAGCTGCTGTTAATGCACAAATATTGTACATTTCAGTGTCTATGCAAATGTAAGTAAATGCACTTTAAATAAAATACATATGAATACACATAAGATCAAGTTGGTCAGGTATGAAGACAATGCACTAAAACAAACTTCTTTTAATATGCGATGTGCTTTATGTATATGTCGGTCATTGTTTAGATGGGCATAAAAGACTAAATTACATGTGCTCATCATATAAAGTGATTGTATCTCTTCACAAGGCTTGGGATTAATTGACTCTAATTATCTAATTATAATCTCAATAGTCTGTGCTCTAACCAACAATTATTGTCCATTATGTTAGTAATTCGGTAATACATATCATCCAGGCCGTACTATGAGATAAATGCCTTAGGAAAATAAAACACACTGAGTTACTCACGAGCACAATGCTGTATATATTATTGTCAGGGTTTGGGTGATAGAGGACTCAGATGCAGATTACGAGAGAGGGAGAAACTTTTATTCTCGCCACAAAACACAAAAATAACATAAACAATATGTAACTGCTGCTAGGAAGCGGAGATTCCAGAGCCAGCCGGCAGAATCTGCGGACCACAGAAGCTGCCGGATCTCCGTGCTACGAATCCTGCAGCACAAGGGAACAGAGGGTAAGAGAGTGATGCGTGCAATCAAAACACAGAACACGAGCAAGGACAAAACAATCTACTCACAACGAGGAGTAGAACACAGGGACATATAAGGCAAAGGGGAGATGAGCGACAGGTGGGGGAGAATCAGCTTGTGATCCGTGCACTCCTGCTGTACGATGGGCACTGATTACCCAGACCACGAGCTGCCGAACATGACAGGACAACAAGTGGAGCCGAAAAGGCACCCTGAACCATGATAGTACCCCCCCACCTCAGGAACTCCTCCCAGAGGACTCATGACCATGACGCTAATGGAACTGATCAATGAGAGCCCGTTCCAGAATGTCGCGAACCGGAATTCAGCATCTCTTCTCCGGACCATAACCCTCCCAGTCTACCAGGTCTTGATAACCTCTGCCCCTACGCCTCACATCATTGAGCCGCTGCACCGAATGGGCTGGCGACTCTTCTATGAGTCTGGGA
Organism: Oxygymnocypris stewartii; assembly: GCA_003573665.1. NCBI lineage: Eukaryota > Metazoa > Chordata > Actinopteri > Cypriniformes > Cyprinidae > Oxygymnocypris > Oxygymnocypris stewartii. The sequence goes on along the minus strand of QVTF01022405.1, from coordinate 79,688 downwards.
GGCGGAGGGGCAGAGATCAGGGGCTGAAGGGAGGAGTGAAAGACAGTCTTGATCTTGGAAACATGAAAAACCGGGTGGATCTTATTAAATTGTGGGGTTAATTTGAGCCGGACCGTCACCGGACTGAGCACCTTAGCCACAACAAACTGTCCAATAAATTTGGGTCCCAGTTTACGTGCGGGAAGTCTGAAGTTAATTGAAGACCTTCTGAACGCACACGTAAAGTGGAGGCTTGGTACAATGACGGTCCGCCAACGCCTTGTTCCTCTCGCCAGTCCGAGTGAGGGCTTCTCTGGCGATCCTCCAAGTACGGAGGCATCTCTGAAAAAATGCATGCGCGGATGAAACAACGGTATCGGATTCTTGAGAGGGGAATAAGCGTGGCTGGTAGCCTAAACAGCACTGGAAGGGAGATAAACCCGTAGACGAGACAGGGAGGGAGTTATGCGCATACTCGACCATGGTTAACCTGGAACTCCAAGATGATGGGTCAGCAGACGCCACACAGTGCAGAACCCTCTCCAAATCCTGGTTGGCCCGCTCAGCCTGACCATTAGTCTGTGGGTGATATCCGGGGACACAAACTGGGGACCCCTGTCAGAGACCACATCCACATCCAAGTCTTTTGCCTTGGCGGGATCCATTCGGATACCTTCGGGCGAAAGAATAAAACCCAGGAACGGAACCGACCGTGGATGAAATATGAATGCGGAAAACGTGGTCCAAGACAATAATTGCTGTCTCCCTCGCTGAAGGCAATTTGGGGAGGGGAATAGATTCTTAGAGCCTGGGCGATAAGAAATGGTAAACCTGAAACATCCAAAAAATAATGCCCAGCGAGCCTGCCTGGAGTTTAATCTTTTGGCGGTGCAGATGTATTACAAGTTTTTATGGTCAATCCAAACAAAAAACGGTAACCCCGTCTGAAAATGATCTTTTCGACAAAACTACCCCAACCCCCGCCTCGGATGCATCCACCTCCACAATGAACTGTCAAGACGGGTCCAGGGTATTTAAAATGGGAGCCGAAAATAAACCGGCTCTTCAGAATCTCAAACGCAGTCTGGGCCTGCGGCGACCAACAGAATCGTTTCTTCGTGGAGGTGAAATCCGTCAGAGGAAGGGCGACCTGAATAAAGTTCCGAATTAACTGCCTGTAAAAATTGGCAAACCCCAGAAAACGCTGGACCGCTCTGCGACTGTCTGGGGTGGGCCGATTCGCAACAGCTTTTGCCTTGGCGGGATCCATTCGGATACCTTCGGGCGAGAGAATAAAACCCAGGAACGGAACCGACCGTGCATGAAACTGACACTTCTCCACCTTGGCGCCTGGAGCACTGGACATGATCACACTTGTTCTGGGAGAAGACCAGGATGTCATCGAGGTAGACAAAAACAAATCAATCGACCATGTCTCGGAACACATCATTGACGAGTGCCTTCCATTCGTCCCCCTCCCTAATCCGAACTATGTGATAAGCACTGCGGAGGTACAACTTCGTAAAGATGGTTGCCCCCTGCAAGAGCTCAAAGGCAGAGGACATCAACGGCAAAGGATAACGATTCTTTACCGTGATACCCAGTGTATAGTCTATACAGAGGCGCAACAAACCATCCTTCTTCTCCATGAAGAAGAACCCCGCCCCAGCTGGAGATGAAGGGTGACGGATGATGCCTGCTACCAGAGAATCGCGAATACACCTCTCCATGGCCTCCCTCTCCGTTCTGGACAGAGAGTAAAGGTGCCCCTTAGGTAGGGAAGTGCCCGGAAGCGGGTCCATCGCACAGTCGTACGGGTGGTGCAGAAGCAGAGATGAAGCTCTGGACATACTGAACACCCCTCTCAAGTCATGCTAAGCCTCCGGTACACCCACCAGGCTCACTGCCTCCTCCTGCAACACAGAACAAGACATGACTGGGGAAAATGCAGCACCCAAACATTGGGCAATCTTGGTGAGTGGGCTGCCAAAAAGGGTCCTAGCTGAGATGGGTACAGTCAAGGCAATGGACGAAATCCCCAGGTGTGTGGCCAACCCAGAATCCATAAAATTGCCCTCCGCTCCGGAGTCGATTAATGCTGAGACCTGGAAAGCGGCCCCACCAACCCGTACTGAGGCTCGATACTTGGAATGGCCAGTAGATGGCAGTCGAGTCGAAGTGATGCTCACCATGTGCTCCCCCTTGCGTGATGATCGTCGTCCCGCTATGGGGCACGTAGCTGCCATATGCCCGCCTCACCGCAGTACAGGCACAGCTGATTGGCCAGGCGACGGCGTCGCTCCCCCGCCGTCAGACGTGCTCCTCCGACCTGCATGGGCTCCTCCTCCGGAAAGACGAGGCGTTGAGACCGTGTCTCACAAGCATGCACTGACTCGGCACCCGTGATGCGCTCGTGGGGAAATCCCCCTCTTCGGTGCCGGGAACGGAGAGAAATCCGGTCATCGACCCTGAGAGCGAGGTTGAATCCAAGCCTGCTGGAAGCACCAGGGAATAGATTTCGTCCTTAACCGGCTCAGCCAGGCCGTGGAGAAAGTGATCCCAGAGTGCCTTCTTGTTCCAGCCACAGGATACGGCAAGCGTGTGGAACTCGATGGAGTAGGAGGACACGGACTGCTCGCCTTGGTGAAGCACCGACAAGGCTCGTGCCACCTCAATTCCCCGAGCTGAACGATCAAACTCCTTGCGCAGCTCCTACGAAAATGCCTCAAAAGACTCACACCAGGTCTGCCTGCAATCCCACATGGCTGTGCCCCACTCCCTCGCTTTCCCCACTAAGAGCGTGATGATGCACACCACCCTGGATTGCTCCGTGGTAAAACAGGAAGGCTAGAGGGCAAAAATTAGTGAGTATTGGGACAGAAATGACTGACAGGAGTTGGATTCATCCGAGTATGGAGTGGGTGGATTAAGCCGTGGTTCCGCGTGGTGAGGATCCACACCTTCAGGGCCCGGGGCTGATGTGGAAGCCTAATCTGCGGAAGGGCTGACCTGCAGCCGGTCCAGCCGTTCCACCAGCTGGTTAAGTTGGAGCAAAATCTCTGCATAAGTGCGATGAGAAGCCGCTAGTTCTCCTTGCTGTCGACACATTAGAGCGCTCTGCTGCGAGAGGGCTCGGCGTAACTCCGTCTCCTCTACTGAATCCATGATGTGGTGAGTAGATTCTGTCAGGGTTTGGGTGATAGAGGACTCAGATGCAGATTACGAGAGAGGGAGAAGGCACCCTGAACCGTGACAATTATAAATTATTTAATATGATATTGCTAATTACTTGTATCTCTTAGTTGGTACGTTGTGTCACCCAGTGAATAAGGCACTGTTAGTGGTGCTCCACATAATTAAATCCCTTTTAAAAAACTGTCTCTTGCATTGCATAAACATGCTTATGCGGAGACTAATGTTTACTCTGAATGCTGAAGGCTGACTTGATTACCTTTGTGCAGCTCCTCTTCAGCGCTTCTCCCCTACAGCCATCCAGTGATCACAAAGAGCAAATTTCCTAATACAAATGTCCAAACATCTGCCCTCCATTGGCCCTTGGAGTGAAAGCCATGGCTAAGCACCCATCCAAGCCCTGCAGGACCACCTTGGCCATAGTGGGTAGAGCTTATTTAGAGGCTGGCAATAGATGAGTCTGGCCCGAGTCATGCTTTTAAGGAGCTGTGCACAGCAACTGACCTGGGTCTGCACGCTACTATGGGGCAGTTGTGGCCTAATGGTTAGAGAGTCGGACTCGTAACAGAAAGGTTGTGAGTTCGTGTCTCAGGTACAATAGGGTGGGGGGGGAGTGAATGTACTCTAATGGGCTCTCTTCCACCTTCAATACCACGACTGAGGTGCCATTGAGCAAGGCACAGAACACACAACACAACCCACTGCTCTGGGTGTGTGTTCACTGCTGTGTGTGTGTGTGCACTTAGGATAGCTTAAATGCAGAGCACAAATTCCGAGTGTGGGTAACCATACTTGGCCACGTGTCACGTCACTTTCACTACTAAGGCTACTGCGCAGGCAATCGGCAAGGCCACGGCCAACTCGGTGGTGCTTGTTTGAGTCAGTGGCTTATCAATGCACTGTTCCTGCCTTGTGGACTGTCTCTGGGAGAGATGGGACTGTTTTTGGGAGAGATGGGAATCCTCATTATGAATTACCTCAATGATTGGTTTGTGTAAGTAACTAACACAATTTTGGAGGCTAGAGTTCTGTCTATGAAGGTAGTCCCTTGGGTAGTCTGTGTTCTTTAACAAGCTTGTTGTTAAGTTCATGAGGGGAGCATGGGGATTGGATCCACCTCACCCTCATACTGTGCTGACCTGTGGCTTATCAACAAGACAAATCTCCTGTTGGATTTAGCATCAGTCAAGCAAGTAAGCGACTGTAAGCACTTTCAATCAGCTCTTCCTGTCTAGAATTTGGGCCTAACCACAAGTCGTCCTCAAATCAAGACAGCTATATGCCCAATGTGCTCTCTACTTCAGAGCATAGGTTATCACCCTTTTAGCTTCATCTAACTTAAGCCCGGCTCACACTGTGCTATTTTGGCCACGATTTGGTCGTCTGAGACTAATTTTGAAAATTCTAAAAGATTCCTATAATCCTATGCTAAAATCTGTAGTCTTTGATCGCTGGTTTGACATGTTCACCGACAGCAGATTAATGGCAGTTACAATCAAATTTCACCTCCAACAAAATTCTGGCAGTGTCAGAAGATTTGGCATACTATCCTGCAGTGTGACTACCCCTACAAGGAATGTCAATCTGTCTCCGTTTTTCAAGACCAGCTATGAGCAGAATTAATGCTAGATAATTATTCTATCAGCCATAAACTCCGGTGCTCCCGTCCTCCGCTCACGGAATTCATCTGATATGTTGCCTTTTCTATATGAACACTGGTTGCGCCACCGTTTTCATGTGGATGTGTAAAGCTGCATACACCATTCTTCTTAAATATGACAGTATTGCCGCCATTCATATACTTCATGATAGCTAACATTTCGGTCCGGCGTGCAATGCAGTTCCCAGCCACTGAACGTTTATGGGTTGATAATGTAAAACTCTGGACAAGTTTTCGTACATTACAATAATGTACAAGTACAACAATTAATGACAACTAAGATCCCACAGTGTGACATGATCATCATGTTCGTACAGTCTGAAAATACAATCCTAAAGGACTTTTAAAAAATCGCACAGTGTGAGCGAACTTTGCCCCATTCGTGCTCTTAGACTGTACGAAGCGCACTGTAGCCCCTTTTGGCAATCAGAGCAGCTCTTTGTTTGTGCTTCGGAAGCCACTCTAATGGGCTGTCTGTTTCGAAGCAAAGACTATCCCATTGGATATTCGATGCTATACCCCTGTCTTATGCCTCGGTGCATTTATAGTGTCCTATGGGATTGAGGACCCATTCCACCATATTTTCCACCTATCACCCTGATTCCCTGTTGGAGTGGAACACGTCTTTGTTATGTACACCCTGGACTTGTGTGGTTCATCATTATGGGCGCTCAATGGCTGGTCTCACCAAGGCTTGCATTCATTCTGTGCTTATTTATAGCACGACACTATTGGAGCCATAGCCCATAACAAGGCTATAACCATGTCCTGAACATAGGGGGGGACAATTTTATAATGAAAATCGCTGGCCGGCTTTGTGTATGTGTATGCATCAATGAAAGTGGCACATTAATATAGAACTGTAATTAAACTGATTTGGAACCTACAGTGCTCAGCGTAAATGAGTACACCCCCTTTGAAAAGTAAAAATGTAAACAATATCTCAATGAACACAAAAACATTTTCCAAAATGTTGACAAGACTAAGTTTTATATAACATCTGTTTATCTTATAACATGAAAGTAAGGTTAATAATATAACTTAGAGAACAACATTTTCAGTTTTACTCAAATTAGGGTGATGCAAAAATGAGTACACCCCACTGAAAGTCTCTGGAGCAAAGCTAAATTTTAGACTACAAATGTCTAATTTAACAAGAATTCAACCACAGGTGAGTCTAATTATTCATTACACAGGTGACAGTTGACTATAAAAGGGTGTTACTTAAAGAAAACCCCTTCCCATTTCATGCTGTCAGCAATGGCACCACATGGAAGAGAAATGTCACAAGACCTGAGAAAGAAAATAATTTATTTACACAAGAAAGGTGAAGGCTACAAGAAGATCAGCAAAGCGTTACTTATCAGTCAGAATACTGTAGCAAAAGTGGTACAAACATTTAAAAAGGATGGAACTGCAACCATCTCACAGAGACGTCCAGGTCATCCACGGAAGTTAACACCTCGTCAGGAGCGTCTTCTGATGAGAAGGGTTGAAGAAAATCAACATTCAAGTTCACAGCAGTTATCTAAAGAAGTAGAAAGCCAAACTGGGGTGACTATTTCCCGTGACACAATACGGTGTACACTGCAGAGGAATGGCATGCATGGGTGCCGTCCACGAAATAAGCCTCTCCTAAAGCCAAGGCACAAAAAAGCCCGCCTAGAGTTTGCCAGGGCCCATGCTGACAAAGATGAAGACTACTGGGACTCTATACTCTGGAGTGATGAGACCAAGATAAATGTTTTTGAAACTGATGGCTTCAAAACTGTATGGCGTCGCAAAGGTGAGGAATACAAACAAAAATGCATGGTGCCTACAGTAAAACATGGTGGTGGCAGTGTCCTTATGTGGGGCTGCATGAGTGCTGCTGGTGTCGGGGAGCTGCATTTCATTGATGGCATCATGAATTCACAAATGTACTGCTCTATACTGAAAGAGAAGATGCTACCATCACTCCGTGCCCTTGGTCGTCGTGCACTTTTCCAACATGACAATGATCCTAAACACACATCTAAGGCCACTGTTGGATTTCTGAAGAAGAACAGGGTGAAAGTGATTCAGTGGCCAAGTATGTCTCCTGATCTGAACCCAATCGAACACCTATGTGGAATTCTGAAGAGACAAGTTGAGCATCACTCTCCATCCAGCATCCAATCTCTAAAAGAGGTCATACTTGAAGAATGGAAAAAGATAGATCTGGCAAAATTTTGCCAACTTGTTCATTCCATGCCTAGAAGACTTGGTGCTGTCATTAAAAATCATGGAGGCCATACAAAGTACTAGATTTAGTAGTTTTTGTTGTGGGGTGTACTCATTTTTGCATCACCCTAATTTGAGTAAAACTGAAAAATGTGTAATCTAAGTTATATTATTAACCTTACTTTCATGTTATAAGTTAAACAGCTGTTATATTAAACTTAGTCTTGTCAACATTTTGGAAATGGTTTTTGTGTTCATTGAGATATAGTTTAAATTTTTACTTTTCAAAGGGGGTGTACTCATTTACGCTGAGCACTGTAGGTTCCAAATCAGTTTAATTACAGTTCTATATTAATGTGCCACTTTCATTGATGCATACACATACACAAAGCCGGCCAGCGATTTTCATTATAGTTTTTCACAATTTATTTGTCTTAATTCTCAAATAAATCTTTTTTTTTCGAAACAATAAGTTCAGATCTCTGAACAGTTAGTTTCTTGTTCACATCCGATTAAACATTCTTATTGATTTGAGCAAATTGCTTTGGCGCATGTGTGCAAACAGTAAGTACAATTGTCTGCAGTTTTCACAACAACTAATTGCATGTGGCTTATTGATTAAAACTGATGAGTTGATTCTCACTTAAACTGTCAAACTCTTCACAACTTCTCAATCGTTTTTCATCGTGTAAGCCATCACATTCAAAACGATCCATTCAATTATCAAAATACATTGTGTATGTTCCATAAATATCTGACATTGACATTGTTTGTAATGTCTGCTAAATTGGCAAATTACCTCTAATTGCAATACAATTTGAATCAACCATTCAACCATTTAACTAATCAAGTTTGGGAGCATATATATGTATAATATATATATCATAGACCAAAAGATCAGATGTCTCTGTTGGATGCCATGAATGCTGCATGTGAGGACATCAAAGCTGATCATTGCAGGGGATGGTGCGTCATTCAAGGATATTTTTCCCCCGGTGCATGGCACTGGAAAACATCAGATGTGATCTTGATGAAAATCTTTGGCATGACCAACAAGAGCGACAGGATGTCAGCCAAGAATAATTTTTTTCATGGATGTTATTTAGTATTTTTGTGTATTTGTGGTAACATAAGAAAGCTTTGATACTGAATCGCTACATAATATTTCTCAGTAACGAGGAGGTAGAATCGCTGTTTGAAGTGTCTAAACTCACAGCTCCATTGTTCGTAGAAAGAGACACTCAGATGCAGTAATCACACACTCATTCATCTCTCTCTCAAAATGATCACATTTCCATTGTAAAACATTTGCCTAAAATTAAATGGTTTGCAACTTCCATCTTACCTCACTGTGAAATCATGGAAATCATGCTCTGCTTCTGTAAACGATAAACCCCACCTACTTTGATTCGATTGACCATCTAAATTATTTAGAGATTGACGAGCGCTGTTAGACCGCTGAGGCAGACCAGGCTGAAAATATAACTTTTAATGTTTTTTTTTTGTCATCCTAGCAAGAGCGCTGCTTAATGACTTGCAGCAGGTCAGTGCAATAATTCAAATATATTATACAAATTTTGGCCATTTCTAAGTATGGGGGCTTGTCCCCTCTTGTCCCCCTTAATGTCTATTGTGGTAATGGCCCTGCCCCATAAGTGTGTTTTTATCCAATATCACCGTTACGTAGTGAACAGAGGAAGCGTGCGGATCCATTACGCAAAGCTTTATTCCCTGACTTGATCACGAACAGACATGGGTCAACAACAACAGCAAGGTATGGCATAGGCAAGCTAAAGAGTAATCCAAAGACAGGTGAGGGTAAACACTGGCACAGTTCATTTATTTATTTATTTTTTTGTAAGTATTATTATTAATATACAAATTAATTGTGATTATACGTGTGTACTGACATTCATCATTATTTAGTTGTTTAAGTATAATACTCCAAAAGCTGTTATGTAAAGAACTTGGGATTAGAGGAACAAATTCATGCGTTCCTCATGCCTGATGTGTTACACGCCTCACGTAGTGAACCTAATTTACTATCTGTCTATCATTCATTTCTGTGCATATCTTTTTTATAGACAGATAAAAAATCCCTTAATGAGGACAGGCTTAAATTGTAAACAGTGAAGAAGATGAAATATGTTGAACTGTCAAATACGGAATAACCTGCATGCGAAAGTTACAGTACTGCAGTTCATTGCAAAATGAATGATCTCACAATGACAAATTGTGATAATCAAATATTTTTATGACAGAGTTTCAGAATAATCAGTTATTTGAATAGTTTCACATGTTGTTACACTCAATGACTGCATAACATTTATATATATATATATATAAAATACACAGATTATTGAGCTTAATATAAACTCCACATTTGAACTTTCAACTACAGGCTGAGAGAACATTGTTATTGACACACAATTATAAATAAAATCATTTGTCATAAGCAACAAAAAAAAGCCTTACTTCACTTTTGTAGCTCCTTTGAAGCCAATAGTTCATGATTAAAGCCCAGATTTGACGGGCATTTTAAATCTTAATTTGTATTTTCAATTTTATCTTATTTTAAAATGAATCCTTGCACGTTTTGGTGCAACCAAATATATTCATCATTATTTAGTCAGTCATGTGAATGTTTTTGACTTTGACCATTGAATAACACATGAAGTGCATATTTCAGTACCTGAGAAAACATTCTTATAGAGTTGATATTTTTAAACCTAATAATAAATAAAAGGCCACATGTTGTTCTAAAAACATTGAGATTGCAGAACGGTTAGCTATCAGTAAAGTACATGACAGACATTATTACAACACAACCATGCTCATTCTCTACCATTACCAAACAACTGCAGTAGGAACGTGAACAAGTACACAATATCCAGGTAGAGACTGAGTGTTGCAAAGATATATTCTTCAGGACTTATTGCGTATTGCTTGTTTCCCATCAGCAGCTGTGTATCAAAGGCGAGAAACTGGGACAGAAGAATCGAGAGAAGATAAAGAGACACAGGTCAGTCAACGTTATATCACCTTAATCACATGATAAATAATCATGATTTAAACCCATAATCCTTTCTTGACTAATCTGCTTCTCATCTCACCATGGTAAAGACAACAGCTCCTATGCTGGCGTAGACCGCATGTAACCAGGGAACCTTTCAAAAGACAAAGCAGTTAGAAAGAGACACGTATCTATAGTTGGGCTGTTAATGCTTTTGTACAGATTAGGACTGGAATGATTATAGCTAGTATTAGGATTACAATTATCAAGAATCTAAAAACAAACATACAGTTCTCAACCTGTTAGTTAAATTAAGTGGAACGCTCAGTGAGGTGTTCAGGTGCTGTACATTTATGTTGACTTGAGAAAAGCTACGGCCATCAAACTTTCAAAATAGGCTAGCAACGTGAAAGCATTGCTATTGATTTGTCCGTAACACTTTTGTTTAAGGACCAATTTTCACTATAAACTAGTTGCTTATTAGCATGCATATTACTAGCATATTGGCTGTTTATTTGTACTTAAGCACATATTCTGAATGAACATATTCTACATCCCTAATCCTACCCAATACCTAAACTTAACAACTACCACACTAATATTAATAAGCAGTACTTAGGAGTTTATTGAGGAAAAAGTCAGTTAACAGTGAGAATTAGAACTTAAAATAAACTGTAGTAAAATAGACAGCATGTCCTTAAAACCTTCAAATACTGAGCTTTTCAAAACTACTTTAAACGTTCTGGTCAGGCTTTCTCAAGGCAACGTCAAAGTTTGTCTTGACAATTTTTTTTTTTTTAATCTATTTTACTTTTGTACATTTTTGGATACTTACATAGCCAAAGGGAACCACACATCCCATAACAATAGCACAGAAAAACATGACCATACACAGAATGAAGAGAAGACCTTGGAAAGAGGTGATGTCAATCTAGAGAGTCAAGAAAATAAATGTATGTGTGTATATATCATTGGAGACACCGATATGATCAAATATGCTGATGTTCACTAAAGAAGTGTATCAGTATTTATAGTTAGAATAATTCTTCCGGCATTTGCTCACCTTGCTCTGAAAGCTGAAGATGGTGACACACAGACACACTGTGGCAGTGATGCCAATGCACAGCACTACAGACTCGGTGTTGTAGAAACTGTCAGAAGTGAGAAAAGTATGTTCAGTATAAATTAAACACATATTTATATAGACTATAAAACATTTTTTTTGAAAAGCATGCACACACAACAGATGTGTCATTACCTAGAGATAAAACCCAACATGCAAGCCATGCTCAGAGTCTGTGTTTGCACAACGTCACAGAAGCATGCAAAGAGGGTAAAAAGAACATTTAAAAATCATATGTTTTATTTATATTAATGCAATGATTTTTCAAAATGACCAAATTCATACAATTCACATCTGGAAATTCTAGAAAAGTGAAATGAATCAAACTAAAGACCAACATGCACTTTACTCAGGCTGAGGGACCGTTTTAATCATGGAAGTGTATTTCTTTCTTTCTTCCTTCCTTCCTGGGAACAGATTTGGAGAAATGTAGCTTTACATGACTTGCTCACCAGTGGATGCTCTTGAGGAAGCATTATTATGGATTATAAACTCATATCTTAGCCAGAAGCAATGGTTTAAAGTTACAGTAAAATGGTTTAATGATGGATTTGTATCTTATAAGCACACAGCTTGTGGTTTCACCAGATGTTAATTGATAGACTGATGTGGTGTGGATTATTGGGATGTTTTTATCAACTGTTTGGACTCTATTTTTTTACGGCACCCATACACTGCAGAGCATCCATTGCTGACACAGTCATGTAATGCTACATTTCTCCAAATCTGTTCCCATTAAGACACAAATGTATCTACATCTGAAATGGTCTGAGGGTTAGTGTTTAATTTATCTTGATACTCACAAAGATTGTAAGCAGAATAATATTCCATGGAAACTGCCTCCTGTAATACAGAAATGAAAAGATGGATGCCACTATTATACTATGATGTTTTCCCAATTGTTTTTTTTTTTCATATAGAGTTGAGTGTATAACCAGTATAACCACAACTGCAATTTATTGACTTACCTCAAATCACTGCAGCAAGCCAATGAGATATATGTGACAAGAAACAGAAGACTGCAAAATACAAACATTGCTTGAGTTATAGATACAGCGAGTATACTGAAATAAAGCATTTATGACATTAATCATTTGAATGACTGATTAAACAGCAGTTTCACATACTTGGACATGGAGTATAAAACAGGATGTGTTTGGATGTATATCCTCACTGGAACACTAAAGCAGGGAGAAAATGATCAGGAATGTCATATTGTTCATATAAATATAATATACTTACACATAATTGATACATAACATGAACTACCGTTCAAAAGTTTGGGGTCAGTAAGATTTGTTCATGTTTCTGAAAGAAGTGTCTTCTACATTTACACTTATGCATTTAGCAGACGCTTTTATCCAAAGTGACTTACAATTACATTCAGGTTATACATTTTCATTAGTATGTGTGTTCCCTGGGAATCGAACCCACAACCTTTTGCACTGCTGACGCAATGCTCTACCACTGAAATATGACAATTTAAAATAACTGTTTTCTTTTTTATTATTTTGTAAGATGTAATTGATTCCTGTGATGCAGAGCTGTATTTTCAGCATCATTACTCCAGTCTTCAGTGTCACGATCCATCAGAAATCATTCTAATATATTGATATACTGCTCAAGAAACATTTCTGATTTCTGATCTTACTGCCCCAAACTTTTGATCGGCAGTGTAATTCAGAGATGAGACATTGTCATTTATTAGTAATATACCAAGAATCAGTGACTCACCAGAATGTGAAGAGAGCAATAACTGCTACTGTTGAAAAGAGCTGCAGCATCAGAATTGAGTAAACCTGCAAGAATATGATCAGAGTAAGAGTACTTTTGTTTACAACATTTTGATTTGATTGAACTCTATACTTTACAGAATTACATTTCAGCATTTCAATTGCTACCTTTCGTATAAAAACACGTCTAATATACATGTCATCCCAGGAAAAAGTTCCTTCACCACAGTAGTAACCAGGACATCCTGCAAAGAGAGGATGCAATCAAATATAATTCAGACAAGAAAAATGATATAGCCTATATATGACAAAATATACAATGATAGTTCTGATGGACGGACGGAAGGACGGAGAGATGGATGGATGGATGGATGGATGGATGGAGAGAGGGATGGGTGGATAGACAAACAGATGGATAGACAAACAGATAGACAGACATAGAGAGAGAGAGATAGAGCGAGATGGATGGATGGATGGATTGATAGATGGATAGACAGACATAGAGAGAGAGGGAACGGACGGACGGACGGACAGATAGATAGACATATATAGCGAGAGAGAGAGAGGGAGGAAGGGATGGACGGATGGAGAGAGGGATGGATGGGTGGATAGATAGACAGACAGACATAGAGAGCGAGATAGAGCAAGATGGATGGATGGATGGATGGATGGATGGATGGATGGATAGAGAGTGAGATGGATGGATGGATTGATTGATAGATAGACAGACATAGAGAGAGAGAGAGAGAGAGAGAGAGAGAGAGAGAGAGAGAAGAGAGAAGAGAGTGAGATGGATGGATGATGGATGGATGGATGGATGGATGGATTGATAGATAGATAGATAGATAGATAGATAGATAGACAGACATAGAGAGAGAGAGAGAGAGAGAGAGAGAGAGAGAGAGAGAGAGAAAGAGAGAGAGAGAAAGAGAGTGAGATGGATGGATGGATGGATTGATAGATAGATAGACAGACATAGAGAGAGAGAGAGAGAGAGAGAGAGAGAGAGAGAGAGAGAGAGAGAGAGAGAGAGAGAGAGAGAGAGTGAGATGGATGGATGGATTGATAGATATATGTCAAGCTATACCTGCATTTGCCTCGTCATAGCTTGGAGGCATGTTTCCTTCCACAGTGTGGATTGTTGGTGCAACCTGGTAATAAACATATCGAGATAATATTAAGAGCAATATAGAAGTCATTGATGTTTCCAAATAATGGCCTGAAATAATAAATCATTTAATTCACTTTGAAAATGGCTAGAAAATACACTGAGCAAACTCTCATCTTTGGTAAACACATAAAACTTAATGTCAATTGTGGTCAATTTTTTACAAGAAAGAAATCTGGGATAAAAAGCTCATGAATATGATCCAATCAAGTTCAGAGATAAAATAAACAGATGTAATATAAATAAATCAGATATAGAACATATGACGTCTTATGAAAAAGATCATTTGGATTTATAGATTCTGATCTATAAATAGTCAGAATAATCTAATTATAGAAATATGCGTGGTCTTCTGTGAGCATGAAATCTTTTGTTCAGTTTTAATGCCACTAAATGTAAAACTATTATTTTATATACTGATATGTCTTACATTAATTCACCTCTGCTTCTATGCTTACAGGATTTGAAGAAAGTCTTCTGATTTCTATTATATTCTAATCTATTCGAGTAATAAATAAAACGATGTCTTACCTTTTTCTGTGTCATTTTATATCGTATCGCTGTCAGGTGATCCGATGTCCCAGCAGACTCTTTGTGCTGGATGTGGCTCAGTGTGTTATGGTGGAGATTTACTCCAGTCTTTTATAGTGTCTATTCAGGCTAATCCCTCTTACGTTCCCATCAGTCCCTCCAGACAGCGCTTTCTCAAAGTCTCAGTGCTGGACGGCATTAATGGGATTGAGCGGGAAAATACCACCTTCAACAGAGGCTGGGCTTACATATGATCTGTGACGCAACCTTTTCATTAGAAAACAGTTGTGCTAAAGACATAAACATTATAAACATTTCATACATTTCACATCTTTTTAATAAAATATTAACAGTCTACAAAATAGGGAGGCTTTTGGAGTGTGTTCCTCTTTGTGAAGTGGAAGAGGATATGGACAGACCCTTGATTTTGACAGAGGGAGCGAGACAATGCAACACAGTATTGCTTAAAGGCAATTACATAGGCAATATAAATGACCACATGTGAGCAATAATAAGGTATAAGAACATCAAAGGTTTGTAGGTTTGTAGATATTGTATAATAATGACGAGTGTTTTGGGTCATGTGGCAGTCAGCTTTTGAAATGGTGACTTCATGGCTTTTGTAAGGCTGGTTTTGTAATGACTTGACAGTGCTAATGAGCTATGTGTTAAGAAAGTTAAAGGTTTAAAGGTTTATTTCTAAAGTGCCTGGAAGCCTCCATGTCAATAGGGCAAACTGTAGTACGATTTGTGTTGATTTAATTAATAACTCAAAATAACATTCCTTAATTTCACAGTCGCAGCACAAGGTTTCAGACGTTTCAGCATGTCCTCTCTGCTCTGAGGTGAATCTCCCCTCAAACAGCTGTTCACGACTGCACTTCTGTACATGATCAAATGCAGTATGTACAGAGCCTTGTGTAACTTCTGTGCTACTGTAACTTCCTGTTATCCTTGCATCAGTGTATTACAAACATTTATGACAACAAAACTACTAAACAGAGATTCAAGAGAGGTTTAACGCCTGATTGAGGGTCAAGACAAGGTTTTAGGGGTCAGGTTATAATTGCTCTGATGGGTAGGTATAGGGTAAGCAGCTAGAGATGGCATTGTGTCAACTAATGTCCTCACAAAGATAGCTACAGAGTTGTGTGTGTGTATTTGTGTGTGTATACAGGTTTATATATCCTGGCGGGGACTTAAGCCTGAATACATGCAGACTCATGGGGACTCGTGTCATGGTGGGGACCTAAATTGAGCTTCCCATGGGTACAAAAGCTTATAAATCATACAGAATGAGTTTTTCTGAGAAAGTAAAAATGCACAAAGTTTCCTGTAAGGGGTAGGGAGATAGAAAATATGATTTGTACAGTACGAAAACCATTACTGGGGTTTGATTGTGAATGATTGTTGTTTGCACTGCTTGTCACATGTAGGCCTACAGTTTATCTATCTCTGTCGGCGATGAGGGATTCACATGTGATAAATGCAGGGAATAG
The DNA here is from genome assembly GCA_003573665.1 of Oxygymnocypris stewartii. NCBI lineage: Eukaryota > Metazoa > Chordata > Actinopteri > Cypriniformes > Cyprinidae > Oxygymnocypris > Oxygymnocypris stewartii. The sequence continues at coordinate 63,588 of QVTF01022405.1, read as the reverse complement.
TTAGGCTGACAGAGAGGATTTTAGAACTAGAGACACGCATACTAATATGTGATCACATGCAACAATGTGGCATTCCACCATTCCCAGTGCAGTCAGAGCCTGGTTTGACACCCATTCGAGAATGATTTCTCTTTTCATTTCCCCTTACTCTCCTTTCCTCAACCCCATTGAGGAGTTTTTCTGAGCCTGGAGATAGAAGGTTTTTGATCATCGTCCACAGGACCAAATGTCCCTCCAGAATGCAATGGATGCTGAATACCAAGATAGCATAGCTAAACAATACCAGGAAGGATAAGGCATACCAAAAGATTATTCCCAAGATGCCTTGCCAGAGAAGATATCAGGTGTGATGTGGATGATAACGTGGCCAAACACAAATTAGATTGCATTTATTTATAATTCTTCAGTGGGTTTTTCTGGTTGCATATTTTGTACTTTCAAATAATAAATGACATACAGTATATATTGCATATATTGTGTTTTCATGCATTCTTGTTTTCTTTCTTGTTTTTCTACTGTCCTGTTGCCTTTACTGCAGCAATTCTGTCTCAGCCTCTTTTTCCCCAATAAACCGTTCATTCTATAAAGCTACTCTGAGATGGGTCATTGACATTTTGTTTTGAATTTCTGCAACAATAAGACAAAATACATTTACTAAACGTAAAAATAAAAATAAATTGTAGTGTAAAACACAATCTATAATCAATGCAATATACTGTCTATTTCTGTGCGGTATTTCCATTTGATGTTAGTGTTTTTTATGATATTGTGCTATGATTGACTAATTATTCCTGTTGAATGAGAACTTGTGTTAGTGTTATGGAATAATAATTTGATTTTGAGAAGTGTTTGCAGTGTTTTGGGACTTGGTAGGTGTAGTGTATTGTGTTAGTATATTATTGTAATTTGATAATTAGTGTTGGAGTTTAGAGTGCAATGTGTGATTTTGAGCATGAAATTAACTGTTTTGTCAATTGTGTGTTGTTGGAAATTATTAGAAGTATTGGAAAAAATGTCATAGCGATTGGAAAAAAAAAATACCCTGTAATTCTCATCACATAAAGACTCTTTCACCTAGATATCACACTATAGACTGTCTGTTCCCCGAACTAGAAAATACAAAAAAACATCCAAACCAGTCTACGAGTAACAACTTAATCGATGTTCAACAAAAGAAAAAATAGATAAGACAGAGAAACAAATAATAAAGCTTAGCTTACTTGCTGTTAACCTGGCCAAAACCAGATGAGTACATTATTTTAAATGAGTCTGCCCCCCGATAATACTGTTATAAAAATGAACCGCATCCAAAGGGCAAAGGGGGAGGCATTGCTACAATTTATAGCAATACTCTCAGTATTTCTAAGAAGACAGGCTTTAAGTATAACTCCTTTGAAGTAATGGTGCTTCATATAACATTATCTAGAGAAAAAAGTATTAATGATAAATCCCCTGTGATGTTTGTACTGGCTACTGTATACAGGCCACCAGGGCACCATACAGACATTATTAAAGAATTTGGTGATTTTCTATCAGAGTTAGTGCTGGCTGCAGATAGAGTTTTAATTGTTGGTGATTTTAATATCCATGTTGAAAATGAAAAGGATGCATTAGGATCAGCATTCATAGACATTCTGAACTCTATTGGGGTTAGACAACACGTGTCAGGACCTACTCGTTGTCGAAATCAAACTTTAGATTTAAAACTGTCACATGGAATTGATGTTAATGGTGTTGAAATCCTGCAGTAAAGTGATAATATCTCAGATCATTATTTAGTCTTGTGTAAACTCCATATAGCTAAAACTGTAAATAAATTCTACTCCTTCAATATATCTTTATTTGTCACATAAAAAATTATACAGGGTATAATCAGAAGTGAAATGTAAGTGAAATCAGGTTCGCTCAGTGGAAAGTGCAGAAGAATAAAATTAAAAATTATATAAAAGTAACAACACAAGAGCATATATATGGTAAAAAAAGAGAAATAAGAGTAAAATGTGCAATGGAATAAAAAGTGCAAAACAATAAGATGTGCAAAAAACAGTATACTGGGGCTTAATAAATAGTAATATGAACAAGAGGGATGTGCAAATGGGTTGTACAGGGTATGTACACAAAGCAGCAATACGGGTGATGAGAATATGGATGTTTTACAGTTAACAATCTTGTAAGTTTATGAGACTGGGTTTGTGTTAAGGAGTTTATGAGTTTATGAGACTGGGTTTGTGTTAAGGAGCCTGATGGCCTGAGGGAAGAAGCTCCTCCTCAGTCTCTCAGTTTTTGCCATCATGCTCCTGAAGCGCTTGCCAGATGGCAGTAAACAGAAAAGATGGTTACTTGATGGTGAGTTGAGTCTTTGAGGATTTTAGCAGCTCTGCTTTTACAGCATTTGAAGTAGATGTCCTGCAGATGTATCCCCCCCGACACGGGTCCGCACCAGCTCACCAAGCGGGTCGCGAACCCGGGACTCCGGCACGGGAGGCGGGCGCTCTAACAAGGTACGCCAAAGGCTACAGCCTCTAGCGTCAGTCGCTAGGGCGCCTCTTTTTGAGGTCAGGAGAGTGAGGTTTTACACACAGCCCTTACTGGCATACATCCGTTACACAGAGAGGGGAGAGCCGACCCTGAGATGCGCTCAGCTGAGCGCACGACTCTCTGTAGAGCTTTGCAGTCCTGGTTTGAGGAATTACCATACCACACTGAGATGCACTAAGTCAATACACTTTCTATGGCCCCTGAATAGAAAGTTTTCAGGATAGCTGGTGAGACCCTGAATTTCCTCAGCTGTCGCAGATGGTACAGTCTTTGCCTGGCTTTCTTAACCTGAGTCTGAATGTGTGTAGTCCAAGTCAGGTCCTCGGAGATGTTTACACCGAGGTACTTGAAGCTACTCACCCTCTCCACAGGGGTCCCACTGATCATAAGATGAGTCTAGGGCCGCTGCTGTCTCTTCCTGAAGTCCACGATCAGCTCCTTAGTTTTGCTCACGTTCAGAGAGAGACAGTTGTCCTGGCACCATGATGTGAGTCTCTTTACCTCATCCAAGTATGCGGCCTCGTCATCGTTGTTAATGAGGCCCAGAACCACAGTATCAACCGCAAATTTAACAATGGAAGTGGAGCTGTGAGAGGACACGCAGTCGTGGGTGTAGAGAGAGTAGAGCAGGGGGCTCAGGACACAGCCCTGTGGGGCTCCTATGTTCAGGGTGATGGAATTGGAGGTGAACTGGCCGACTTTCACCACTTGTGGTCTGGCGGTGAGGAAATCTTGAATCCAGTCACAGAGTGAAGTGTTTAGGCCGAGGTCTGAGGGTTTGACAGCTAGCTTGGTGGGGACTAAAGTGTTGAAAGCTGAGCTAAAGTCAATGAATAGCAGCCTGACATAGTTGCCATTTTTGCTGTCAATGTGAGTGAGGGAGGAGTGCAGTACCTGAGAGATGGCATCATCAGTAGACCTATTTGGCCGATAGGCAAACTGAAGAGGGTCCAAAGTAGCAGGGATGGAGGAGCAAATGTGTTTCTTTAAAAGTCTCTCAAAAACCTTCATGACTGTCGATGTGAGGGAAACTGGACGATAGTCATTCAGGCAAGAGAGTTTACTGTTCTTAGGCACAGGGATTATGACAGATTTTTTAAAGGAGGTGGGAACAACATAGGTAGCAAGGGACTCATTAAATATGGATGTAAACAAACCAGCAAGCTGATCAGCACAGGACCTCAGAACGCGGCCAGTAATCCAATCAGGTCCTGCTGCTTTCCTGACGTTCACTCTCCTTAGTTCCCTCCGAACCTCGTCCTCCGACAGGGTGAATACATGATCTCTGCTCTGTCTGCTGCTTCCTGACACACTGCTCGGCAGAGTCGTGCCACCGCCATTGCATTCAAAGCAGCCGTAGAAGGTGTTTAGCTCTTCGGCCAGCAATGGATCTGCTCTCACCTCTACGGAGGAGTTATTTCCAGAGGAACATATGGTCTTCAGTCCCTGCCACATGCGCCGAGAGTCATTGAGCTGGAAATGTGACTCAATTCTCTCCCTGTACCGGTGTTTAGCAGCTCTTACTGCCCGACGGAGAGCATACTTGCTCATGTTTCCTGACAACAGACCGGCGTTGTATGCGGCAGTACGATGGTTAACCGCATCACGGATTGATCTGTCCACCCACGGTTTCTGATTAGAAAATGTCCTTATTGTTACCGTTTCAGTGGCCTGTTCGGTTAGCGTGTTTACGAAGCTTAATGCTACATCCGTGAATTCGCTGACGTCAGATGAACTCGCCCGGAACATGTCCCAGTCGACGTCATCAAGAGACGCCTGTAGCATAGCTTCAGACTGGGAGGACCAGCGCGTTACTTCCCTCTCCACCGGCGGTTCATGAACGATCCTTTGTTTGTATTCCGGTGTGAGGAAAATGGCGACATGATCTGATTTGCCAAAAGCCGGCAGTGAGTGGGCTTTGTAGGCATTTTTGAGTGGAGTGTAGCAATGATCGGAGTTATTCTCCAAGGATTGGACATTAGCGAGCAGAATACTCGGAAGAGGAAGACTGTGAGCCCTTTCCCTCAGTCTGTTGCGTATTCCAGCGCGTCTCCCGCGATGTTTCCTTCGTCTCCTGCGGTTATTTTAGGTGGTCATTGTTCAACTCGTTGTTCCGAAGTATCTCCAATGGCCACGCTGGGTCCGTGGATAAAGTGTCCCGAATCAGGTTAGTGTAGCGCTGTCCAATGTCCAAAAGTGTTCTTCTGTCGTACATGATCATTGTAGACGATACACGTATAAAAAGAGAAGTAAAAATTTAAAAATAGTTTAAAAAAAACACATAAAAAGCACAATTCTGAGCGGAGCTAATTCACAGGCGACTGAACTCAGCAGCGCCACCGGCGAAACCTTGCTACAAGTATGGTAGAACCAGAGGTGTCATGCATATACAAAAAAAAATCAGATTTTTGAGCCAAGTGGTTTTTAAATGCAGTTTTTAAAAGACAAAAAAAAGCAAATTAATTTTGTCTATATTTAACACAATCACACTGGTGTGATTAGAACGTTCAGTGCGTCTTTTCATCAGCTGCTAAATTCAAATCTACATTCGCTGGCAGGCGCTGAGTCAGATACAGACGTGTTTGAACAGCGCTGCATTATGACCAATCACAGACGATTCTATGGAGCTTAAGAATGCAATGACCAATCAGAGGCATTCAGAAAATAAATCGCTAAAATGCAGGTGTTTTCTTCACTCGCTCGATGACTGAATAGCTCTTTCTGGCGAATTCTCTCATCAGAAACAACAAAGGGCAAATGTGTGTACGAATCTGTTAGATTTTTTATTTCATAGTGTAAACAGCTTCAGTGGTTTTAATGGGAGTTTTTGAACTAGACTGTCAGTGAAAATGTTCTTTGATAATGTAAATGTTCTTTGCTCTCTTTCTGTACAATGAAAGTGTTATGATTAGTAGCCTAACTTGCAATGTTTTTATTCACATTAACTTTCAATGTTAAATTCATATTGAATATAAAGTCAGTCATATAATGGCATGACACCCATAAACAGACATGTTTTATGCATAGTATATAAATTAAATTATTATACTTTGACCATCGCCCACTATAGATCAACAATCTATAAATGGGAGAATCAAGATATTTCATGATGTAATGCGTTTGGGATGGTTTCAAATAAGAAGGAAAAAATAAGTTAAACAAATGCTATTGAGGCTGCCTTTTGTCACATGACAACAACCTCCCAACTCGTGCCCCCTTAAAAATAATGAGTGCATGACGCCTCTGTGTAGAACCATCACATCTATCACATAAGACTGCTTTGTAAGCAATCTTCCTGATTTATCTCAATTGGATTTTGCATTCCTTAGCCATTCCCTGTGCATACGGGCATAAAAAGGCGACATGTGCATCCACTCATTAGGTTTTACGCTGAGGATCCGAGAGGGAACGGGGAACGGGAATCTCCCATCAGGGAACGGGGGTTACGTACCTAACCTAGACGTTCCCTATATGTCAGTCACTACGAGTTATGTCGTGACGACATAGGGGTCCTATGGAAAGCTCCACAAGCTGAACCCCGTCACAACCTTGTGGCATGCAGATGCTGACAAACGAGTGCGTGACAGACAAATACCATGCAAGAGGTTGCAACCTTCCCATCGCCCCAGCGCAAATTCGCTAACCTTGGTGCCCGCAGGGACCACTGAGTAAATCACTGCTGGTGATAGCCAAGCCGCTGTTCCTTTCCCTACAGAAATCAGAAGGGATTTCGACCTTCAGTGAAAGACGGCTTCAAGTCTTTCCTATTTGTTGTTACAGCTTGGCATTAACGACAGGGAAGCGAGCCTTCCGGAGAAGGGCACTACAGAGGCCACATCCTGCCCGAAGGAGAGGTAACATGTGGAGACACTGTTATGCACTGACCTAGGCTTGGGGCAGTACTACATACGACTGGATTCTGGGGCAGATCCTAGCTAGGAGTAGGGAGGAGGGCTGCCAGCAGAACCTGACATAAGCTCTTTCAAAGAGAAGACACAGATTTACCGTGAGGGAAACCTTACCATGGAGAAAACACGTATGGGATTACCCCGAAGGGGAATCAGGCCATATGGACACCTAGCCCAGTACAGGGGCTGACCGGAGACCCGGGAGAGCTAACACCAGTACTGGGCCTGGCGTCAGACTGCTCCCCTCAGTCTGACTGCCGGGGGTGCTTGGAGGATTCCACCAGGGTTCACCATCCGGGGAACTGAACTGGAGGAGAAAAAGGCGCTCGTATCCCCGGGTGAGGGGGAATGGCGCAAAAAGCGTGACACCGGTTAGTTCTTTCTGCCCACTTACTTGTTACCCAACACACAGGAAGAAACTGGCTCAACGTGGAGACTGTAGAATCTTGCGAAGGTTTTTGGTGTCGCCCAGCCCGCAGCTCTGCAGATGTCTGCCAGAGAGGCGCCATGCGCCAACGCATGAAAGGAGGCAACACTCTGAGGGGCACGGCTCGCCTTGAGGTTACCAAGATGACTGCACCCACATCCAGTGGGCCAACCTCTGTTTGGAGACAGCCTTCCCTTTCTGCTGACCTATGAGGCGCCTCACTTGACAAAAGAGAAGCGAACGCAGAGAGAGAGACCAAAAGTGCGCGAGAGAGACTGAGTGTGACCAACAAGCGCGCGAGAGAGACCGAAAATGCACGCCAGAGAGACCGAGTGTAACCAAGAGTGCGAGGGAGAATGACAGTGCGCAAATGAGGCCGAAAATGCACGCGAGAGAGACAGAGAACGATAGTGCGCAAGAGAGACCGAAATTTATGTATACAATACACTAATTTAATCAATAACATACAATACACTGTAAAACGTGCTCAGTAATATTTCAAAGGATGTCCTCATCCTGCTTAACCATTTCTGATCTTGTTTGCTTTTGCTTCACAATGTTTGTGTTAAATGTATCAAGAATTATATATTTTTTTGTTGTACTTCTGCATTAATATCCCTATTATTTATTTTAATATCCCTATTATTTATTGGTGTCTTTGACAGTTGTGTGTTACTAGATTTTCTTTTAAAGATTAATTTGTCGCTCTCGCTCTCTCTCGCGCGCATTTTCATTCTCTCTCGCGCGCTGTCAGTCACACTCGGTCTCTCTATGCATTCGCTTGTCTTTTTTCCAGTACGGCGCCTCTTACTGACCTCCATGGCAGACAAAGAGCTGCTCAGAGCTTCTGAAGTTCTGGCAATGTGCAATGCTCTTACGGGACACAGCAACTCTAAGGCTGGATCTGCCTACTCCAAGGGCAGTGCTCAAAGGGGCCCCTCTGAAGTCCAGGCAGGATGATAGAGAAGTCCCAAGAGGGCACAAGGGGTGGCCTGGAGGGGTTCATCCTCCTGGCACCCTTCAGGAACCTCACGATGAGATTATGCTTTCCCAGGGACCGGCCGTCCACTGCATTCTGGTGGGCTGCGATAGCGGTCACATACACTTTTAAGGTGGAGGGTGACAGCCTACGCTCCAACCTTTCTTGCAGGAAAGAAAGCACTACTCCAATCATGCATCTTCGGGGGTATTCTCGGCGAGAAGAACACCAATTCGTGAACAGACTCCACTTCAGTGCCTTGTTAAAGGAGCTCTATCCTGAGTGATGGTCTCTACCACTGCCAGTGGTAGAGCACTCAAGTCTGCCACGTCCCGTCCAGGAGCCACACATGGAGGTTCCACAGATCTGGACGCGGGTGCCATATGGTGCCGAGCCCCTGAGAGAGGAGGTTCTTTCTCACAGGAATGTGCCAGGGAGGTGCTGTCGAGAGAAAAATTAGTTCGGGAAACCATATCCGGGTGGGCCAAAGCGGCGTAACCAGCAAGACCTGCTCCTCGTCCTCCCTGAGCTTGCACAGTGTCTTTTTCGAGTAGGCTCACTGGGGGAAACGCATACTTGCGTAAATCCAGAGGCCAGCTGTGTGCCAGTGCGTCCGTGCCGAGAGGGCCCTCGGTCAGGGAAAAATACAGCTGGAGGTGGGAGGACTTGTGGGAAGCAAACAGGTTCAGCTGAGCTTCACTGAATCGACTCAAGATCAGCCGGATCGTCTCGGGATGGAGTCACCATTCTCCGGTGAACATAAGCTGTCATGAGAGTGCGTCGGCTGCACGATTGAGCTTCCCCGGGATTTGGACAGAGCGCAGTGACTTGAACTGCGTGTGACTCCAGAGGAGGAGATGGCGGGCGAGCTGTGACATGCGGTGTGATCGTATATATCTCCCAACCGGTTGATATACAAGACAGCCGCAGTGTTGTCCATGCGGACTAGCACGTGCTTTCCCAACAGCAGTGGCCAGAACTGCCGTAAGGCTAGATGCGCTGTCCACAGCTCTAGGCAGTTGATGTGTCAAAGCAGTCGGGGCCCCGTCCAGAGCCCCGAGGCTGCCTGCCCGTTGCATGTAGCGCCCCAGCCCGTGCTGGAGGTATCTGTTGTGACAACAGTATGCCGGGACACTTGTTCTAGGAGTGTAGCTCCCTGGTTTAATAAAAGGATAGACAACTCTCCAACTGGTGATTCCCACACTTTATTGAATGCTCGCCACTGATATGATCACCGTTGAATGCCGTAAGACGTAGCACATCACTTTCTCACTCAGTGAGAATCAACCGTAAGAGCTTGTACAAGCGAGAAAAACAATACCAAATAAATAAACACGTCGAAACCAAACACAAGTAAATAAACATCACTTATTCAAACATATTTGAATATAATACAAAAATAAACAGGTAACAAGAAATATAGAACTATACCTTGTTCTCCATTTAAACCAGGAGCTAAATCCTTTTAGACTCCTTATAAACCGTGAACCTTTGAAATCGTGATCGTGTGTGTCTAGATTTCGTTCCGTACTGAAATGTTTGGCACGGACTCGCATTATATCCGCTCACGCCTATGACCGTCAAAATAAAATTAAATGACATACAAAATAATCAAGAATAAATTGACACTAAACTAAACATTATGATAACTTAAAAAATTAAAATAATTAAATCATTAACACTCCCACCAAATTATGAGTGCAAATTTCACACCGAATATACAAGCACGAATGATTTCACTTTGCAAACCTTTTTGACACAATAGGACGTTAAATTGACAATTTCAAAGGCATAATCATGTAGACATTTTAAAATGATAACCTTACACCTTACATCTCAAAGAGAAACATACCAATGAAAACCTTAACTTCCCTCCATTAATAAAACTAGTTTTTGCACTGGTCTTTCGATTGTAGATGGTTTATTAACACGCTTACCTTTTGCATTAAGCTTTGAGTCACCTACAAGCACCTTAGCCTTTCTTACAAGTCCATCAACACTAGAAATTGTTTCCTGTATTCTACCTTGCTTCCATTCATTTCTAGGCAAGTCCTCCTCTTTGACCATCACAATGTCATTGACTAGAAGATTTATTTTAGATACATTCCACTTCTGCCGAGCAGCTATATTCGCAAGATATTCCTTAAACCAACCATTCCAGAATTGCTCGGCTAAATACTGTACATGTCTCCATCTTTTCCGTGCATACACATCTTCCTTGACAAATTTACCAGGTGGAGGCAAATCAGCAACTGACTTTAATGTGAGCAGATGGTTTGGAGTGACAGGTCTTAGACTTTTGGGATCATTCAAACAATCAACAGTTAGTGGTTTACTATTTACAATTGCCACTGCTTCGTAAAGAAAGGCTCTTAAAGATGAATCATCTAATCTTCCTGGATGAAGTGCAAGAATAACATTTAGTACGGATCTTAGAGTTCTAATTTGACGTTCCCAGAAGCCACCAACATGACTTGCATGAGGTGCATTCATAACGAACTCGCACTCTTTTTTTCCGACAGGAAGGCTGTTACTCTTTCTGTATCCATTTCCTTAAGTGCAGCTTTCAATTCATTTTTTTGCTCCCACAAAATCACTTCCTTGATCAGATCTTAGTTGTCGAACAGTGCCTCTTACGGCGATGAAACAACACAGAGCAATTATGAAGGAATCTGTCGTCATATCATTAAGCATTTCAACGTGCACAGCACGGGAGCAGAGACAAGTCAACAGAAGGCCGTATCTTTTGTGCATACTTCGTCCTGACTTAACAAAAAACGGACCGAAACAATCCATGCCAGTATACATAAATGGAGGCGATGGATCCACTCTCTCTGAGGGAATACCAGCCATTTTCTGTTCCTCAACAGGTCTTCTGTGCTTTCTGCAAATGACACAACTTCTAATATATGATGTAACAATTCTATTGATTCCTGGGATCCAAAAACCGTTTGATCTTATCTCATTTAGAGTGAATCCTTTTCCTTGGTGCATAACTTTGTCGTGAAAGTAAGCGACAATCATTTGTGTGATCTGATGATTCTTTGGAACAATTAAAGGATGCTTCACGGAGTCCGGATATCTTGAATGACTAAGTCTAAGATATTTAACTTAAGTCTAAGTCTAAAAAAGGGTCAAGAGGATACAATGCACTGCGTGACGAGACATTTTTTCCACCCTTTATTTCTTTCAACTCATCTTTATAAGAACTTTTTTGCAGACATTTGATTATGTAAAGTTCTGCTTTTTGTCTCTCTGATAAAGTGCTAGGATGACTGGATTTGTCTTTGTTGACTCTCCTTAAAAGACGTGCAACAGCTCTGATTGCCTTTGACCATGATGAAAATTTTGAGAGACGATCAACCAAGTTAAAACTTTCTGTACAATTTGTGTTCAAAGTACAAAAGGTTTTCACTTCTGGATCTCCTAATAAAAGATCAGGAACAGGTTCAACAGGCATTTCCTTCTCCCACATAAATGTTGGACCAACAAACCAGTTTGAAGCAAGAAGCTCCCTTACGGTCAAACCCCTTGATGCATGGTCAGCGGGATTTTCATCTGTTGGAATATATTTCCACTGTTCAACAGTTGTACTGTGGCGTATTCTTTGTACTCGGTTTGCAACAAAAGTGTGAAATCTACGTGCTTCATTGCTTATATATCCCAGCACTACTTTAGAATCGGTCCAGAACTTGTATAATCCAATAACTTGTATAATCCAATTATTTATTTAGGACACTGATTATCTCAACAGAAACAACTGCAGCTGTTAGCTCCAATCTAGGGACCATTGTAAGTTTAAGAGTTTGAACTCTTGACTTTGCCATCACCATAGCACAATGAACATCTCCTTCCTTCCGTATTCTTAAGTAAGAGCACTGACCGTTTTCATGAGTACTAGCATTGGAGAAGTGATGCAATTCAGCTTGAACAGGTTTCCCGAAGCTAAAAGGTGCGTACGTGCGTGGTACATCTATTTTCTGCAAGTCTCGTTTCCATTGCTCCCCCCTTAGACTCAGTCTATCAGATAAAGGATCGTCCAATCCACTGCCACGCTCACACACTTCCTGCAATATTCTCTTTCCACTCAAGAGCACGGGTGCTATAAGACCCAAGGAATCATAAACAGAAGCAACAGTGGATAATATGACACAACGAGAGGAGGGTTGATCTTTCAGCTGAACTTTGAACTTGAAGCAATCAGATTCTCTTTCCCATTGCATACCAAGAGTTCTTTCTAGAGGCAATTCATCAAATGCAAGATCAAAACTTCTTACATTGGAGGTCTTTTCTGAAGGAGGAATACTATCCAATACAACTTTGTTATTTGAAACAAATTTGTGCAGCCGTAAACCACCTATAGCACAGAGTTTTCGTGCCTCATTTGCGACCTTGATGGCTTGGTCTACACCCTCCACACTGATTACTCCATCATCAACATAGAAATTATTAAGCACAAACTGTGAACCTAGTGGATACAACTCACTATTTTCAGTTGCAAGATGTTTTAATCCGTAGTTCGCACACCCTGGGGATGAAGCGGTACCAACTAAATGAACTTTCATGCGGAACTCATAAATTGGTTGGTTAATGTTTCCATCTTTCCACCAAAAATATCACAAAAAGTCTCTGTCAGACTCGTCTACATGAAACTGATGATACATTTTCTCTATGTCACACATAAGTGCGATGGGATGTTGACGAAATCGAATTAAGATGCCATGCGAGCTATTTATCAGATCAGGACCTTGAAGTAAATGATCATTTAAAGAGAAACCTTGATACCTTGCAGAACAATCGAAGACTACACGCAGTTTGTCTACCTTCTTCGGATGAAAAACACCATGATGAGGTAAGTACCATGTTTCTCCTTCCATTGTGCACTTCCTCAGCATCTCCTCTCTGAAAGATTTCAGTCACAAACTCACTGTAACGTTTCTTATACGATTCGTCCTTTGCCATCTTTCTTTTAAGATGATCAAGCCTAACCATGGCGTATCGTTTATTGTTTGGCAAATTGGGTCTTACTTTGAAAGAAAGTGGCATTTGGCAATGGCCATGATCATTCCTCTGTATACCTTGCTTCAACTTTTCAAGAAAGAAAATGTCATCCTGAGATACTTTTGTGATCTCTTCTTCGGTATCCTTGAAATCACTCTCAAGGACCCATATTACATTGGCTGGTGTGATAGAAGGAAGTTCCTTAAGGACAGTACGGTGGCACAATCTACTGACTTCAAATAAATCAGAATGTGGTGAAGAACAACCTACTGTACTCCATCCCAGATCTGTCCGAATGGCATAGGGCTCATTATCTCCTCCTAATATCACTTCTCTGGGAGCCATCGATCTCGAACAATTGTAGCCGATTAGTAGACTAACATCACAGTCCTGCAATGGAGGTACTTCGCCTGCAATGACTGCAAGATGATTCCAGTTTTTAGCAACTTTACAAGTAGGAATATGATTACGATTAGCTGGTATACAATCTTTGGTGTAAGTAGGGGGCAAGTAAATATAATTACTGGACTTATATCCTCTCACCTGAAGTCCTGTTACCCTCTAACTCTGAAACACTGTCTTTTCCAAGCATGGTTGTACGCTTAAGTTTTACTGGAAACGTTGTTGTTTGTAAAGAATCACTCAGGCCTTTATCAATGAACGTGGTATCACTCTGAGAATCTAGTAGTGCATATACCAACTTTTCACAGTTTGGATTTTGCTTTGCAGACACCCAGACAGGAACAATCATTGAAGTATACACATTGTGCACTTCTCCAGCTACATTTAAAGCCACTGCATTCATTGCGCAATCAAATTGGGTTTGAACTGCAGAAGATGAAGTCCTTTCCATTTTCACAAAATTGTCATCATGCAAACTAGTTGGATGCTTCCTTTTACGGGTATTACAAATGAGACGATAGCGACACTCCTTTGCACTGTGACCAGACTTCAGACATCCATAACAAAGCCTCTTCTCTTGGATGTATTTCCGTTGCTCTTCCAACGATTTACTGAGAAAATTGGAACAATTATTAAGCTGATGATTGTTTTTCTGACAGAGCATGCATGGAGCTTTGTTCACAGACTTGACCACATCTTGATTCTCTACGCTTGATTGAGTAGTAAGAACCCAAACTTTACTTATTTTAGTCTCTTTCGGATTTACTTTCTCAACAGCAAGTTCTGAGTTACGAAGAGCATGAAAGGAGGTAATTGGATTGCAAGCAATCTCTGCTTCAGTTGATACAAACGTAGCAAATTCTTTGAAAGTAGTATACTCGCGATTATCAGTGACTGTGTAACTTGACGATTCCATCTGCTAATTGCCCAATCAGGTAATTTTTGCACAAGTTTTTGGTTCTCTTGATAGTCATTTAAAATTTGGAGACCTTTAACACGGGGCAGAGCACCCTGGCATGCATTTAGAAAATCAGAGAAAGCTAGAAGTCCCATGGCAACCTTTGGATAAACATTAGGCCAATTTGCTAACCTTTCTCTAAACGCCTTTGGGATGACAAATGGTTGGCCATAGCAACCATTTAACTTACACCAGGCATCTTGATAGGCCTCATCATCGTTTCTGAAGAAGGTGCCTTCCTCGGCTTTTCTGGCAGAACCACTCACATATTTATTGAGAACATCTTGTCAGCAGAAGAAAGACTTTTCGTATCAATAAGTGCCATAAAGGATTGTTTAAACTCAATGAAATGAATGGGGTCACCTGTGAAGATGGGGGGCTCTGGGACCGGTAATTTGCTCATGGTCATGCCATCTTGAAGTGCTTGAACAAGAAGAGATATATCAGTAGCTGGTGCTTTAATTTATGTTTTTGTGGTTTCAGGACGCAGATTCTTTTTCACATTTTCTCGAGAGAATTCTGATTCTTCTGTACTACTACAATCTTCATAACAGCTAGCCTTTTATTTCTCAACTTCTTGGCTGTAGACTTCCAGTTTGGCTTGACCTTCTTTCATATCCTTTTGTACTTGAATTTGCGCTAATTCTTTTAACTCAACGTCAAGAGCCTTTTTATGCTATTCTTCTAGCTGTTTTATTTTTTCCTTTTGCTTTGAATCTTCCATTAGAACGTTATATGCAGCTTGCTTGGCTGCTACAGCATCTAGACGTTTGGCTTCTAAGTTTGATACAACAGAGCGACGTCTAGAATTACTAATATCCTGACTAACTTGTGAAACTGTTGAACCAAAAATTCAACGAGCATACTGACGATCTAATAAATTACGAAGACAGCTTCTTTCTCTATCAGCATTAAAATCTCCATCTACACCGGTTATCCTTTTATTGACAATTTTAATTATATCAATTGTAACTGCTTCACATGCATCCATTTTTCTTCTCATCTCAACAGCAGGTAAAACTCACTGCCTAAATTCATCATAAGCACCCATGACCTTATTTTTAGCCACCTCCAAAGTATCAATTAAAATAGCCAACAGAGTTTCCGATGCATTCAATTTAAGATGCTCACGTGCACAACAAGCTTCCATTTTCCATTGGTCATATAAAGATACAAATCTTTTCTCTCTCTTTAACTGCTCTTCTTGCTTATAGGCTAACATTTTTTCAGAAAGAACAGGTGCCCCTTTTGAACAGCGTATATTTTCACTTTGAGTTTCTACATTTTGTCTGTCAACTTGCCTATGTACTTCCTTTGCGCCAGTGTCTGATTTTGACATTCTCTTAATTTGCAATTTCACCAAAATTACACTATTCACATTTCACAATCATCAAGTAAATTTGAAAACACGTTCAGCAAATTCACTTTAACCACAAATGCTGAAACATTAACTCTTAAATGCAAAACTGATTAATTGGGTACACTTTAGTCCATTAACAGGTGAACTGCATATGCAGCAATGTCCATTACTTTAAATCACGCACGATAAACAAGAAAAGATTTGCCCCTTCAGAATTAATCTCAGTTCTTTGATACTCACTGCGATCCACCAAGCCATTTGAAACAGTTCTCCTTCTTTGAGTAGTCCATTAGATGGACCCATTTGCTGCCCGTGCACTTTATACAGCCATCCCCTGAGAGTTCGCTTTAATCTTGGTCCGTTGGAAGAACAATCACGATGTCCGCGATGAGCACAATGATACAAAAGTTCCTTTACCAATCATGGCGTTCCTTGAAGCAGCAACGCGGATCGACGATGGCAAGCTCTTACTGTAGCTCCCTGGGTTAATAAAAGGATAGACGACTCTCCAACTGGTGATTCCCACACTTTATTGAATGCTTGCCACTGATATGATCACCGTTGAATGCCTGTAAGACATAGCACATCACTTTCTCACTCAGTGAGAATCAACCGTAAGAGCTTGTACAAACGAGAAAACACAATACAAAATAAATAAACACATCAAAACCAAACACAAGTAAATAAACATCACTTATTCAAACATATCTGAATATAATACAAAAATAAACAGGTAACAAGAAATATAAAACTATAGCCTACCTTGTTCTCCATTTAAACCAGGAGCTAAATCCTATTAGACTTCTTATAAACCCGGAACCTTCGAAATCGTGACCGTGTCCGTCTAGATTTAGTTCCGTACTGACATGTTTGGCATGGACTCGCATTATATCCGCTCATGCCAATGACCGTCAAAATAAAAGACCTCCGTTACCATAACACAAAATAAAATGAAATGACATACAAAATAATCAAGAATAAATTGACACTAAACTAAACATTATGAGAACTTAAAAAAAAAAAAATTAAATCATTAACAAGGAGCTCCCCGGCCCGTAGAAAGGCAAGTTCCATCCAGGGGCTGAGGGAGCGGCGACACTGCTGAGTGATACTTACTCGAAGTGTACCGCGGCGCCAGGCCAACCTCCCAACCAGAGCAGCACTGGTGGTGGTTGAGGAGAGACCCCCCACATGATTTTAAAGCGCTTTGGGTGTACAACAATACACAACAAGCGCTATATAAATGCATCATTCAGTCATTCATGACTGCAGCTATGGAAGCCATATGCCCCAGGAGCCTCTGAAACTGTTTCAGTGGTACCACATGCCTGCCTCTGAAGGACCTCAGGCAGTTCAGCACTGCTTGGGCATGCTCATCTGTGAGGTGTGCCATCATACTGTAATGAAACTATGGAGCTATCATTTCAGCTTTGGGGAATCATTAATTACAGATACAATATTGCTTTGATTAAAGTAATATTAATATTTAACTTATGATTTATACTTTATTTACGACTCGTCCAGCGACCATTAACATCAGTATATCTTTAACAATTTAGTTTATTTTGTTTCGTGGCCACCGATAAGACAAAATAAAGGGTTATATCTAATTAAGCTAGGTAACATAATCTTGGCAAATAGTTTGAACTAGAGAATCACACATCCCAAGACATCATTCTTTATCAATGAAACAAGGTTTATTTGCTAACTGTTATTCTACAATACATGGACTAACTTAATAAAACACATAAACAACACATAAACATACACACACACATACTGAGTTTGCAGGTAACGTTAGAAGAAAGTTTAAAATAGTACTCTTTAGCAGACTAACTAAAAAGCTGTTGTTGTCCATTTTAACAAACTGATTTCAGTACGCCCACTAGTAGTAGTAGTAGCCCTTTATTGTCACTTAGTCACAAGTACCAGTGAAATAAGCCATCAACCTGCCCATACATAACATACATATATGACAAGGGGGGTAGACAGGACAGGAAGACAGGGAATTG
The DNA here is from genome assembly GCA_003573665.1 of Oxygymnocypris stewartii. Taxonomy (NCBI): domain Eukaryota; kingdom Metazoa; phylum Chordata; class Actinopteri; order Cypriniformes; family Cyprinidae; genus Oxygymnocypris; species Oxygymnocypris stewartii. The sequence goes on along the minus strand of QVTF01022405.1, from coordinate 46,003 downwards.
AAGAAAATTACAGCATTACATGAGGAAGGAGAGGAGAAAAAAATTTAACCCCCAGACTATGCTCCTTGGGGAGTACAGTGTGAGAACAGGAAAAAACACCTCAGCAAAAGCACATAAACCATAGACACACTTTGCAACAGCGGAAGTGATCCAGCTCCAGCAGGCAGCCGTCCGGACCCGCGGCCATTCTCGCCGCTGGCCACAGACCCGCCTGTCAGGCTGACGGGTTTCAAAGCGACGGAGGCGAGGGATGGGGGGAGAGGAAGTGAGTGCATATGTTTGTGTGTGTGTAGTAGTTTATAATCAATGTCTGTAGAATGGGGGAGGGAGCAAGAGCGTCTCACTGCAGTGTTCTTTCCCAGGGATACATTTCCAACAACGACCTTGCCGGGCAGTGCTGGTACGGGGGAGCCAAAAGATAAGATTGCGATTTGTTTAGGCGAGTAGCCGCATTCCAAAACAGCTACTCTCTCTGTCCATTCTGATCTCGATCATCAATTTTTCTCTGCAAAGCCGTGAGCTTCTCCATGATAGAATCCATATTGCGGTTAATAGTCTCAGTCTTAATGCTGACCGCTCTTCCCACAGCTTCAGTCATGACGGGCAGCATTGTGAGGCTTTGGACAGCTGTACCCGTTTTCTGAATTTTTCGATAACCCAGGGCAAAGCCTAATCCAATCAGCAGAAGACCTGTTATCATGGTTCCGAATAGGTAGATATCTTCGATGGTGTCAATAGCGTTGAGAGACCAGTTGATCAAATCCATAATTTCTCAGTTTGAAGAGCAATGCAGAGAGTCTCTCAATACATCAGACAATACTGGAGAGCAAGCAGGGAAAATAGGGAAGGACGGGGAGTGAAAAATGCGACCGCCTCCATTGAGAGCCAAACGAGAAGCACTAGAGGCTTCCAATCAGATTGTTCTTGTGGGGCGGAGCCCCGCCCATGTCTTTTGGGGCATACCACGTTCAATCTACCATGTGACGAAAAATAACACTTTACATAAGTATTAAACTCTTATCACATGTTTACCCATTTATAATATCACCAAATCTGTCGCATCACCGATTCATAATTTTCACGACCGTCTATACGAATCTAAACACGTCATAACCTTACCGGGAACCGTAATCCATTATAGGTTAAGACAAATAGCATCGGTTCCACTATACAGGTTAAGGCACAGATTAAAATATCCTACATTCTACATAATCACACCAAGCATACGAAAGACAGAGTACAACATTAATATATCAAGGTCAAGGTCAAGGTTTCTTTATTTGTCACATAATAAATTATACAGGGTATAATCAGAAGTGAAATGTAAATCAAATCAGGTCTGCTCAGTGGAGAGTGCAAAAGACTACAAATAAAAATTATATAGAAGTAACACAACACAAGAGCATATATATGGTAAAAAAAGAGAAATAAGAGTAAAATGCCGAATAGAATAAAAAGTGCAAACCAATAAGATGTGCAAAAACAGTATACTGGGACTTAATAAATAGTAATATGAACAAGAGGGGATGTGCAAGAGGGATGTGCAAACGGGTTGTACCGGGTATGTACACATAGCAGCAATGCGGGTGATGAGAATATGGATGTTTTACAGTTAACAATGAGTCTTGTAAGTGTTTATGAGACTGGGTTTGTGTTAAGGAGCCTGATGGCCTGAGGGAAGAAGCTCCTCCTCAGTCTCTCAGTTTTTGCCATCATGCTCCTGAAGCGCTTGCCAGATTACAGTAAACAGAAAAGATGGTTACCGGGGTGAGTTAAGTCTTTGAGGATTTTAGCAGCCCTGCTTTTACAGCGTTTGAAGTAGATGTCCTGCAGAGAGGGGAGAGCAGACCCTGAGATGCGTTCAGCTAAGCGCACGACTCTCTGTAGAGCTTTGCAGTCCTGGTTTGAGGAATTGCCATGCCACACCGAGATGCACTGAGTCAATACACTTTCTATGGCCCCTGAATAGAAAGCTTTCAGGATTGTTGGTGATACCCTGAATTTCCTCAGCTGTTGCAGATGGTACAGTCTTTGCCTGGCTTTCTTAACCTGAGTCTGAATGTGTGTAGTCCATGTCAGGTCCTCGGAGATGTTTACACCGAGGCACTTGAAGCTACTCACCCTCTCCACAGGGGTCCCACTGATCATAAGAGGAGTGTAGGGTGCTGTCTCTTCCTGAAGTCCACGATCAGCTCCTTAGTTTTGCTCAGGTTCAGAGAGAGACAGTTGTCCTGGCACCATGATGTGAGTCTCTTTACCTCATACAAGTATGCGGCCTCATCATTGTTGTTAATGAGGCCCAGAACCACAGTATCATCCGCAAATTTAATGATAAAAGGTGGAGCTGTGAGAGGACACACAGTCGTGAGTGTATAGAGAGTAGAGCAGGGGGCTCAGGACACAGCCCTGTGGGGCTCCTATGTTCAGGGTGATGGAGTTGGAGGTGAACTGGCCGACTTTCACCACTTGTGGTCTGGCGGTGAGGAAATCTTGAATCCAGTCACAGAGTGAAGTGTTTAGGCCGAGGTCTGAGAGTTTGACAGCTAGCTTGGTGGGGACTAAAGTGTTGAAAGCTGAGCTATAGTCAATTAATAGCAGCCTGACATAGTTTCTATTTGTGCTGTCAATGTTTGTGAGGGAAGAGTGCAGTACCTGGGAGATGGCATCATCAGTAGACCTATTTGGCTGCAAACTGAAGAGGGTCCAAAGTAGCAGGGATGTAGGATCAAATGTATTTCTTTAAAAGTCTCTCAAAAACCTTCATGACTGTCGATGTGAGGGCAACTGGACGATAGTCATTCAGGCAAGAGGGTTTACTGTTCTTAGGCACAGGGATGATGACAGATTTTTTAAAGGAGGTGGGAACAACAGAGGTAGCGAGGGACTCATTAAATATGGATGTAAACAAACCAGCAAGCTGATCAGCACAGGACCTCAGAACGCGGCCAGTAATCCCATCAGGTCCTGCTGCTTTCCTGACTTTCACTCTCCTTAGTTCCCTCCGAATCTCGTCCTCCGACAGGGTGAATACATGATCGCTGCTCTGTCTGCTGCTTCCTGACGCGCTGATCGGCAGAGTCGCGCCGCCGCCATTGCATTCAAAGCGGCCGTAGAAGGTGTTTAGCTCTTCGGCCAGCAACGGATCTGCTCTCACCTCTGCGGAGGAGTTATTTCCAGAGGAACATATGGTCTTCAGTCCCTGCCACATGCGTCGAGAGTCATTGAGCTGGAAATGTGACTCAATTCTGTACCGGCGTTTAGCAGCTCTTACTGCCCGACGGAGAGCGTAGCACGATGCTTTGTACTCGCTCATATTTCCTGACAACAGACCGGTGTTGTATGCGGCAGTACAAAGGTTAACCGCATCACGGATTGTTCTGTCCACCCACGGTTTCTGATTGGAGAATGTCCTTATAGTTACAGTTTCAATGGCCTGGTCGGTTAGCGTGTCGACGAAGCTTAATGCTACATCCATGAATTCGCTGATGTCAGATGAACTCGCCCGGAACATGTCCCAGTCGAAAGATACGCCTGTAGCATAGCTTCAGAGTGGGAGGACCACTTCCCTCTCCACCGGCGGTTCATGAACGATCCTTATATATATATATATATATATATATATATACAGTGCTCAGCGTAAATGAGTACACCCCCTTTGAAAAGTAACGTTTTAAACAATATCTCAATGAACACAATTTTTTTTTCCAAAATGTTGACAAGACTAAGTTTTATATAACATCTGTTTATCTTATAACATGAAAGTAAGGATAATAATATAACTTAGAGAACAAAATTTTCAGTTTTACTCAAATTAGGGTGATGCAAAAATGAGTACACCCCACTGAAAGTCTCTGGAGCGAAGCTAAATTTTAGACTACAAATGTCTAATTTAACAAGAATTCAACCACAGGTGAGTCTAATTATTCATTACACAGGTGACAGTTGACTATAAAATGGTGTTACTTAACCCTTTACGATTCCTGTAAAATTTGCCTAAAACGCCTAAAAAAGGCATACCCAAAGTAAATTGCATGCTGTTCTTGAGCCATTTGGATGATATACATGGTTTTGGTCTCCTTTGAAAGGTGAAACTCTGAGGTTTGTTTCTCAACAATCACTGTAAGTCTTACTGATATTGAGTAATAGCACTTTGAATACACTAAAAAAATAAAAAAAATAATTCTGCCTGCATTTTTTTTGTAAATAGAAGCCTGCAGATGACTATAGCTGGGAGGTATGAACTGGAAAATACATTTGGATCACAGAATGAAGCCTTACCAAGCCAAATTTACCATTTTATAAACAATATATTAGAAAATTAGTGTTTTACACATGTTTATCTAATTTTATGTCTAGACGCTTCCAAAAAATTTACACTTGGGAAACTCCAAACGACCCTTTGTAACCAACGACACATACAATGCTGTAATTCTTGAATGATTTAATGTACAGTCATCATTTTGGGCTCTAATGAAAGGTTACACTTAGAGCTATTCAATTTCTCATCCAGATTCACTGTCAATAATTGCTGACACATAGTAACTGAAGCATAAACACATTATTGTGACATTTATTTATAGAATCCAAAATGTGTACACTTTTAAAACTACATATATATTTATAATTTATAATCTAAATACATTGTTTTCCTATATTTCTATTTCTGTACACAGTACATTATTTAATTTGTGTTTTTTTTCTTATTTTGGTGTTATATTGCATCCCTACTGTGTTATTCCTATGTATGTCTGTACTATCATGCATGTCAACAAAAAGTGGTCTGATAAAGACACAGATTGTACATGCTGTGTTTATTGTATCTTAAAATGTTGAAATAATCGTTTTTTTTTACGACTTTACCCTGTTACTACTAGGCGTCCCGCCGGCGGTACGCTGGATTCTTAAGGGGAAAACCCCTTCCCATTTCATGCTGTCAGCAATAGCACCACATGGAAGAGAAATGTCACAAGACCTGAGAAAGAAAATCATTTATTTACACAAGAAAGGTGAAGGCTACAAGAAGATCAGCAAAGCTTTACTTATCAGTCAGAATACTGTAGCAAAAGTGGTACAAACATTTAAAAAAGATGGAACAGCAACCATCTCACAGAGACGTCCATGTTGTCTACGGAAGTTAACACATCGTCAGGAGCGTCTTCTGATGAGAAGGGTTGACGAAAATTGACATGCAAGTTCACTGTAGTTATCTAAAGAAGTAGAAAGCCAAACTGGGGTGACTATTTTCCGTGACACGATATGGCGTACACTGCAGAGGAATGGCATGCATGGGTGCCGTCCACGAAAGAAGCCTCTCCTAAAGCCCAGGCACAAAAAAGCCCGCCTAGAGTTTGCCAGGGCCCATGCTGACAAAGATGAAGTCTACTGGGACTCTATACTCTGGAGTGATGATACCAAGATAAATGTTTTTGGAACTGATGGCTTCAAAACTGTATGGCGTCGCAAAGGTGAGGAATACAAAGAAAATGCATGGTGTCTACAGTGAAACATGGTGGTGGCAGTGTCCTTATGTGGGGCTGCATGAGTGCTGCTGGTGTCGGGGAGCTGCATTTCATTGATGGCATCATGAATTCACAATGTACTGCTCTATATAGAAAGAGAAGATGCTACCATCACTCCGTGCCCTTGGTCGTCGTGCACTTTTCCAACATGACAATGATCCTAAACACACATCTAAGGCCACTGTTGGATTTCTGAAGAAGAACAGGGTGAAAGTGATTCAGTGGCCAAGTATGTCTCCTGATCTGATCCCAATCGAACACCTATGGGGGATTGAGACAAGTTGAGCATCACTCTCCATCCAGCATCCAATCTCTAAAAGAGGTCATTCTTGAAGAATGGAAAAAGATAGATCTGGCAAAATGTCGCCAACTTGTTCATTCCATGCCTAGAAGACTTGGTGCTGTCATTAAAAATCATGGAGGCCATACAAAGTACTAGATTTAGTAGGTTTTGTTGTGGGGTGTACTCATTTTTGCATCACCCTAATTTGAGTAAAACTGAAAAATGTGTAATCTAAGTTATATATATTAACCTTACTTTTGTGTTATAAGTTAAACAGATGTTATATAAAATTTAGTCTTGTCAACATTTTGGAAATGTTTTTTGTGTTCATTGAGATATTGTTTAAAATGTTACTTTTCAAAGGGGGTGTACTCATTTACACTGAGCACTGTATATATATTGTTTCTTGAGTACACTGTTCTAATAGCCACGAGTTTCCTCTTGGAACCCCTCTGTGCAGGTTTGAGTCTTTGTTCCCAACGAAAAAGCGCTCGCTGGAGCTGCTCGAGGAGGGGACGTAGGGGCTTTGAGGTCATGCAAAAGTCAGTCCCTTGGGGTCTGGAAAATTTCAGTCCTTGCAGAGATAAGAAAAAGGGGGTACTCCAGTCGGAGTAGTTAGTTGGTTGGCATTTATGCTGAGCCAGTCCGGAATGATCATTGAAGCTCTGTTTCCAAATGGATCTGGGAGGAAATGTCAGTTCTTAGCTGGCAAGGAGGTGGCACTATAAATCTTTTTCTTCCTGTGTCCTTGCCTGAGATAAGCAAAGAGGTGGTCCTTATCAGGTTCTTTTCATTTGAGAGATTACATGGTAACATAGGCCTGTTCACATAAGTATTACAATACTCACCGAGTCTAACTCCATACCGAGAAAAGAGATTCTCTGCACAGGGAAGAGCTTGCTCTTTTCCCAGTTGGTCCGAAGCCCCAACTGGCTGAGGAGCCGAAGCACCATGTCCCTGTGATCGCAAAACTGCTCTCTGGATTGGGCCAAGATAGGCCAATCGTCGAGGTAGTTGGGGACCCTAACGCCCACTTCCCGAAGCGGTGTAAGGGCCCCCTCTACGACCTTCGTAAATGGGGAGACAGGGAGAGCCCGACAGGGAAGGACCCTGTACTGCCATAACCGACCCTCGAATGCAAACCATAGGAACGGTCTGCAGCGAAGTCATGCTTATACGCCCACAACAGGCGCATGAGTCATCCATGAACGCATCTTCAGCGTGTTGGAAGACAACGATCATGTCCGTCATCCGCAGCATGGAATCGACCACAACCAGAAGGACACGGACGGAACAGCGTTTTGAAAAGGATGTGACCGTCCATGATTTGCTCTTTTAGAATTTGCTCTTTTAGTTGAAGTGCCCAGGGGAATTGCTGCTGACAGGGTCTCCGCTGACTGCACCGTGATGCCAACCAGGAACAAATAAGAGATGAAAGGTTTGTGGAGATCAGCACACTTCTCATCCACTCGGCTCCAAAGCAAAAATCTAATGAGTGGATGCACCTGTCGCCCTTTTATCCCCTTATACACGTGGAGTGGCTCAGGTATGCAAAATCCACTAGCCAATTTAATTGGCATTTTCTCTTAAAGTCAGAGATGATTGGGGCTTCCAGATAAATCCCCTATGTCGTCACAACATAACTCGTAGTGACCGACAGATAGGGAACTATGGACTCTCTTTTCTAGCACTTTAGATACGGTTGCTCCTTTACGCTTAAGGAAGATTAAGGAATAGAGTCCAACACTGTGGTATAATGAGCACACTCCAGCCCTAAAGAGAGCAGCCCGGAAAATTGAGCGCAGCTGGAGGAAAACAAAACTAGAGGTATTTCGTATTGCTTGGCGGGAAAGCCTTAAAATCCTACAGAAAAATATTAAAAACTGCTAGATTTGATTACTTTTAGTCTCTTTTAGAGGAAAACAAACATAACCCCAGGTATTTATTCAATACAGTGGCTAAATTGACAAAACATAAAGCAACAACAGGTGTTGACATTTCCAACAGCACAGCAGTAATGACTTTATGAATATTTTTCTTCCAAGATCGATACTATTAGACATACAATTGTAATAGTGCAGCTGTCAGCTACAGTACTTCATCAAATAGTGCACTGTAGATCCCCTGAGGAACGATTCCACCCATTCTCTACTATAGGAGAGGAAGAATTGTATACACTTGTTAAATCATCTAAACCAATGTCAGACCCTATTCCATCTAAACTACTAAAAGAGACTTCCAGAAGTCATAGATCCTCTTTTGGCTATCATTAATTCGTCATTGTCATTAGGATATGTCCCAAAACCTTTAATTTGGTTGTTATAAAAGTCGGCATGAAATCAAAATGGTCTTTATCCCGTCCTTCGGATGAGACGTTAAACCAAGGTCCTGACTCTCTGTGGTCATTAAAAATCCCAGGATGTCCTTCGAAAAAGAGTAGGGGTGTAACCCCGGCATCCTGGCCAAACTAGGCCACTGGCCTCTGACCATCATGGCCTCCTAATCATCCCCATACACTGATTGGCTTGATCACTCTGTCTCCTCTCCACCAGTAAGCTGGTGTGTGGTGGGCGTTCTGGCGCACTATGGCTGCCGTCGCATCATCCAGGTGGATGCTGCACATTGGTGGTGGATGAGGAGATAGCCCCCTTACTATGTAAAGCGCTTTGAGTGTCTAGAAAAGCGCTATATAAATGTAACAAAATATTATATTATTATTATTTATTTACTTTATTATCGCACATTGCTAGTCTTGATGTTAACAATTAATCCGTGCAAATTAATTGGCTGAAAACAAAAATTGTCTTGGTAACCTTTATTAAAAATCTGAACATTTACTTCCCCTCTGGAATGTCATTCCTTTTTTTGATGACATCAGTTTGACACCTTGGGCAGAGTATCCTCAAAAACACCCCTCCTCCCGTTTCTATGAGTGAGAGGCAGAGAGAGGAGGAGCGCTAAAATAAAACCCTGTCCTATCCTCAATAATTGATTTCTGTTGGAAACTGATTATTGAGGATAGGACAGGGTTTTATTTGTAACTTTTGTAACTCTAATGAGAGCATTCTCAGTACTACGAGATGGTCTAAATCCTGACTGGAAATCCTGATCTGGATTAAATTTTTCTCTACAAAGAAATATAATTGTGAGGATACTACCTTTTCTAGTATCTTTGACAGAAAAGGGAGATTGGAGATTTCCAGTCAGGATTTAAACCATCTCATAGTACTGAGACTGCTCTCATTAGAGTTACAAATGACCTGCTCGTATCATCTGATCATGGTTGTATCTCTCTATTAGTACTACTGGACCTTAGCTCTGCTTTTGACACTATCGACCACAACATTCTTTTGAATAGACTAGAAAACTCTGTTGGCATTAATGAAAGTGTGTTGGCATGGTTGAAATCGTACTTATCTGACCACCATCAATTTGTGGCAGTGAATGAAGAGGTATCATATCGATCACAAGTGCAGTATGGAGTACCTCAAGGCCTAGTCCTAGGGCCATTACTTTTCATGCTTTACATGTTACCCTTGGGAAATATCACCAGGGAACACAGTTTTAGCTTTCACTGTTATGCTGATGATACTTGGCTCTATATTTCTTTGCGGCCCGGTGAAACACACCAAATTGAGAAAATAATGGAATGCATAGTCGATATAAAAAACAGGATGACGAGTAATTTCTTACTGATAAATTCTGAAAAATCAGAGGTGTTAATTATTGGAACTAAAACCCCCACATATAATAAACTAGACCACTGTCTACCACTTGATGGCTGTGCTGTAAATTCTTCGTCATCAGTCAGGAACCTACGTATGCTATTTGATAGCAATCTCTCATTTGATAGCCATGTTTCTAGCATTTGTAAAAATAATTTTTTTCATCTTAAAAATATATCTATACTGAGACCTATAGAGCTATAAAACATGACATTTTCAATGTCAAATTCAGAAATGTTAATTAATGCATTTATGACCTCAAGGTTAGATTATTGTAATGCCTTATCGGGTGAATGTTCTACACGCTTAATAAACAAACTACAGATGGTCCAAAATGCAGCAGCTATAGTTCTTACTAGAACCAGGAAGTATGACCACATTAGCCCGGTTCTGTCAACACTGCACGGGCTCCCTATTAAACATTGTATAGACTTTAAAATCCTATAATTACTTATAAAGCCTTGAATGGCTTAGCTCCTCAGTACTTGAGTGAGCTCTTATCTCATTATAGTCCTCCACGTCTGCTACGATTTCAAAACTCTGGCCATTTGATAAAACCTAGAATATCAAAATCAACTGCCGGCGGCAGATCCTTTTTTTATTTAGCGCCCAAACTCTGGAACAATCTACCTAAAAATGTTCAGGAGGCAGACACACTCTGTCAGTTTAAATCTAGATTAAAGATCCATCTCTTTAACCTAGCGTACACATAACACACTAATACGCTTCTAATATTCAAATCCATTAAAGGATTGCTAGGCTGCATTAATTGGGTCAACCGGAACTGGGAACACGTCCCATAAAACACGATGTACTTGTTACATCGTAAGAAGAATGGCATCTGGTGGTTACGTTGACCAATAAGAAACATACTAATATTAGCGTAGATGCCATTCTTCTGTAGAGGTTATCTCTATCAGCACCTAGAGATAACCTCTACAGCCCCTACAGCCCTGAACGTCAGCGAAGACCAGGACACCTAGATGAGCCCCAGAGACAGATCACCAGTGAGGACCTCGTCACCTAGACAGACATCGGGATAGGACCACTGGAACCAGTGGAGCCCTTACAATCTGACTTTGCTGCAGTTGGAACAAACTACTGGTTCGTCTGGCGGATGGGAACTGGCCCCCCGACTGAGCCTGGTTTCTCCCAAGGTTTTTTTCTCCGTTCTGTCACCTCTGGCTTGCTTAGTTGGGGACACTTTATTTCCAGAGATAGAGCCTTTAACTGAAAATTGAGTGTTAAATCTTGTCATTTCACATCATTGACACACTGTTTTCCTATTTTCATATTGTGAAGTTGCTTTGACAATTTGTATTTTTATTGGTGCTATATAGGGTGACTTGACTTGAATTGACCAGACTGTGTGTGTGTGTGTGTGTGTGTGTGTGTGTGTGTGTGTGTGTGTGAGTGTGTGTGAGAGAGAGAGAGAGAGAGAGAGAGAGAGAGAGAGAGAGAGAGCATGCGAGCGTACGTGTGCCAGAAGATGTTTATTTTCCAGTTCCAGTTTTTTTTCCTCGTTATTGTTGGATTTTCACTTTCAAACTACATGGGCTGGACAATAAACTGTAAATAATACCTTGTAAAAACACATTTTAATATTTTATTCAAACTAATATCAGTAATGTTACTGTTACTGTTCATGTTGATGTAGTATGACACAGTAACCACAAGAGGGCGCACTCACTGCATATAAGTCCAAATATACTGTATAATATTGTTTTCATGTACAAATTAAATGTTATTTTGTGGATAATCTGAACTGTTTCCATTCGTAAACGATAGTTACTTACATTTTTTTTATATGAACTAACAATGGAAAATACTTCCAAAGCATTTATAATTCTTAGTTAATGTTTATTTAAACATGTATTAATACATTATTATAAACAAAACCTGTGGCTGTTCACATTATTTAATGGATCTGAGCAACATGAACTATGAATTGTTGTATTTTTATTAACACACGTTGATTAAACAAAATTAAATGCATACTAATGTATTGCTCATTGTAAATGTTACATACTTAATGCATAAGCAAATATAGATAACCTCTCTCCAGACCTTTACGTCTCAATTTAAAACTCATCTATTCATTTCATTCTCTAAATAACTCATTTACCTCTCTGCTTCTCAAGTTCTCACTTCTGTCTGTATGACACATGACCACCTTCTTGACACTATGGATGTTCATCATATGATTGCATGACCTCTTGTTGTTCATTAGTTTGTTGTCCACACTTGTCTGGATGTCCCCTCTGATTGTCTGCTGTATTTTGTGTACCAATTGCTTGTCTTATTTTGTAAAGCATCCTTGGGTTCTTGAAAGGCGCTATAAAAAACATTATTATTAGCAGTAATGAGACCTAATTATTAAGTGTTATCTATATTTTATATACTTATTCGTACATATATTAATGCACGTATGTGCTGATAGAACTGTAAAGAGCTGATACAAATGTAAAAAACTGTAACTTGACAGCAATGTAAGTCGCTTTGGATAAAATTGTCTGCTAAATGCATACATGTAAATGTAAATCATTTTAAGGCTTTATAAAAACGAATGCCATTATTGTTACTGTTCATTTAAATGCAATGTGGCACAGTAACCTATTTAATTCCATATCAAGCATTATTGGTTTCATGTTGTATAAATATTAGTGGTTATATGTAGCGGTAGAATCGCTCTCATTATATAATACATTTCTATATTTCTATATTTTCTCTTAAGAATCATGTGGCACTGTCAAGACAGCAAGAGGAAGGAGTTAAAAACATTAAGACCACATGAGACAGAATGAAGGATGTTATTCTTTCTCTCTCTCTCTTTTAAACCACATCTATTTAGGGCAAAGGGAAGAGGACATAATGTACACTGAGTTTGTCCCTGTTCTTTCCGGGGGGTGGGGGCGAATCCTCATTCTACCAAGAGCTAACATAATCCGTCTAACATTTCATATGAAGAGGAAGTATTCACTATAACTGGAATATTACACTATTAACGGTACATGATATCCAGGTTGTTTAACACTTTATAAACAGAACAATCTGATATTTTTCTAGACTGATTATTCTGTGCTACACTGCAATGGCAACAGTGTTTCAGTCTTCAATTTGTTGATAAAAAAATGCATGAAGGGAAACAAAGATTCTGTTTCCCTCTTAAGCCCCTGGAGCCATTATTTAAATGAAGGTGAAAATCTTGGCATATACATCAGCTCCTTACACGCTGGTTCCATTTGCCAGTTGCTAGGATACCATTGTGCACCATCAGCATTCCATGTGCAATGAAACACGCAGTACAATATGCATGCATATAAAATGCTCAGCCTGACGCTTCGCAAAACTTGAAAGATAATATTTTAATATCACATAATCTGCAATTTCTATGGAAAAAAAGCATAATACATTAACAAATATACATTTAGATGCACAAGAAAATGAATTGAATTTGCGTAAAAATGGAAAAAAGTCCACTTTTGCTGCTTAACCCATCCTCTTTCAGAAAACTCTGAACTGCAAACGGTAGAATAAACCATATCCATGCAGAGCTGTTGTAAATTATGTTGGTTTAATACTTTAATAGACACAGAGGAATCCATTAAACAACCCATTGTCCCTGGTTCTGTCGTGACATTAACAGACTAGAATACATACTACAGTCTTATACAGTTATAAGAAACTATCATATATTTCAATTATAATACATGTTTTTACAACCAAGATTTGGACTGCCTGACAAATATAAACAATATTTACAAAGGTCCACAAAGAGATATATACGATTGTGTTTAATGAAAATATTGAATTGTGCAATAGAATTGTATTTTATCTGAAAGGTTGTACAATGTGTTGAATATAACGATAAATGCATAGCATCTGGAGTGAGAAAAATACTTATAACATCCCAAAACTTTATACAATGATCTTGCACTGTGAGCCCAGATTAATTCTAGTTATAAAACAGTCATCACCTCAAAAATCTACACCATCATCTCCTGTGTTTACATTTCTTGAAAATCCTGAAAAGTCAAAACGTCCAGCATCTGCTCCATACTTCTGTTCTTCATGTTGCATTGGAAAAGTTCAGGGTCAGTTTTATCCTGTGGTGGAGCAAGTTTGAGGTGCCTGTGTAAGTGCTAGTCGAAGTCAGATGTTTATCCTGAAATATGCATGGCTTATTTGTACAAGAAGAGCACCCTGAATCTATGTTTTGTGTAGACTTGGGTAGGTCTGGTAATTGTCTCTTTCTGTTCTCAGGGGTCAATATGGAAGGTTAGGAGTTTCTCTGAGTGCTGGTTGTTGAGGGTACGGAGGTCAGGCAGACGTAGCAGGAGTTTGGGGAAGAGTGAGCTGTCCTCTGGCCTTCGCCGAGTGATGAGAGCACGAAGAGCGCTGATCAAATCCTCCTGGAGCTGCTCTACAGCCCCCACATCTGAGATACCTGAACGATCTGATAGAGAGAAAAATAATGATGAGTAACAGAAATATTGTATTGCGGATGTAAACATTACAGCTCTGTTCCAAACTCTAGTAAGCTATCTGTCTTCACAAGCAACTACCTCAAAACATACTTAGAATCATCATATGCAATCACTATTCGCTCAATTACTGGGAATCCAAGGTACCTGCAGAAACCAGCACCACAGCCATGAAGAGGGCCATCTCATCGGCCTCCAGACCCATGTTCCCCAGCTTCTCACTGAACTCAAACATGGCGTCCAGAAGGCCGCCCATGCCTAGCACTCGCAGGGATGCCAGCGGGTAGGTCTGACCATTCAGGAATGTTAAGGTACGTTCCTTGGCATCAAACAGCGAGCAGAACCTCACCATTAGAACCTGCAATAAACCAAAGTAAGGATTAGAAAAATAACGTTAAATAAACTGTTGAAGATTAAGCCGTGTAAACTACATCCCAATACAAGCACTGCACATATTTTGCTTTCAGTTATTGAGTATTGATAAAGAAAACTAATTGGCAATGATATTGGTCTAAAGTCATTCATATACAATTTTTTACTTTAAGACAAATCTGCTCCATTAATCAATTGAGCCACTTTACAAAACTGGTCTGAACTGAATGGTTCCTCACTCAGGGCCACAATCTTGACTCAAAGACTAAATTCAATTTAGTACAGTTTATTGCTAAAACTATGTTATTTTGTTTCCAAATAACGTTTAAAATGGCAAAAAAAACATTTGCAAATAGAACTTATTCAAAACATAATAAACAGTGATATGATCCTTTATACAAAAAACTATTTTAGAGGATGTAGGGCAGAATGTCAAGGGACCGCATGATGAGGCAACTGGGTCATGAAGTAAAGGAATCTCTGGACCGTTTTCTAAATGATAACTTCAAAAGAACTGATTTGGGGTTTCTCACCTGAAAGGTTCCTGCCTTCAGAAGCATGACTTGATCATGTTGACTCAGGGCCTGAAACCCGGGAATACTCTTGGCAAATTCAACCACTTCTTTAACAGCTGGAGTGAAGCACTGGGAGAAACTCTCCCAGACCTGTTGACTGGAGTGACTGGCTGGGGAGATGGGACATGCATTGAGAGGACATGCCTGGGAAAATACAGAAAGAGACCATTTAAGTTATAGAAAATTGTAAACTAAGACCAGCAAACAAATCATATGCCATCATAAAAACTTACCAAAACTTTAGCACCAGGGCTCAGTCTCCAAGGACAAGACGTTTGAGTTGAATAACTGTTGTGCTTCGATGGATAGCTTTGAGAAGGTGTAGTTCCCTGACTGGGACTTGAGGACTGTGGGAAGTTATAGTGACTGTTGTCTATAACTTGGGTTGTCGGTTTGCGGTCGTGATTGGCGAATGGACATCTGGATTGGGGAAGACAGCTTGTTGTGGAATGGATGGAATGATCTTGGGGTGAGATGCTTGGCTGAGGGTGAGACTGGCTGTAGCCAGACTCTTGAATTGGATTATGACGGAAGGGAGAAGGATTGTTTTTATTGATGTTGTTGTCTTCGTTAATCTTCACTAACAACTTCTCCCCGTTCACAAAGATATTGCGATAAGCTTGCGAGATAGCACCGCTGTTCTCTTCTGACTGGCCATCTTCAGGGCTGGCAGGAGTCTCGGTGGGTGTAGTACAGGTGATGTCCATGGACGCTGATTCATTAAGGCTGTTCATGTAACTCTGCATTTCGTCCAGTAGGCGTTGTTTCTCGCGCTTTGGAATGCGCCCAAATCGCACAGCTGGAAAAAATGGGGGTATAAATGTTACTATAGAGAATGGTGAGATATAAAATGTGTCCATTATCTAACAGCTTTACAATAATGCATTGTGGTATTAGAGGCTGTGCTGTATTGTAAATATAGTAACAGTTAAATGGGATTGTGCAATGGAGTAACATAACTGTAATGGATAACTGTACAGACAAATCAGCATTTAGTTTTATAATAGACATGATCAAGATTACATCAGTGACCACCAGGCTTTCATATTAGATTACAGCTCCTATGCAAAGCTTCTGTTCTACATCCGCCACATTTCCCACCCAGTCTCCCCCTACTCTACCTCTCAGAGCTATTTATATAATACACCTCCCCATCCTTCTCTTTCCCTCTCTCTGTGTCTCTATCCCATTGGGAAGTGGGTCACGAAGCAGAGGAGATGTCACCGAGGGAATGAGTGATGGACTGAATGACAGCGGGTGAAACAGATACTGTCATGAGTTAAAGGGTGAAAAGGACTGAGACGGCATTCAAATAGTTAAGCGATGAAACATTGTATGGCAGAAGAATGTGATATGATAAACTGGACTGATAAGGAGCACCAAGTGTTGAGGAATGGGAGGTGACTTCAGCAAGAAAGGTTAGGTTAAAATTGCTAAGACAAGCACTAATGCAAAACTAGGTCTTTAGGTCTATAAGGTAACAATGATATGAAGGCTTTTTGTGTTTAGAGGTGTCATATAGCACCATCAAGTGAATGCGTGGGTCACTGTAACGAGAGACGTCAAGGTGACACGTGCAATGACATAATATAATGGAGAGAGAATATAGCATCTATTATACAGTCAGTGACAGTTTTGCATTTGAGGGCACTACAACATTACAACACCTTGAAAAGTTATTCATGAACTTCGAAATTAATTCGAAATCTAGTGTAATTACAGTGTGAGTGGCTACTGGGGAGAAAAACAAGGTCAAGTACATCATGTGATGTTGAAATATGATGGTGCATATAACTACTTTTCCGCTTTTTAGGTCACCTAAATGTGTACACTAGCCCTAGAAAATATGATTTATTATCAGCCCAGTTTACACAGCTCCCCAGAGACAATACTGTCCTGTATGGGCAAAGTGTGCTAGAGGACAAATCGAAAAGATATTTGACTATGCTTATGCATTGCATTCAATTGAAATAAAGGTCCCTTAGCTTCTGGGTTACATCGACAACGCACTTCCCGCTAGCATTCAGATCTTAATTAATCCTGAAATACAGCAAATGAAGACCTGGAAACACATTAAACTACTGTGTGCTAGGTGCTCGGGCCATTTGTGTCCCCAATTCCCCAAATGAACCTGATTTGCTGCAGTTTTTACAGTGAGTGATGACTTGTGGGATTTCAGAGAGCCCACACTAATAAATCAGTGGTGAAAGGAAACTGTCAGAACAGGGTGTTATCTATAGGTGCAAACAGCACAGAACAGATGGTGGAAGTAGGGCTGAGGAAATATAAAGTAGTGGTGGTATATATCAAATATATTGTAGTGGTGAGGTCACATTAGCAAGATTTTGCAGTTAAAAAGACTCATTGTCCATTGTTAATAGTGCAGTGATCCAGCAGCGTTCTGTTGGTTAACATATAACCCTGAACCTTACACAAAACTCCAGATTTGCAGATTCTGATTGAAAAGCATTCTGAAGTTGCTGATTTATACTGAGCATTTTTATCATGTTGCTGAGCAGTTGCTAGGGTGTGGCATGTGGTTGTTAAGTAGGCTCTTACTGGCTTAAGCCCAACCAGTCAATATTCTGGTCTAACTGCTTAGAAAATAGCAGATACTAGGGTGTACTGGGAGGTTACTAGAACATTGCTAGGTGGTTGTGATTCCTAACACTTAAGTATTTGCAGCAATACTGATATTTCCCCTTCAAACACGAAAAATAATGTAGTCATACCATATCACATTGTTCTTAACTGTATGTTTAAAGGTCTTACCATCTCTGGACATGCCGACAGAAACGCACTTCTTAAATCGACAGTGCTGACAGCGATTGCGGTTCATCCTCATGATCTGACAGTTTTCATTCTTCACACACATCTTATAATGGATGTTCTGCTGGATACTGCGGCGGAAGAAACCCTGAGGAGGACACAAGATCAGAGTGAATGTGTTTGTGTGCCTTCAGTCTCAGATCGACACTAAACACATCAGTTATGCATTCTGAGGGTAGTTTATGAGCGAGCAGTGTGCGTGTGAGCGTGCATGTGTCTGTTCTCACCTTGCATCCCTCACATGCATGGACGCCGTAGTGAAATCCTGATGCAATATCCCCACACACTTTGCAAAGCAACACCATACCTCCTGATTCTAGTAACACAAATTGTCAACAGTAAGTTAGCAGTGGACGATGGTCACCGAATATGAGACAATATGACTCATATTTAGTCATATTGTGAAAAAAAATGACTCAGATAATACTCACTGGTAAAGGTACCCGTGAACATACTAGATCGCCTGCCGACTAATGGATGAGAGTAGGTGTTTTGCCCCGATGATGTTACCGTCGGTGAAACAGGGTTGACAGTGGTAGCACTGCTTACTTCTGGGAATTGGAAAACCAGTTTGTTGCCATTGCTTCCACTTTTTTTAAGGGAATCAAGCTCAGTGAAAGAGAAGTCATCCGGGGACGAGGGTTGAGAGGCTGGAGATTGGGATTGGTACCCACTGGATGGGCTTCCTGGACTGGGGCTGGCGCTTCCAGTTGAGCCTGCATAGAGGATCACTCCTCCACCTGTGTGTAGGAAAAGGAGGGAAAACAAAAAATATTACATTAAGGGAAGTTGGTCTTATGTATATCTAGCTCTGTCATGGAACTCCAGATGATACAGACTGATACATCTTTAATGCAATCTGCTAGTAATGAAATTGCTCGCTACATGCACAACCAGATTGGTCTCTGGTACATCAGCAGCCAATGAGATTGCTTGCTCAACATATAAAAAGTCTGGTTCAGTGTTCAACAAAATGTTGTGTATCGATGTCTTTCTGCAGTTCTGATGTTAATTCGTGTTTATTTCATGCTTTAAGTAAATATGAAAAGACGATCGGTTCACACGCCGCTTGAACTGAAGCAATACAGTGATATGTCACGACACATTAAAGAGCCGCAAAATGGGTTATTGTTTGAATTTCTTTAAAATAAATGACCAAATTTGAAAGCTGAGACCTTGTTTCATACCAGAAGTAACCTGCTCTGTCTGTCGGCATGCTGTCAGTTTCCTCTTTGCTCTGCAATGTATTTTTTACTGCGTGAGAACATGATGTGTAGCATGAGAGCGGCATGACTTGTCAGACATAGCAACAGTAACTACGGAGGGCGAGTTTTTAGGAAAGGTCAATTGTTCTGTAGGGGCAACAGCAGCAGTGTTTCTAGTATGTCAATACTGAAAATATATTATCTATTTACATATCTAAACTAATCTGAAAGTTGTTATAATGGAAATATCTGTAATATCTTCCCAATTTATACGCCCATGCAAAATGAGCAGAATTGGATCGCCTTAAATTGTAGTTTTCTTCATATGCCCTGGACCTTACACATGTTAGTATTGTATATTACACATTTTGCATGTTTAAATTCATTCTACAGAATTCCTCAAATCTGTCATTCATTTGAGGCTTTTTTCCCCACCAGACCAGTAGGATGCAGGTCACTATTTTCTATGTAAACTCGGGAATGTTAGAATCCTCTGCTGCTCCCAGTCTGTCAGCTCATCCTTCTCCATGAATCACGTTTCAAACCGCGCCAGTGGAAGGTTTAAACGTGAGAAATGAGTCAGAACTGACTCACGTGCGCAAGTGCAGCGTTGAGGAATCGGATTTATTTCAGCGAGTCGGTTCACTTCAGTGATTCGATCCGTTTGAGTCGCGTCTCCAAAACGTGTTGCAAGGAAATGCTTGCTGGATTTCACAAGTTATGTGCTAGTTCAATTCCTGCCGCACCTTATGTTAGACAGCAGGACGGTGAGTTAACACAACGCGTTTTCCTTGCGTCAGAAATTCGGTACAGCAGCAAAGTTCGTTCCTG
Organism: Oxygymnocypris stewartii; assembly: GCA_003573665.1. NCBI lineage: Eukaryota > Metazoa > Chordata > Actinopteri > Cypriniformes > Cyprinidae > Oxygymnocypris > Oxygymnocypris stewartii. The sequence goes on along the minus strand of QVTF01022405.1, from coordinate 26,180 downwards.
CAGTACAACTTATAATTAACCTTTATTTAACAAATTATATTAACTTTCCCGAGTCACACTTATTTTTTTTTTACTTCAAACCCTAACAACTCATGCGTCATAAAAAAATACCTTAAACTGTGTAATATTTAGAATGTATTTTTTTATGATTAAGCCCCTTGTATTGTATTTCTGTATTTACTTATTTATTTGTATTTCTTAATTTTCTAATTATCTAATTATTTATTTTGTTATCTATGCATTTTTGTTATGTTGCTAGAATTTTGATTCTTGAATTGTTTTAAGATTTTTCTTACTGTTTACTTGGTATTTTGTATGGTCTTTCAAGCATCAAAACCCTTCCCGAGTCAGTACAACCGAATCATTATAAAGAACCGACTTCAAAGAACAATTTGTTTGCGAATCGTAAACACGCATCTGAGAACTCCAGCACGAGCTGCTCGCTCCTCTGGCGGCGCGCCCGGGCGAGAACGCGCTACAGAGCTGCCAGCCACCTGACCGCCGACTCACATGCGCCCCTGATATAGTGAACGCCCTAAAACACAAGCCTCTTTCCGCAGTCCCGTGGCTAGAACAGCCGCAGTACGAGAGAAAAAAAGCACGAACTGCCAGCCAGCTGCTCACGTTTGAAGAGGACTTAAAAACATTAACCAAGGCCATGTTTATAATAATCGAGTCACCGGAAACTGGAGCGCATGCATGAACGTGCACGGTCACGTTTACTCGACATACGAGCTTGCCTTCTTTTTTTAAACCTAGCACATTTCACTTGTTTATATAACGTGATGCCTCACAAACAGCTTGAAATATAGATTCGGCTCCTTTAACTATGCTTCTCAGTTTAATTCCACCTGAATGTGTGGCATTTTAAAAGGATACACATAGACATAATCTCCCTAAACACCATGACACACGAAACTTTGCTTTAGTGTAATGTCTCACACATACGCATGGGTGAATGTGAGTGACTCAAAGAATGAATAAATGAAATTATTGAATTTCAGTCGTTTTTCTCTGAATTTGCCCTTTAGCAGCTGCCATGAGGGAAAACAAACCTCCCACTCAAAAGCAATAATGATAACGGACAGATGTAGATATGGATATTGTATTAATTTGATATAAGTTCAGTTTTAGTATAATCACAATGTGAATGGATTTGTTTACTAGTGTAAACGTACATTTCTATCTATGTTTAGTATGTTGTATTGCAGGGGTTCTCAACTCTGGCCCTCGAGGTCCAATCATACAATGGCCCCAATGGCCCCTGGTCACCAAAGCCACAGCCACAGCATTACCCGTTACGCTTTTTTGGCTAAAGTTTGCAGGATTGCCTTCTAGCGGCTTTGCTTGAAAGCTACTGGGAGGTGAGTTTGATCAAGGTTGATGCTAAACTCTGCAGGAAAGGGGACCTTGAGGGCCAGAGCTGAGAACCTCTGCTGTATTATATGGCATATTGAGTTGTAATAATAACTACTATAGTGTTTTGTATTAGAATAGGCAGTCTACTTGCCCTAAAAGCAAATACCAATGCACTGCTGCTTCCATTCAGTGTTAATTATATCACATATTATAGAATTAATTCCAGCGAATTATAGAAAAATCATAAACATTAAAAGCATTTGCTAAATTAGTCTGCCCTATCTATATTTTAAACCAAAAAACAGTCATTGTTTCTTCACCCTCGAGTTGTTCCAAACCTGTATTATTTTTTTCACCTACTGTGGAATATAAATTACACTATTTTGATATTTTGAGAAATGTCTCTTATATATAATGGAAGTAAATGGTTACAAAAATTACTAATACACAATACAAAATATATTTTGTGTGAAAAAAAAGAATGTTATACAGTTTTAAAACAACATGGGGTGATTATGGCAGAATTGTCATGTTTGGGTGAAGTATCCCTTTAAGTAAATTCCATTTGCACTGTTTGGCAGGTTTGGGAGGCTTTGATTTCTTGTTTCAAGGTTTGTTCGTAGAGCTGGATGCCCTCGGACATGTGCTGCTGCTGAAAAGTAGGTCAATACTGCAAATTAAATGAACAACTATTACTATTTACATTTTAATATAGTTAATTTATTTCAACAAAAATGTATGCATAATGCAATGAAGAATTAAGGAACACTATCTGATACTGTTAGATACAAGGGACAATGTGCATGTGTGTTCAGAAAGTGGGGGTGACTCGAGAAGTGTGACACACTTATTACTGTTTGTCAAACAATTTCACTAAGAAATCGCTAGTAAATATTCCACAATTACAAGTAGCACTGAATTAAACATGTCATTTTGAAGTAGAAGATGTAAAATAGTATTTTCTTTTCAAAAGTCTTTAATTTACAACTTCGGAAAATATTTGATACAGTGCACAGGAGCCATTCATTCTATCTAAGCTTCTATCAGCTTGTTATAAACACGTGAGTTAAACCGAGATCGTGCAGGCAGAGAAGAAGGATCTGAGCTCAGATCTGTGCCTCTTTGACTTTGACCCAGTGACCAGCCTCCCTCCCTTCAGAGGCTGGATGAGACACGAGCTTCCAGAACAAAAACACAAGCAGGGAGGGGGTGCCTGGGAAATCACGCGTGGCACGTGGAGCTCGGAGTCCATCCTCGTGACGGTGAAAGTGAAAGTCATACCACTGTGCCTGACATGATCATGCCTGATGACATGCAAACTGAGCGCTGTCTAAGAAATCACACAAAAAATACTGGAGATGACATTGCCAACAAAGCTTTGTGTTTCCAGAGAAGATCATATTTTAGATTTAAATGTTATTACACTGATGGTTGAGCCTTTCAGCAAATTGTAGCCTGTGATGATATACAAGAAATTGTATATTAATCTTGTAGTTTAGAGCCTACCGAGTTCCTATTATTATTATACTTGCTGCCAACGCTTATTATTTTAGCTTATTACATTATAAGTTGGATACTTCACATTCAGACTTATTAAAAAATGCAAATGTCTAAGAGCACTTGCATATAACTTTATAATAAATAACTTAAGATTAGCCATATAAAAACATGTTATTGCCTAATTAAGAAAGCCATGTGATAAACAAAACAATGGTTTATTCCCCGCTGTTCTTTCATAAATGATGTGATCCTCTCACATGTTGATGAGCAGTTATTTGAGCACGTGTTGGGTGAATGTAGGCTACAGGAGGAGTGCTGAGATAATGACAGTCATCGGAGCACTGGCGTGACTTGGTTAATGAATCAACTGAAGCTAGTCGAAAACAAAAGGTTGGGTTTGGATTTGACCCACCCCCATACACTGCCAAATCACCAACGAAACGGAACAGAATTAAGCTAGATAGCTTTTCTTTAGAACATTTATTTTTAGCAACAAGTCTCTGGGTTGAGGATGATGCGTCATGACCTACAGTCAACTGGGAAGAGCGCGTGCACAGTGAGTTTGTTTACGCGCAACGAGACCGGGAACATTTGCCAAAACATTGGTAGTCCGTTCGCTCAGGTTCACGATATAGCATCAAAAAAAGACATTCATTGCAGCGTGAATATGCTAAAAAAGGATCATGTTTGTGTGTGTATGTTTATGTGGTTTATGAGGACACACATTTGTATAATGACACGGGTATTACAGGGAGATGGTGATTTATGAGGACATTTTCAGTGTCCCCATAATTCAAAACGCTTATAAATCATACAGAGTGAGTTTTTAGGGAAAAGTAGAAATGCACAGTCTCCTGTGAGGGCTAAGTTTAGGTGTAGGGCAATATCACATACAGTTTATACAGTATAAAAAGCAGTACGCCTATGGAGAGTCCCAGTAAACCATAACAACGTGTGTGTGCGTGTAAAATTATAAACATGTCAAAATATAATGTAATTTAATGACAAATTCTGACAGTACAATGTATTATCAGGATTTGTAATTAAATTACTACGTTGTACTGAGTACATCATGTACTGTACATGTGTTATTGTATAATCAAATGTAGTACCAATATATTTGTGTCACCATAAAGTTAAATAACATATTCAAATAAATGACAAAGTTGCCTAAATTACCTAAACGGGTGAATGAAACATTACTACAATCACCCGTGCAAATAATTCATCATGTTTATAGACCATGGATAGTGTTTAACTCACCTGGACTGTTGTCCATCATGCCTGTTCCTGCTGTTGATGGAGGAAATACAGATATCTCAGTGAAGTCGATAATGTTCAGCGTGTTGCAGACTCCGTCCAGACAGGTAAGTACTTCAAGCAGTCTGTTCAATGTCTCTAAAGAGAAGCGACACTCTAATACCAGACGTCCTTCAGGTAAGCAGGGCAAGGTGTTAAAGACTGTATCTCGTGCACCTCAGTAGCGCTTTTCTTCTAATCAATCAGAGCCAGTGCAAAGCCACCGAGCTGAGTAACTAGTTTGAGACAAGCACAAGCATCACAAACAAACACCGGACACGTTTGCAGGTGTCTTATAAATGTGACTGAGCTTTCCTCCCACACGTTCCCCCTCCTTTATTTGCCCTTTAAATTGTTTGTGTTATTCTATGCCAAGAACTGTTGCTCCGTTTCTCACGCCCTCTTTCTTTCCTTGCCAGTCACGCTGCTGTCGTAGAGCTGCAGTTCCTTCCTTCCTCTTGGCTCCTCCTCCTCTCTGATCTCAGTGGCAGATGGCTGCGCGTGGACTCGTTTGCCATCGGAATGCCTTCTGCATGCGCGCGCTGCATGTGAGCTCTGCCCTACTGACACACATTTTACGCAAACGATTGCCGCTCTGATGAGGAGGAGGAGAGCCGTGGGAGAAGCACATGTAGAGGAGGAGGAGCACACCGTGACTTACTTCCCTCCAGAGAAGATCCTCCTCTCTACAGCACACACGATTGATAGGCTTGGAGCCATCGAGGGTTTGCACGCGCCACATCAAACAGCCTGAGCACAAGGACTGTCTGTTCTCAAAGCCATCCTGGGGGTCTCACGTTTTTGGCCTGCATCACACTGGTTTGGATGTAGGTCATGTGTCTAAATTAGAGACCATACATTTGAACAACCTGAAAAAAATCTAAATTGATGGAGAACTCTAACTAAACATTGATGGGTTCATTTAATTTTAATTTTGAACAAAGCATATCTGACCCTTGCTGTGAAAACCCAGCTAAAGCCGTATTTTTGTGATTTGCTTTTTTCAAATAAAAAAAAAAGTCATCCTTCATATGGTAAAGAACATTCTGTGAAAATGAAACCTTTATATCTTTAATATTGACTGAGTATAGTCATGTCAACATTTTAAATTATAGTAAAATTAATTGTAGAAATCAAACTTTGGTGCTTGTTTTCTCATAATTCGATGTTTAGACTCTAGCCTGGATTTCACAGAGAGGGTCACATTTGTTCTAAAAGCATGCTACACCATTACTGGAGAAATGCATCTGTCCCTCTTTGAATTTAGTTAACATTCATCTATATGGCCTAAATACATTTTACAGTATGTGGTCTTTTCTAAAATACCAACTTGTGTGTTTTATTGTATTGTCATTTGATCCCACTTCATATTAGGTGGCCTTAATGTACTTACATAAAAAAATGTACTTATTGTGTTCATATTGTATTGCAGATCACTTCTGCTGTTATTGAGGTCGGGATGTGGGTGAGGTTAGGGACTGGTTTAGTGCTATGAGTAGGTTTAAGGGTGAGTTAAGGTGTAAGGGATGATGGGTCAACAGTGTAATTATAAATGCAATTACAGAAATTAATTACAGGTGTAGTTACATGCAGTTATCTTTCAAAATATAATTAGGCCTACTGTATAAAAACATAATTACCAAAGGATTAATGATTAATTTAAGTGGAAATACACAGTAGTTAAGGCCACTTAATATAAAGTGGAACCCGTCATTTTTGTTGCTATAAAATAGAGATTGGATTAAATATGGAGAGCCACACACACACACACACACAATCAGGGCAGCAGAATTGCATTGTTGTGCCCCTCCCCCAAATATTATGGATGTAAAAAAAAAACTACAGGGATCAAAAAATAACTTTCATAAAATATAAAAGTATATAAATAAATTAAATAAACTGAAATGAGTTACCTATGGCTATAATTTTATTAATGCGGTTGTCTGCTGGATTTTATGGTCTCAAGCAATATGTAAATCATGCAAAAGAAAATTAAGCAGATTTACTATGATAAAAACATGCTTAATGGTTGTAAGGGTTGTGATGTCCACATGTTTTTGTTGAATAAATTATATAGGCTTTAGCATTTTTTGCGTAAAAAGGTGGCCAAAAATGAAAGATTATATGGATATTTGAATTGGCCTAAATGTTTGTTCAGTATTAAACAAGGACTTGATCGTCCTGTAACTGTAACAACAACAATTACCAACAATTACCCTTTGGTTCCCTTTAAAGGCATTTGTAATAATATGAAATGTATATAAATTGTTTGTTTTGTATTAAATTATGTATTTTAACAGTGTTATGCAATGAAACCATATAATTATTAATTAACCAATCATTATTGTCTCATTGTTTTATATGATGCATTTTAAGTAATTTTAAAGGCTTTTGTTGGCTTAGGTTTGTTTTTTAAACCACACAAAATATTGTCTTAATACCATCTTAATTCTTTGTAAACTATTATTTGAAGTAGCCTAACAAAACCATGGTTAATTTGTGGATAACATTCATGGCTACAAGAACTGATTTTGGGTTTTATTCGTAGTAAAAAGAACCATGGCAAATTTTCGTAAGGGAACATGGAAACTCAGAGAATTTTAGATGCGCTGTTGGTGGTTAAATTATTACTGACGTTAAAACACATTATTAACCTCAACGGCCAAAAAAAGTTTCACTGGATTATGAATGTACCTGAAGGCTTAATCTGTTTTTCTTTTCTTGGCGCCAGACAGCTGAAGTCTTTTCACGGGCACAGTTGTATATCAATGATCATCATTTGCATTCAGCCACAAAAGTATTGCGATCGGTCGTGTGCGCAGATGCGAGAATGACACGACATGTGTCTGCCTACTGCATTCACTATATTTATATACTTTTTATCATTATATAAACATGAATACATATTTATCAAAATATAAACATTAATACACACATATATATATATATATATATATGTATTCATGTTTATATTTTTATTTATGTATATGTTAATTTTAATAATATAGAACAACTGGGATGGTGCCATGCCCCCCTGGCAGTTGGTGCCCTACGCAAACTGCGTACTCTGCGTATAGTGAGCGGCGATACTATATATATATACACAGGGGCAGACTTAACCAATAGGCTAGGTAAGCGGCCGCTTAGGGTCCCAGGGAATCAGGGGGCCCGTCTGATATTCGCGAAACAAACTTGTCAAATATACCAGTATGTATTTGTGTTATGGAGAGAATCAAATGTTCACTTACCACTTAAAACGACGAGTTTTTGCCAGGTGTGGAGTTCTGCAAGCTTGTGAATCCTCTCATTATAACAAGATAAGATGTAAATAAGAGATTCATTGTGCAGAGAGCTTATTAACGGAACGTCGTGAGATTGTGATGAACTGAAGTGAGTGACAGCTTTTAGTGATTATAGATGGAGCGCTCTTTGCATGCATTCTAAGCTGACCGTCTCAGAATAGTTCCCTATTGATACTACACTTCATACGGTGTCATAAGACGCTAGGGGAAAATAACCTTTTCTCCGAATAATGAAGACTTTTTTTTTTTAATAAGGCAGGTACTGCACGACCATTGGTTTTTCCGGTTACAGCAATTAAACCAATGGCGGCAGCGAAGCTGCACAGCCTATGGCTGGAAAGCCAGCCAAAATGGGCGGGGCATCTGGCTATATAATGCGGGCATTCGCCAAGGCTCCTCGGATTTCTTCTCCTTCAGCGACGACTACAAGATCTTCGCTCTTCGAGACTCGAAGCCTTCACCGTTGAACGAGCCATTGCAACGGATCCGGATCTCTCTCTGCTCGGCCAGCCCACAGCCATTGGCTGGAAGGCAAAAGCCGCTCACCCGTCTAAGCCATGCAGGACAACTTCAGCTCTCGCTGAATGAGCCTATTCATTGGCTGGAAAGGCGGCCTCAGCGCTTCACTCCAGTCTTGCAAGTGTTCCAGGCAAAATGCTTCCATTCTATGGACGAGTCGAACCCGAACCCCGCAGCTTTCAGCGAGCTGCGCAGCACGACAGACCTGGCCTTACGTGCCACCAAAATGACAGCCTAGGCGATCGGCAGATCCATGGCCAGCCTTGTGATGCTCGAGCGCCACCTGTGGTTAAACCTGACGGAGATTAAGATGTGGATAAAGTCCCTTTCCTCGACTTCCCGGTTTCCCCCACTCGTTTGGTTCTGCAGTTGAGGGCTTCGCCGACCGCTTCACAGAAGTCGTCCCAGGCAATGCAACACTTCCTGCCCAAGCGCTCCAGCTCTGCAGCCGCTTAGAGTTGCCCCAAAATGGCGTCGACTCAGCGGCCAGCAAAAGCCCCGCCGCCAGTGGCTCAACCAACTGCCAAACCCGATCTCCGCTGATCACGCTCGGCCAGACGCCACCCTCCGAAGCGCCAGGGACCCCGGTCCAAGATTGTGCTGGACCCAACACCTCTGGCGTCTTCCTGATCTACGGTACAGGAAGAGGAGAGGGCTAAGTCCCGCTGCAGCCGGACCACCCCTCAAAAAGCCTCTGTTATGCCTCCTAGCACCCCGTTCAGTTCCGGGTGCGGACGGCAGAGTGTTTGCAAAAAATACTGCTGTGAACATTAGGTCCTTTCACATAGCGCCCACACAAACATATTCACATAGTGAGCACTTTTCCTCTTCCCCTTATCACGAGCCTCAGGCCCCCGCTAGACGGCCAGCCGCTCAAAACACTTCCACCCCTCGCCACACGAGCCGAGGCCTGGCAGGCTATCCCCGGAGTGTCAGACTTGGTTCTGGGGATAATAAAACGAGGTTACACCCTTCAATTTGCTCGCAGACCCCTGCGGTTTCATGCCGTGGTCTCCACACCAGTTCAGCACAGCATGACTCACGTCCTTCGCACCGAAGTGATGAGTTAGCTGGCGAAAGGAGCCGTGTAAATGGTTCCCCCAGCTCAGAGTGAGTCCGGCTTCTACAGCCATTACTTCCGCGTCCTCAAGACGGATGGGGGTCTAAGGCCCATTCTAAATCTCAGACATCTGAATCGCGCCCTTATGAAATGGCCATTCAATATGATCATATCGAAACAGATCCTTTTGCAAGTATTCCCAGGGGACTGGTTATTTTCACTGGATCTGAATGACGCCTACTTTCACATTCAGATAGCCCCCTACCACAGGTAGTTCTTGAGATTCACCTTTGAGGGAGTGGCTTATCAATACACGGTCCTTCCCTTTGGGCTGTTCCTAGCTCCCCACACTTTTACGAAGTGCATGGATGCGGCCACTTTCTCTGCTGAGACAGCTGGGAATCAGCATCTTGAATTACCTCGACGACTGGCTCATCCTGGCCCAGTCGGAGGATGAGCTTCTATATCACAGATCCGTGCTCCTCAGCCACGTAGAGTGCCTAGGACTCAGGGTCGATCTTGCCAAGAGCGTGCTGGCCCCCAGCCGACAAAATTCATTTCTGGGAACAGTTATCCGTCACGCCAGAATGTGTACTGGCCATTCAGCAGCTTGCGGCTTCATTCAAACTTGGAGTCCTTCACCCCCTCAAAGCGTTTCAGAGGATGCTGGGCCTTATGGCCTCAGCGTCTTCGCTACTTCAGTTGGGCCTGCTTTATATGCAGCCCCTTCAGTACTGGCTGAAATCTTGAGTTCCTCCACACGCTTGGAGTCACGGACGCCTACGTATCAGTGTGAGCCAGGCCTGCATTGCAGCTCTGGCCCCTTTGAAGGACCGGCAGTGGATAGAATGGGGCGTGCCCCTGGGCATAGTCTACAGAAGGATGGTTGTCTCGGCCTGAGGCAAACTGGCCTTCGGGCCCTGGTCGAAGAAGGAAGGTCTGCCAGAGGTCAACCCCTTTGCCTCAGAAGACAACAGTTACTGACAAACTTATTTTTCAAATGACAGGGGTGCATTGTCCCACGATTGTTCCAACCTAGTCCTTTATGCTTTTCCCCCGATCGCCCTGATCCCGCAGGTAATCAGGCAAATCAGGGAGCAGAAGCACAGAGTTATGTTAGTGGCCCCACTCTGGAGGAACCAGGATTGGTTCTCAGAGCTTGCGCGGCTGCTCACTGCAGCCCCATGGACCATTCCCCTGAGATGAGACCTCCTCTCTCAGGCGAACGGAATGATTGGGCACCTCCAGCCCGCTCTATGGGCGCTACATCTTTGGCCTCTTGGTGGGAGCCTTCAGTCCTCCCTGAGAATGTGTTAAATACTATCTCTCAGGCTAGAGCACCATCTACCAGACGCCTCTATCCCCTTAAGTGGTATGTCTTCTCCGCCTGGTGTACCACCCGCGGTGCAGACCCAGAGGTAGGTGACATATCGCTGATATTGTCCTTCCTTCAAGAGCTGTTGGAAAAGAGTCGCTCCCCCTCCACGTTCAAGGTCTATGTAGCAGCTATAGCAGCCTCACACGCTCCTATAGATGGCCAATCAGTGGGCAGGAACAACTTAGTTGTTTGTTTCTTGAAGGGGTCTAGGAGGCTCAACCCGTCCCGCCCTGTCACCGTCCCGACATGGGACCTGCCTACAGTGTTAAGGGCTCTGAAAAGCCCTCCTTTTTGAGCCACTACAGTCTGTTGACCTTCGTCCCCTGACTAAAGACCGCTCCGCTACTGGTACTAGCATCGGTAATACGTATGGGAGATCTGCAGGCGCAATCAGTCAGCCCTTCTTGCCTCGAATTCGAGCCTAATGATTCTAAGATCATCCTGAAACCAAGGCATGGCTACATACCCAAAGTGCTCTTGACTCGGTTCAGAGCGCAGGTGATTACTCTCTCTGCGCCTCCTCCTTCGGAGCAAGACCGGGGGTTGAATCTGCTCTGCCCTGTTAGGGCATTGAGAATTTATATTGAGTGTTCCGCCCCCTTTAGGCAGTCGGAACAGCTCTTTGCATGCTTTGGCGGCTGCAGCAAGGGGTCTTTGGTCACAAAGCAAAGACTGTCCAGAAGGATAATTGACACTATTAAGCTAGCATACTCTCCTTTGAGCTATCAATGCCCCATGCGAGTAAGAGCCTACTCGACTAGAGGCATAGCATTATCCTGGGCATGGTCTAGTGGTGTGTTCATTGCAGAGATATGTGTGGCGTGCGGCGGCCGGCTGGGCTTCGCCGTCCACATATGCCAGGTTTTACAATCTGGAAGTCCCTGCCTTACAGGTACGGGTCCTTTCTGCTGAACAGGCTCACTTTGTCACATGACAACCAGTATGGGCGTTTGCCTGCTTCTGTACGCTCTTGGCCCTCAATCAAGCTCCGAGGCTGTACAGACTTATTTGGGACGATTACTCAAGACTGGGTCGACCTCGATGAGTTTGAAACTTTGACCTTCTGCAGTGCTTCCCTGCAATATACTTGGACCTTCTGAGCCCTTCTTGGTGCCTAAGGCAAGTCCAAGTGGTCATCGTTCCCTTAGCATTGACACGGCAGGATTATACTGGTTCCCCTAGCGTCTAACGACGCAGTACAAAGTGTAGTATCGATAGGGAACATACTCGGTTTCCTGAGATACAGAACGAGTACTGCGTACTTTGCCGTGCTATGTGGCTGCACGACTCAATCGTCGCCTCAGTCGAAGTAACCTGAGGAGCCTTGGCGAATGCCCGCATTATATGGCCAGATGCCCCGCCCATTCTGGCGGGCTTTCCAGCCATAGGTTGTGCAGCTCCGCTGCCGCCATTGGTTTAATTGCGGTAACCACACAAACCAATGGTCGTGCAGTACCAGCGCTATAAAAACAAAATGTTTCAGTATAGGAGAAAAAGGGATTTTCCCCTAGCGTCTTACGACGCAGTACTCATTCCGTATCTCAGGGAACCGAGGTTACGTTAGTAATATTCATTATATACATTATATTCACATCAGTAAAGAACTTGTGTTTCAAGTTATAATTTTATTTGTATTGTTTCAAAATGACTCTCTTGTGTGCTTTTCCTTGGCGTGCCAGCATGAACAATAAATGCAAATGAATAAACTAAAAACACGTATAAATGTATGAATGTAATGACTGGAGATTTTCGCTTAATAGATTACATTTTCGATTTGTTTCTCTGCAAACCCTATTGTGAACTCTTGGAACACTTGTGGGAAACAGAGCAGTTCTGGGGCACCATTGACTTCCATAGTATTTTTTTTTCCTTCTATGGAAGTCAATGGTGCCCAAAACTGCTCTGTTTCCCACATTCTTCAGAATATCTTCCTTTATGTTCGGCAGAACAAATAAATTCTTACAGGTTTGGAACTACTTGAGGATGAGTAAATGACAGAATTGTCATATTTGGGTGAACTATCCCTTTAATCACACATCAATTTATTTTAATATTAATTGAATTGGACCCAGAATGATTCTGACAGAATACTCTGCTGTTGCTGTAGTAACGAAACTCGTGTGCGCATCTGATTGACAGATAAACTGCACACTCTTATATCGGTGTTGTTTTTTATTTTGTGGATATTTCAGCTAACAGTTTGATTTGTACATTCAGTTGAATAACATTGTTTAAAGTTAAAGACTGTCCGCGGCGACTCATGATGCTGTTCCAAATCCTGCTGCAACACAGAGTTGCAACTTACATAGTTTACCAAAAAAAAAAAAAAAAAACATTTCCAAATTATTGTTGATGTTCATGAGTTTATCCTAGGCTGAAAGATTGTGTATATTTCCGCACAACTTGTCTTTCTGTCCGTATGATTTTTATAGGGAGCTAATAATAGCATAGGTTGCGCTTTCTCTTTCCGTTTGCTCTGTTTTTTCAAACAAACACAACTTAAAACTCACCGATGCAACTTTGTTCATTCCTGAAGTGGGATTTTATATAAAGTGTTTTAGACTGCTGTCTTGAATTGGGTGCAATAGGCTGTGAGTTGTACCTGTGAGCGCTGTGCGACTTTCCTTATATGAATTAAATGCTCGTCCTTGAGAGCATGCAGATTTCTAACATAGTAACTCTAACTTGTTAGGTAATATCAATGATATGACATTTCAGATGCATCTGAAATGACAAAAACATATATTTAATTATTTGATCAAATTATTGCTAGGGACAGTTAGCTGGATATCGGTAGGGACCCTATGGCATCCCCTCCACCCACCCACCCTTATTCTATGACCCTGTATGACGTAGACTCGCTCCCTCGGTCAACATGGGTCGAGGTTCTGTCTATGTTAACTTTGCTTGTCCGCTTCAAAAAGCGGAACACTTTAAAATGGCAGCAGGGATTCCCCTGGAGGGAAGTGCTTAGGTAAGTTCACAAGTGTGTCTTAAATCAAATTGGTACATAACCTGAAACATTTGCCAAAATGTGTTTCCCCAATATCAGATGGGACCCCTGATTCCCTGGGGCCCTAAGTGACCGCTTTCCTCACTTATTGGTTAAGTCTGCCTTGGCTGACAACTTAACTCTGAAACACTTGTAAGATTTATGAATGGAAGTCATTAGATACATATTTACGAACTAAAATCAAATGAATGACTCTCTTGTGTTACACTTTAACACTTCATTAATCCCGGTACATTTCCAAATACATCAACATTAAACAGAATCCAAATTTAATAAACTCGTTAAACATATCATATACCACAACCCGCGTTGTTCTAAACATTTATTAATGGCCTTATGATTACACTTGTTATACTTGATCGGCCGCCAAGTGCCGATATCATTTGAATTAAATAAGCTCTTCACAAAATACAATGCAAATATACATACAACATTAACATATAATCTGCATTTACACATTGTTAATCTTACCTGCAAAATCAACAATAAACGCCTGAATTGTACAGCACACTGAATAATTGTGGTGTGAATTGAGGCATATGAGAACAGTCCTTTTGGCTTTACTATCGTCACATGCCTGTATACACTAGGTCTAGGTGATGTGTACATTTACTTTAAATATACAGGGAGACTGGGGTGATTTGAGTTTTACTCACCCCGTGATGGAGAGAGACCCATGGAGTAATTGGTAGCTACATTTAGGTTAAAAAAATTTTTTTTTTTGCTGTTAATTGTGTTCTTTGTTCAAGGACTCATGTTTCTTGTAATGACGAATCAGAAGCGTGTGGATCCATTTGCAGGTTCACTTTAATAATCTTGATTAGGGTCAAACAGGCAATGGTCAAACAACAGCAGCAGGTATATCAGAGGCGAAACAGAGACAGAAACAATACCGGGCAGGAGTCAGGGCAGGCAGCAAAACAATCAGAGTTCCAGAAGGCAAGGTCACAAGGGCAGGTGGCAGAGAATCAGCAGTCGTCAAACAATCCAGGGTCATACACAGAAAGATCAGAGGCACACAGGGGAACCGCTTAGAAATGCTAGCCGAGGCAAAAACAAGACTTCGCAGTGAGTGTGAGTGAAAATGCTGCTTAAGTAGAGCAGTAGATGGGAGACACCTGTGCAGGTGATTAGTCTCAGTACGGGGTGTGTGGGAAATGGAGTCCGGGAAGGTCAGTACTCAGGTGAGGGTGCCCTCTGGTGGCCATTGGAGAGAGTCACAGAGGTCGAATTCATGACACTTCTTGTGTCGGAACAATTGTAGACTAATCTGGAAAAAAAAAATATCACGCATGTGTATATGCTTTAGGAAGCTATAAAATGAGGCTGTAATGTGATGTTAGCTCAAAACTGTTGTATGATTCAAGTTTGTTACAATGGTTGGAATGGTAGCCAAAAGTCCTGGGGTAAATTGAGCCAGCGTCTCACTCCTTCGTATGATTATAAAGCACTACTGTGTGTTTCTTCCATTTTAGACCAAACATTACTTTTCATTTATTATTTGTTTTGAAATTGATTTTGTTCTGAAAATCTAAAATCAGACATTCTAATGAAAATTGTCCATTTAAGTTTTTATGAAATTGTATTTCGCTGCAACATTTATAAGTGGCGTGTTGAGTATCAGTTCTGTAAAGTCATTTGCAGTCCATTTTTGTTTGTTTTGATTTTTAATTCTTCAATTTGAACTTTATTTTGTGCTCTAAAACTTTTAAATAATTACACTTTTTTTCATAAAACGTTTAAGAAGTCTCCATCTAGTCTCTTATCCAAACCTCATTGTCCTTACGGTCATGCGGAGCTGGATCCTAACTCAGCATGTTGAGCCCTAGGTGGAGAAAAACCAGTGGTGGCATACCAGATCAGACTTGATAAAGTAAGTGTATATAAATTTTCTCCATAAGTAAGTACTGCTTTTTCATTTATCGGTGAAAGTACAAAGTACTCAATTTTTTATGTACCAGTAAAATACTGATAGACAGATTTATTTTGCTATTTTATATGGACTACTTTATTTAATTTTATATATGTACATATTTTTATAATCCTACTGCCCCAAATACCTGGGTTTTTCCCAAAATAACCACTATATATAGTCAAGATATATATTTTGTTGATATGGACTACATTGATGAGAGTGATGTAGTAATGTTCACTGTGAAGCTTACACTGCCATGTACCTGAGAGAAAACAGATTTCACCATCTAACCTTCACCAGGAAGAAAAACGTGTTTTAGAACTTGTTTTGCAGAACGTCAGTTATATGACATGAGAATTAGGCCTGAAATTAGGAAGAACATTTTAAGGAAAATATAATTATATTTTCATAATGATTTTTTTCTTCTCAAACCTTGTCTGTGGTGTCAAAACACCCCTGACCAAATGCCCCCAGAGGGCATCACTTCCCACTCTGATAATTACTGTAGTTACTATGTTCTGAACATCACATCCTTTCTTTTTCCCTCAGATGGAATCTATCTAGGTGGCTGAATAAAGATATTTGGACTTTATATCTAAACATTTCCTCAACTTAGCACCAGCAAGCTTGTTAGCTAGACAGCTAGCATCAGCTAACAATGTTTACTTATTTTCAGTATGGTTATGAATAAACATTCATATCTGTCTACTCGGCTAGTTGATCTAAACAATATAATAATGTATACTGTTGATAAACAATATAAAAACAGACGTCACATAGGTCTAAATGCATAGCATTTTAATAAAACTGCTAACGTTACAGCAGCGGGGAATATGAACGTGCATGAGTTATTTTATTTAATCGGTGTTATTTTAATGTTTTGTTTTTTGACCTAAAACATAACGTTAGAGACACTGATGTTGATCTGTCTGCATTCAAGCATTTCAGTGGGCTTAAATAGATCACAGCAGATGTAGTTCACAAACAACTGACAGTTTTGACCTAAATATTATTTTCAGTTACAATAATGAATCCCAAACATTCGACATTAGTAACTTACTTTTCGCAGCAGCTGTTGAGCGCCTGCGCGCGCGCTCACAAGATCTCCCGGTTCTTTACTCGTGAGTTCAGTTCACTGAAAGGAGACTCGCTCTAAACGGATCATTTGAATCAGTGAGTTTTCGACTCGAGAACAGCTGCAATCGGATCATTGCAGTTCGTGAATGAATCGTTTGTTGCGATTTGCGAACCGAGGTTCATTGAAAAGAATCAGTTTGTTCATGAATCAGACACCGCTTCTGCGTCTCGGAGCACGTGATGTATTATAAGGAGTAACGATATGTTTAATGAAATGTAGTGAAGTAAAAAGTACGATCTTATGCTTTGGAATGTAGTGAAGTAAAAGTAAAAGTTACTCAAAATAAAACTACTCCAGTAAAGTACAGATACTTGAAAAATGTACTTAAGTACAGTAACGAAGTTGTTTTACTTTGTTACTGACCACCTCTGAGAAAAACCCTGGCTGGATGAAGTCCATCATAAGACTCACTCAATTTACCCCTCACGTTGAGCCAAGAGACAACTTTTTTTTCTGAAAGCCATATTTTGAAAGCAGTTTATTTTATATTCCAAGTAATTATTCCCGAGGATGCAGCACATGTGCATATTTAAGTTTTAAGACCCATTACTGTCATGCACTCACTTTAAACCGTAAGCTCAACGCAATCTGCTCTCCCCTGCTGGTGTGTCCCAAACATGAAATCACAAGAAGTACACAAATACAGTATACAAATCTGATAACATTAAGAAATGTTTCTTGAGCAGCAAATCAGCATATTAGAATGATTTCTGAAGATCATGTGACACTGAAGACTGGAGAAATGATGCTGAAAATACAGCTTTGATCACAACAATCAATTTACATTAACAGAACATTAAAACTATACTTTACAATATGACTGTTTTTATTTTATTGTTGATCAGATTATCTTGGATGAGCATAAGTCATCATTCTCAGACATACAATATTTTACTGACCACAAACGTTTGAACAGTATACGTTTAACATGTGAAGGTTATTGTTAACAAACATCATGACACATAACCATTATGCTCTGTAGATTTGAGCAGCCTCCTAACTATTGCTAATAAGGCCGTGTTTTCCATGAGTGGATGTATACTGTATAAGGGGACAGGAGACAGGAGTCTGCTGCATGCTGGGTTACTGTATGAAGAATCTGAAACAGAGTACAGGCCGTCACAGAAAGCATTTACACATGTTAGAGAAGAACGGGAAATCATCAACCAAATCCAAACGAAAAAATTTAGACTGACCAGTTGTGTTTGGTTTTGCTGAAAAATAGTAAGTACTGTCTCAAACTGAAACTTCAAAATGGTTGCAGTTTGATTAGAAATGATTGCATTAGTTAGAAGAGCTCAAGTGTTCATATCATATATAATTGACATTAAAAACATGCAGTCAGCTCACAAATGAACTTAAGAGTCATGCGTCTTTTGTGCATTCATATACGGCTACAGAGGTGCAAAAATGTTTCTTCGGTTACACTTTATTTGAAGGTGTCTTTGTTACAGTGTAATTATACATTCAAGTACTGAGTAATATTAATTAAATACATGTACTATGGTCAGGGTTAGGATAAGGGTTTGGCTTAGGGTTACTTGCATGTAATTATGCATCATTTATTATTATTATACTAGCAATTACATGTAACGTGTAACAAGGACACTTTAAAATAAAGTGTTTCCATTTATTATTCAGTAAAATAATTTGCAGAAGTATTATTAAAACAGTAAAAACAACAAAAACATTTAACTATATGTATGTGCAAAGAAGGTGCACTTATTAAATAAGACATAATTAACATCTAAGTGTTTATATAATAATAATACTAGTTAAACATTAACATAAAAAATGTACTGCAGTAGCCTACATATTTAAAGAGAGATGAAGGATAAACAAATAATAATTGATATTATACTCATAAATGACAAAGGCAATACAAAAGTACAAGAAAACATGTCAAACTGTTGCGATGTGCAAGTAATGTGTGTCTTAATAGATGCGGTTTCAGTGTTCAAACAGCATGAAGACTCAAGAAGCCCTTCTTCTGAGAACTGGACTGTGTAATCTGCTCTGCCACCTGCAGGCCTGATCGAACAGAGCATCTCATTCACATTATCTGCATGCACTGCATCGGTCATACATCATTAATAAAGAGCTAATTTAGGCTAGACTGAACATTCTATTTGAACTGGTTTATTCATTTATTCTAAAATAAACAAAAGCTTGAGGCATGGCTAAAATTAAACAGGTTTAAAGTTTAAAGTGTTCACGGTGTATATGCACTCAACACTGTTTAGCATTGATCACAGGACGTGCCTAATAACGTTTTATGTCTTTAGACATTTTATATGTATTTATATATCAGTATTTTTGTAAATCTCATAGCTCAAATCATGTAGATGAGAGCGCTTGATTAAAATCATGCATGGTTTCTGGTGACTTAACGCTCAATCACCGAACAAGATGTGTGGACACAATGAACCACCCGTCTTACTCATTTCATATTCATAACAATTAAGATTCATTTTTCTGAAGGTCTTTCCCCTGTGCTATTGTTGAATTATTCTCAATGATTGAGAATACAGATGAATCCTATGGTTCAGCTTTGTCAATGTTCATTTTGTTGTTTTGAAACAATTATTGATGATAATCACACTTACCGTCAACATATAGGACAGTGATCCATATATTTGTATATATTTCAATAATAATAATAATAAAAACTCAGAAAATGCACGTATTCTCAAAAATAAAATTTAAAACAAGAATCTAAATTTGATCTGATAATTAATTATCTAACTAATTATTAATCATAACAATAGCCCCATGTTATGTACTTATGACAACTATTATTTCACAGTCGCCTTTGAATAAACAGTGATGTCATAATAACCTGTTTGCTTCAGCTGCCGATGTCTGCTTGGTTTACTTTCTGTCTCTGCATCATCTTATACAGTGCTCAGTGTAAATAAGTACACCCCCTTTGAAAAGTAACATTTTAAACAATATCTCAATGAACAAAAACCATTTCCAAAATGTTGACAAGACTAAGTTTAATATAACATCTGTTTAACTTACAACATGAAAGTAAGGTTAATAATATAACTTAGATTACACATTTTTCAGTTTTACTCAAATTAGGGTAATGCAAAAATGAGTACACCCCACAACAAAAACTACTAAATCTAGTACTTTGTATGGCCTCCATGATTTTTAATGACAGCACCAAGTCTTCTAGGCGTGGAATGAACAAGTTGGCGACATTTTGCCAGATCTATCTTTTTCCATTCTTCAAGAATGACCTCTTTTAGAGATTGGATGCTGGATGGAGAGTGATGCTCAACTTGTCTCTTCAGAATTCCCCAAAGGTGTTCGATTGGGTTCAGATCAGGAGACATACTTGGCCACTGAATCACTTTCACCCTGTTCTTCTTCAGAAATCCAACAGTGGCCTTAGATGTGTGTTTAGGATCATTGTCATGTTGGAAAAGTGCACGACGACCAAGGGCACAGAGTGATGGTAGCATCTTCTCTTTCAGTATAGAGCAGTACATTTGTGAATTCATGATGCCATCAATGAAATGCAGCTCCCCGACACCAGCAGCACTCATGCAGCCCCACATAAGGACACTGCCACCACCATGTTTCACTGTAGGCACCATGCATTTTTCTTTATATTCCTCACCTTTGCGACGCCATACTGTTTTGAAGCCATCAGTTCCAAAAACATTTATCTTGGTCTCATCACTCCAGAGTATAGAGTCCCAGTAGTCTTCATCTTTGTCAGCATGGGCCCTGGCAAACTCTAGGCGGGCTTTTTTGTGCCTGGGCTTTAGGAGAGGCTTCTTTCGTGGACGGCACCCATGCATGCCATTCCTCTGCAGTGTACGCCGTATTGTGTCATGGGAAATAGTCACCCCAGTTTGGCTTTCTACTTCTTTAGATAACTGCTGTGAACTTGAATGTTGATTTTCTTCAACCCTTCTCATCAGAAGACGCTCCTGACGAGGTGTTAACTTCCGTGGACGACCTGGACGTCTCTGTGAGATGGTTGCAGTTCCATCTTTTTTAAATGTTTGTACCACTTTTGCTACAGTATTCTGACTGATAAGTAAAGCTTTGCTGATCTTCTTGTAGCCTTCACCTTTCTTGTGTAAAGAAATTATTTTCTTTCTCAGGTCTTGTGACATTTCTCTTCCATGTGGTGCCATTGCTGACAGCATGAAATGGGAAGGGGTTTTCTTTAACTAACAACCTTTTATAATCAACTGTCACCTGTGTAATGAATAATTAGACTCACCTGTGGTTGAATTCTTGTTAAATTAGACATTTGTAGTCTAAAATGTAGCTTTGCTCCAGAGACTTTCAGTGGGGTGTACTCATTTTTGCATCACCCTAATTTGAGTAAAACTGAAAATTGTGTTCTCTAAGTTATATTATTAACCTTACTTTCATGTTATAAGATAAACAGATGTTATATAAAACTTAGTCTTGTCAACATTTTGGAAAATGTTTTTGTGTTCATTGAGATGTTGTTTAAAATATTACTTTTCAAAGGGGGTGTACTCATTTACGCTGAGCACTGTACATTATATATACATGTATATACATTTATCAGTGAAAAAAAGGTTTTTACTCTGTCATTATTGAGGATTTGGAGGTTTGTTCAGATATTTCATTATTATATTACTACTTTTTAATATTTTAACTGAAATTTGTATTGAAATTTTTACAAACACACACTTTATTGCCAAAAGTAATTGGGTCACCCTGGTCTAATGAAAGTTTTGACTACTTTAGTAATTTCCATGAGTACAAATCTTAATGTTTAAGCATAAAATGATATTCTAGGGAATTGTGTGCTTCTAATTTTATAGCAACAGTTTGGACCCGTTTCTATTCTAACATGACAGTGTCCCTGTGTATAAGACAAGAATCAAGATAAAACAAGATAAATGATGATTCAGTCAGTGTGGAAGAACTTGACTGGTCTGCAGAAACCCAGCTGAACACCTCTGGTGTGGCTTTAAATGTCACGGGGTGACCTAATACTTTTGGCAATATAGTGTATATGTCTTTGCAAAGAGCCTGCAGTTGTACTCAGTGTATGAACCACACGAGGGCGCCCTTATAACAACAGACATTCTCTTGTGAAGTGGTGACGTAAGAAGCGCTGTTTCCGGGTCCATCCTATCCCCTTTTAAAATTGAATTAAACTCACTTCTAAAATCTCTTCATCTTATTAAGAATAAAAAAAAACTAAGATTCCTAAAATATTATACAGAGACATTTAAAGAAAATCCATGTATTTAGATGCTTTCCTTATGTACGATTGTTTGTATATCCTTGTAATGTCATTCAGGTTTTATTTTGCTTTTTTTGTTGTAACTATTTTTATTGTATTATTAATGTCTATACGTTTGTGTTTGTCAAATGTTTAATTTGACAATATCTGTTTATTGGTCATTACTTTATAGATTTGAATGTGATGCCTTGGCTGTTCTTATTGTATTGTCTGTTCATGCATTAATAAAATTTAAAAAAGCCTCAACTCCGCTTCATTACCTCAGCAGCCGTTTATGAGCACTGTTTATTCATATTTAACGTTGAAGTTTAACGTTTTCAAATTTACGGTGTAAACTACAGTCTTCATGCTCAAAGCATCCCAAACATAAATAATGTTTTGATTTATTTATTTATATTGATATTTTCATTGTCTGGCTATCTGGGATTTCAGTATGAATTTAAAGGTTAGGATTATATTTTCTTTGGTAGTATTATATCACATTCTGAGATTATATTGGCACCTTTTGTTGTTTTCTCGTGTTATCTGATGCGGAAGCAGTGAAGCGTGACGTCAGGCTTAACAAGCAGATTGGCTCTATGTCAGTTAATGGGATGAAATTTGATTTGAAATGCCACGCATGAAGTTGAATTGAAATGACTGGAACATATTTTATATTTATTTATTTATTTGACAGCTGTAATTTAAACACAATCTACTATCAAACTGATTAAATTAATTGTTTTATTTTATTTTATTAGACCTATGTTACATTCATAAATAAGGATTTGGATAAACCCAGTTTAAAAATAATCTAAATTTATTAAAAATATAATGAGTAGTTGACATCTATGCTATAATAAATACATAGCTCTATAATATTAAGCGGGAATGGACATGTTTTCCAGAGATGGAGGCAACTCTGAGACCCCAAAGGTTTTAAAACCGTCCCGGAGAGATGGCCTTTATTGCTCGTCTGGTAAGATCTAGCAATCATTGTGTCGAATGTTATCATTGCCTTTTGTAAGGTTATTTATTTAAATGAGTCAAAACTACAATGGAAGACAGTTACCTTCTCAAAAGACACCATTATATTAGTTTACATTATAGCCTATCTTTTGTTTTAGGAAGCCCAACTCACTCACTGCAGTAACCAAAACATTGTTCCTCCGTGAAGGACTTTACACCTCAACCGCTAGACGGCTAAATAAAGCTTCCGTACTGCTGCTTTAACAGTACTTGTTAAAGCAGCTTTCTGGAACACCTGAGTTAAGCATACATTTATATTCTTTGGACAGTGATGCTACTGATGTTCGTAGCCTACATACACCCTACAAATGAGTCTGCATACAGAGAGGAAGATAGGATAAACAAAGATGAGGCATCCAGAGAAGAAAAAGTGTTTTTTCGTCAGGACTTGGGCATGTTGGTAATTACAGAGTAAGCGTGGTGTTTGGAAACTCAGCATACAGCTCTGCCAACACACACTTTCAAAATACCTTGAGCCTGGAGCATTCAACGCCCTAATTCATACAGACACTCGTATAAACACAAGCACATGTGCGCTCACACACACACCAACCCATGCAATCAGCATTATTGGCAAATCACATTTAGTCAATGTATATGCAAGCACACCACAGGTTTGAATTGCCCAAACAATATATCAATGCATTCCAAAAACAGCAGCTATGCAAAATGCAACATTGCATTTTGTTGGATCATAATTTGTAACTATTTATTTGTATCTATCCAAGTTATAATCAGTATACAATTTCTGAAGTAATCATGGCAAATAAGTATAACGTCTTCACATTTTCCATTTCTGCACCAACAAAAATTCCGTCACAAAAGCAGGAATGAATTTGCTGATCATGTCCAGTATTGTCCTTAATAATATTGTCCAGTTGTTGTTTATGATACTGGAAAATCAAAACACAGAAAATATAAAAAATCTTAAGTATTACATGTGCAGACTTTTTAAAATCTTAAAATCCATTATAAGAATTCTTACAAGTCACTTCAAAATATGACTGTACTGTGTTGTGGAGGGTTTCCTGAGCTGCTCTTGTTTAAGCAAATGTGCAGTTCTGCAGAAGTCTTCTCACTTTGACAAAGGGGATCACTTCATTTTATATACAGTAATTCTACATATAATTCTAACAATGCTTCCAATGATGTTTTCTCAGAAACAACTTTTTTTATGGTTGTTACCACAGGACGTGTTCCAATAACTTATGTTTTTAAGTGTGGCTTGAGTGTCTATATAGCCAGTGTACGTACGTGTAAAAGGTAAAACAACAACAACAGTTTTTGAACTAAATTTGTAACAGATCAGAAGGCCGAGGCAGTTGTTAATAGACTAATGGATTAGAGGACAGCGTCTCTCTCTCTCTCTCTAGTGGTGATTTTAAACTCATGCTCCTGGCAGAAACAGCAGAAATTGTACAATTGTTTCCATATGTGCATTAAACTGCTTTTCCATTATTCAAACCTCCTTCTCAATTTTTTGTTCTTGCATTTTCTCTCTCTCTTTTCTAATAATTCGGAGTTTAAAAAACTTTTATGATGTCTGTTTTAATCAGAAAAACCTGGCACATTTTGGCATGGCTACAAACCTATGGTAATTCAATCATTGTGAGGGAGAAATAGAAAAACTTAGAGTTACAAGGAGAGAGAGAGAGAGAGAGAGAGAGAGAGAGAGAGAGATGAGAGAGAGAGAGAGAGAGAGAGAGAGAGAGGAGAGAGAGAGAGAGAGAGAGAGAGGAGAGAGAGAACAGAGTAAAAACAGAAAGACTGTGGTAACCATCTTTCTCCCGACTGTGAGGCGATTTAAGCAAATATAGATGTTCCGTTACAGATGGAGGAATGAAAAGTAGTCAAGGCTTAAGTGAGGAAAAACTGGCAAGAAAAAATAAATAAAAATGACTGCAAAGCAGACGAGAATTGGACGGTAATGGCAGTTGATGAACCCGAGTTCACAGCAGGTTTATAATGACATCACTGGCTTATTTCAGAAAGTTTCATTTCATACCAAATGAGTAGTTAAACAAGTCACACACACACACACACACACACACACACACACACACACACACACACACACACACACACACACACACAAACAAAGCATCAAAACATCTAAAACTGACAATCATACACTAAGCGACTGAAGATCACACACTTCCGGACTTTAAAGTCGTTACTATCACAACAAACTCATGCAGAAACACGTGCCTTGTTGCCAGGAGATGTGTGACAAATGAAAACAATATGTGGTCTAAAACCGGTTAAAAATATCAAACATGTTTGATATCCTGCGACTGGATGATTTATAGTCTGTGACCATCATACACTACATGATTTCTGTCAGCTCAGCTCTGCAGACTGGCACTGACTGTTGATAAATAGAGCCAACTTCTCCAGACTGGCAAAAAACAGGCCAAATTCATGTAACGCATTTCAGACTTACTGTAAGCAGCTCTGGTGAAAGTTACTTTTAAAAGTAATGCATTACAATATTGCCTTACTCCCCCCAAAAGTAATTACTTAGTTACTTTCTATGGAAAGTAATGCATTACGTTACTTTTGAGTTACTTTTTAAATCTGGGCAGGGCTTGCTTGTTTGTTGTTGATATAAAAAGTCCGTATTTTACAAATGTAAAAGCTCTTTCACAACAATAGTGAAATAAATATGCCTCAGGCAGAAGGAAATGTAGATTCACGTCTGTACAGAAGAGGGCGCAACTCAAAATAATTGCATGAAGAATATGACTCTGGAGAAGAAAGTTCAACACTATTCAGCAATAACATAAATTAAACACAAATGTGTCATTTTTGCTAATATGGTTGAATTGGATCATCGAAGGTCAATAGCAAAGACAAGAGTTAATAAAATTGGATTAAATACATAAATTACTTATTTAACATATGTTTTTATTCCAGGTTTGTATAATATTCCAAGTTTGCATTCGACTGTTTTTATTCATTTTGAATTCAGTTTTTGTGCAGTGAGATGAGTAAATACATCATGTTCACACAACAAACTGTGATGCACTGTGTGTTCTGACACCTTTATATCAGAACCAACATTAACTTCTTGAGCAATCTGAGCTACAGAGGCTAGTCTGTTGGATCAGACCACACGGTCCAGCCTTCGCTCCCCACGTGTATCAATGAGCCTTGGCTGCCCATGACCCTGTCGCCGGTTCACAACTGTTCCTACCTTGAAACACTTTTGATAGATACTGATGACTGCAGACAATGAACACCCCACAAGAGCTGCAGTTTTGGAGATGCTTTGATCCAGTCATCTAGCCATCACAATTTGGCCCATGTCAAACTCGCTCAAATCCTTACCCTTGCCCATTTTTTCTGCTTGTAAAGCCCAAGAAACACTGCATTATTTCGCCTGTCCCTGATGAAAGACTGGCATGGTGAAACAACCGTGGTGATTTCTGATTTGCC